>CM077440.1:15268878-15389670 GCA_039654765.1 Mylopharyngodon piceus | reverse complement strand
CAATGGGACTGAATGAATTAAAATGGAATGAATTACGCGGATTGTTTGCCAGTTGTTTGAAATGTATGAGTCATGCCGTCATATATTCATTCATCTATCACCTCACTGTATAC
Organism: Mylopharyngodon piceus; assembly: GCA_039654765.1. Lineage (NCBI taxonomy): Eukaryota > Metazoa > Chordata > Actinopteri > Cypriniformes > Xenocyprididae > Mylopharyngodon > Mylopharyngodon piceus. Next base: position 15,389,557 of record CM077440.1, on the reverse strand, counting down.
AGGTACGCATATAACTTATTTCATTTTTGAGAGAAGATTGTTCGTATCTAATTGCATATTGTACTACATGTAAAGCAAAATAATGCTCTTTTATGAAAATAAACTGCCCTTGTTTATGCTGTCAGGAAGGATGACAAGCGAAACACAACATCCTGGCAGGTTTAAAGGATGAACTCAGTGGGAAGAGCATGTACCACTCATGTTCTGGGCTTAATGTCACCATGGACAAAAGAACTCCCTCAGAGGCTCCTACCCATTCAGCAGAGCTTGCCAAGAAAGCATATTTAGTTATTCCTGTTCTGCAGCACCTTATGAACCTTTTGAAAAATGGATCAAAATGATAGTTTGATATTTAGTGTTTTCTGTGAGTGTATCAAAAAGGATGGAATGTTCTGATCCTTTTGCTCTTGGTTTCCCTTCCAAAATATGATGTCACTTCCTGGAGGATGATGTCAAATAAGTTAGAATAGTTCACCCAAAAATGAAAATTCTCTCATCATTTACTCACTCTCATGCCATCCCCGATGTATATGACTTTCGTTCTTCAGATAAACACAAATGGAGATTTTTAGGAAAATAATCAATCTCTGTGAGACCATACAATCAATGGCTGCTGCTTGGTTGACGCTTGCAAATCCACACACAGCGATCGTGACGGTAATCCATACGACCCCAGTGTCTTCTGATGTGAAACAATAGGCGTGTGTAAGGAAAATAGGTTTCACTTTATTTGGATGGTCCCTTTAACACATTCTGTTGACTATAAGTAACACTGGACCTCTATTGGGGAGCATCACAATAAAGAGTAGCAGATATTAAGCAGATAGTCTACTAATACTCTAATGAGAGTTAGTTGACATGTAGTTGCAAAGTTATTTAAAGTCAATAGAATGTTCAAAAGGGACCATCAAAATAAAGTGTTACTGAAAAATACTAATATTTTCACTTTTTTTAACTATAAATCATAGCTTACAGTCTACTGTCACAAGTAGACCGTACAAGTGATCACAAGTCACAAGTGCGTTGTGAAGTTTGTGCGAGAAGTGGTAGCCTAAATGATGAGAGAATTTTCATTTTTTGGCTGAACTGGCTTCTGTTTTTTTCAACAGAATAACAGGATGGAACATGCATATCGATCTTTAAATGGACCATTAAAGGCACAATATGTAATTTTCGCTGCTGGATAATAATTGCTTATTAAAAAAAAAAAAACAAAGGCATAGCTTGATGACGCCGTGAAGGAGTGTGGAATCATGGGAGTTGTCATCTTTACCTCCACAGCCAGCCAATGGAAAGCAATCCGACAGACTCAGGGAGAAGTCATGTTCATGGATGAGCTAATGTATTAAAGTTTTATTAACGTTTATTGTAGCAGGGTGGGGCCGAGAGCCTGGGACTTCTCATGTTGCCGTGTTTTTTTTTTTATGTTTAAAGGTACAATTAAAGTTAAGTTTTAATGTCCGTACACTTATATTTGATCACTTGAATTAACATTATTTCATTCTAATGAAACAGTCACAAGTGCTGAATTACACTCAAAAAAATGATTTTTTGATGCTGTTCACTTTATTTAAACAACTTATTTTGATTCAACACCATTGTATTAGGTTTCTGGTTCAAATTTAATTGCTTCATGTTAAACTGACTTGAAACGATTACTTTTTGACTTAACTTTATGTTTTCATATTAAAATAACATGTTTCAATCAAGTAAACTCAACCAGGACTCAATCAAACAGGACTTTCACTTCCCATCATGCTTTGCAAAGGGGCTGATCTCGGAGAGTAAATGTTGAAATAAAGTGTTATTTTAAGAAGTTTTTAGCAAGATGAGAAAATGGAGTTTTTAATGTTTACTTTCTATTATGTTGGTATTTAAAAGTTTCTGTTATGTTAATAGTTTTGGGGTTACCATTGTGGTGAAGTGTAGAACATGTGCTTGGGTTGAGGACCTGCTAACAACAATTAAAGTTGTTTTAGTAATAAAAACAACTATTTTGGGCATGCCAGAGATGGAATAAAACCATCTTCTGGCTAACCCCTAACAATAAGAGTCTTTACAGAGTAAAGATTTTGTAAAAGTTCTGAAAATTATTCTTGACCGCATCCACTAAATAAACTAATCAATTAAACTGGATTTTTAGGATAATTAAATGTAATGGTTTTGGACAAAATTAAGAATGTTAACCTGATTCAACTAAATGGCATTGAGTTAACATTATGTAATAAATTTAAGTTAACTGAAATAAATAATGTTAATTAAATGCAACATAACCAAATTACGTGGAACCTGTTGACAAAAAAAAAAAAAAAAAAAGTAAATCCAACGTATCATTTTTTTGAGTGTAGTACTTATACAGGTCACTTTTTCTGATGAATTTTAATTCATCACTTAAAACATCATTTATTTCAGTTAACTTAAATTTATTACATAAGGTTAACTCAATGCCATTTGCTCAATGCTCAATGCCATCAATGCCATCATATTAATAAAATCTGGATGACTTGTTGCTAAATGGCAGGCAATTAATTTTAAATATATGTTGGAGAAAATGCTGTATTATTGTTACTGTGGCTGTAGCTAAGCCAAGCTTGACAAAATACTGTTGTCTCTGAAAGATGTACAAACATACTCATGGTAACTCAAGAAAACTAGAGATTCAAACAAAAAGACTAACTGTATTGATCTATATAACAATGAATAGTTCCCTTTCATGGGAACTCGAGCTGCGTCGCCCACAGTGTTTCGATGCAGTGTCTCGTTCCCTATTCAGGGAACTAACCGAGGCGTTTTCTGTTGATAAATGTATCCAAACAGTTGCTCACCTGTCTAATAAAACACATAATATATTAAAGCATCTTGGGTTTTTCCATGGTTTCTAACTGGAAATCGAGGGTAACCCGGATATGTCGTCATTGACAGTCAATGCAATGACACGGTCCCTAAAGCCCGGAACACACCAAGCCGACGCCGATGCCGACGAAAGCAGACGGCTCATGTCGGCAGTGTCTGGGTCCAAAGTTGCCCTGACACACCAAACCGACGCTCGACACCCGACGGCCAAGTAGCACGTCCGTTCTGCTCCTGCGTAAGAAGAAATGCCTGGTGGCACTAGCTGAACAGCCAATCAGAATGATCAGATGGCCCGACTGACCGACGAGCTCCGACACCGATTCAACATGTCAAATCGGCTGAAAAAAAGCCGACGAGGACCAACTTCAGCCGACGGTGCGGAACACACTGAGAAAACTTAGTCGGCCGACGCACAAAAACCGCCCAACGGCCGACCGTCGGCTTGGTGTGTTCCGGGCTTTACACTGGTTAAAATAGCTGATTTCTCTGGATTTAAACATCATTGGAAACATTTGGGATAATGTAAGTATACAAGTTAAAATACATAACATTGTTCTAGTGTTTTTTGGATATTTTAATCCAAAAATCTTGCATATTGTGCCTTTAATGGAAACTATTCTCAGGTTTTGTTATAAATATTTAGATAAAACAAAGGAAAATAATTTGTTCTATGTGTATGTTGTTTCTATGAGGACATTGCAACTGCAGTATTCAACCACCTCCTATAACCTTGTAAAAAAGATAAAGGAGACATGTCTGTATGAATATGTTCTTTTTTTATACAGGTGCCTCCATTTACAAAGCATAATTTGTTCCTGGAAATCTACTCATGAAATGGATTATTTTACAATGGAACACATTTAGTCCACTAGAGCACAAAGCAAACGTGAACCACGTGACATAATTATGGAAGGCGCGTTTTTGTTCTTTTCTTTTCATGAATGAGAATTTCAAGGTTGTTTCATTTAGGTTAGAAATCATGTGCATTTCTGCTTTTCAAAATAGTACTAATAATAAAAAATGCTTGAAATTTATTATCAGCAGAAAAAAAAAATTATCTGACTTTAACATATCATATGTGTTATTTGACATTAAAAAAGGTATGAATGTTACCGCATTGTAAATGGACTCTGGGGCCACTGTTCAAATGAATAAATAATTTAAATAAATAGTAAGAAATAACCAGGGATATTTATTGGTTATCACTTATTCCTTGCATGTTTATATGCGTGTAACATAAAGTCTCTTAAAGTCTTAAAAGCACTTAAAGTCTGATAAACTGACTCACCGCTTAATATTTCAAGGTCACAATAATAATGCTTTGTTCTTGAATCTTTGATAAGGAGCAGAAATCAATACAAAAACAGTACTGATTTTAGCAGGATGTTTTGTAAACAATTATATTCTGAAGATACTACAGCAGTGAAATCAAGATCTATTTGTCCTGTGCCGCCTGATAAGGGCATTGAATGTGCCTTTTTTTTTTTTTTTTTCTTTCTTTCTGTCTTTCTTTCTTTTTCAAGAAATAGATAATGTTCTGAGCAGGCAGGTGATGGCAAAGCTTTCAGTGGTAATTCATCCATCATGTATAATATAAGGTGTTGTTTACAATATAAGAAGCAAAAGATACATTCAAGGTGGGTAAGGGTTACAAAAAAAATTAGTATTAAATAGTTCTTCTCAATTACATTTATCTAACTGGCCACAGGGCCCTCGTGAGTTTTATAAGATTACAAGAAAGAGCCTTATAAATCAGAATGCATAATGCCATCCATTTTTATTTATTTATTTATTTGAAAGAAAAACTGTGAGTATTCAGATTTTATGAGGTCCACAAATTAAGTACATCTGAAATGCAAATGGAAAAATGCAAGCCAGTCTACAGGCTTTCATAGACAACCTAGGAAGTCAGGGACTCACACATTTGCAATAAATAAGCGATTAATAGGCTACATGAAAATTCATATAGCCCCTTTAAATAGAAATTAATTCTCTATTTGCTCTCTGTTTAATCTTGTTTTCAAAGAGAGGCAATTGAGACATCAAAGAGATCACATTTCTGACCTTTCTTTCATATGAAATGTTTCATAAAAAGAGAATGTGCATTCATGCAATATTTCTCTAAAACAAAAATTAACCTTGTGGACTTTGATCATTCTGAGGCTGTTCATGGTCATTTATAATGCATCTCCAGCATTGCTGCAGTGTTGTTTTGTGCTCTGGGTCTGTAGGAGAGATGGTGAGAGGTGTTTTGGCCCCAAGGACCCATGATGTAAATGTGTTCCATGAAGGCACCATAAATATGTCATCTTTGTGCATGCATCGAAAAATACACCCAGGGCGAGTAATTGCAGATGTTAGTAAAGGTAATTGTCTCCAGCTTGTTTCTACTTACTCATCATTTTATCAGATTAACCTTACTGAGCCTGGGTGATGGGTTATGTAAATGAAGCCAGTTAACTCCAATCCGGATTATTAAAGTATGTTACAGATACAAAACGAGGAAGACTCAGCATTTGTGCGATCATGTTGAGTATAATTTTTACTCTTTTTATTTTTATTTTTTCTCTTTCTTGTTGTTATAGAAAGGCACACAATGAAAGTAAACAGGTCCAGACATTAAACATTAAAATACAGAATGTGTATCACTACAGGTATAGTAACGTTATACATGTCACCATGAGACTATTGTGAAAGAATATCCAATAATCAATATTCAACTTTTTCCCCCCAATTTTTTTAGTCGAAATGATCACTTCCAATACAACTACTACTACTGCTGCTGCTACTACTACTACTACTGTTACTATTACTACTACTACTACTACTACTACTACTAGTAGTAGTAGTAGTAGTACTGTTACTATTACTATTACCACTACTACTGTTACTATTACTATTACTACTACTACTACTACTACTACTATTACTACTACTAGTAGTAGTAGTAGTAGTAGTAGTACTGTTACTACTACTACTACTACTACTACTGTTACTATTACTATTACTACTACTACTACTACTACTTCTTTTACTACTACTACTACTACTGTTACTATTACTATTACTACTACTACTACTACTACTACTAGTAGTAGTAGTAGTAGTAGTAGTAGTAGTAGTACTGTTACTATTACTATTACCACTACTACTGTTACTATTACTATTACTACTACTACTACTACTACTACTATTACTACTACTACTACTACTACTACTACTACTATTACTACTACTACTACTACTACTACTACTACTAGTAGTAGTACTGTTACTATTACTATTACCACTACTACTGTTACTATTACTACTACTACTACTACTACTACTACTACTACTACTGTTACTACTACTTCTTTTACTACTACTACTACTACTACTACTGTTACTACTACTTCTTTTACTACTACTACTACTACTACTACTACTACTACTACTGTTACTACTACTTCTTTTACTACTACTACTACTACTACTACTACTACTACTACTACTACTACTACTACTACTATGTTTATTGTTGTTGCTGTTATTTATCACAAAGTCCAAATTATGACTTCCATTAATATTATTTCCATTGCAAGTGTCTTAATATTATTTAAATGTACTATTATTATTATTATTATTATTATTATTATTATTATTGCTGTTGTTGTTGTTATTTATCAGAAAGTCCAAATTATGACTTCCATTAATATTACTTTGATTTCAAGTGTCTTAATATTATTTACATTTATTATTGTCATTATCATTATCATCATCATCATCATCATCATCATCATCATTATTATTATTATTATTATTATTATTATTATTATTATTAATGTTTTTGTTAAATTAATAATAATAATTATTATTATTATTTTTTATTTATTTTTATATATTGTTGCTGCTACATTGTTGTTGTTGTTATTTATCAGAAAGTCCAAATTATGACTTCCATTAATATTACTTACATTGCAAGCGTCTTGTATGTATTATTATTATTATTATTATTATTATTATTATTATTATTAGAAAGTACAAGTTATATTACTTTCATTGCATGCTTCTTAATATTATTTCAAGAAGAAGAAGAAGAAGAAGAAAGAGGTTCAAAATTGCTATTACTTCCAAATGCCTTATTTTCTTAATGCAACAAATACACTGCTTAACTCAGGACAGCAATTATGTTAAAGACCATTTCCTTGCTTACATGGCCATCATATACTATATCTCTTAGTCTTAATAGAAAGTAAGGTTTAACATTGTGTACATGTTTACTAAATTTGACCTATTAATAGGCAATACTTATCAGCGTCTTCTTATTCCAAATGAGCCCCCAAAGTCAGATTTATCTTTATTGTTTTGCCCCGAATCAATTCTTTTTCCCCCTGCTCCCTTTCTGTACATAAGGTAATCCCACAATCCACAATCAACCACTCAAGGCTCACTGAAGCGTACTTATTGGCAAATGCCTGCAAAGACAAGCTCTCTGCGAACCTCTCATTGCTCTTGTTTAACTTTTAACACCTACACTGAAACACACAACGAATTATATGATAATTTCATGCGGCCATTTCAGACTGCAACGGGCTTTCACTGCTTGACCTTCAGGTGAGCAGTCGAGGACACTTAGTCCACGTCCTCCAATTTTCTAACCCCTATCGACACACATTGTGGAAAAGGGCATTCAGATGCTTCCCCACAATAATGGAGTGAAGTCTCTCATTCAGAGGTCAGCGCAGGACTTTCTGGAGAGAGTTTGATAAGTCAAAGAGTTTCATGGCATTGAAATGGGTGTGCCGACTAGGATTGTGTACCATTACATTTTATTTTTCATTAGTATTAAAATAGAATGAAATGCAAAGCTGTTAAAACTCAAACTATACAGTGATAAGAGTCTTTGCATTTTATGGTTAATAGCATGTTTAAGTTAACTGTGAGAGTTTCTAGTTAATTTGGTGTGTCTAATTTTAATGGGGTTTCTTCAGTTTCAGCTACACAAAGTATTTGAGTAGAGATTATAGTTTAATTCAATATTAAGAAACGTTCTCTTTTTTTTAGTGGATCAGTGTTATTTTAGTGCCATTTAATTTAGTATTCATTAGTATTTAGAATTACCTTTTATTTCTATATTTTCAGTTTTCATTTTAATTTTAGTTTAGGTTTTAGTTATTTTCTTTATATCTCTTTAGTTTTAATTTATTTTTCTTTCAGTTTTAATAATTTTTTTATTTCAACACTGTAAAATAATATTATTTATCAGAGTATGTTTTACAAGAAAATAATATTTCAGTTTTTCTACTTAAAAATTTCACGTTTAATTATATCTGTTATTTGCTGTTTCTTTATAATTGTATTGTGATTTTTTTTACTAGATGTTTCATGTCTGCAAGGCAAAAAAAAAAAAAAAAAATATATATATATATATATATATAATGCGTTCATTTTTTTAAGTTTAAGTTTTCATCTAAAATTTATATTTTATTTTCATTTCAGCTTTATTTCAGTTTTCAAAAATGATTTTAAAACTTACTGGAATACATTTATAGTATGGAATAAGTTTATAATACTCAAAAATCTTAATTTCCAAAGTTAAATGGTTTCCTCAAATTATTTATTAACAGCTTCATTTCAAATTATTTTTAAATTAATCGTGTTCAAAAGCAGAATTCATGGTGAAAAACTACATTACCCATGATGCTGTACTGACCATTCCACCAATCACAGTTGAAAACAAGCAAAACGATTTCACTAGAAAATGACGCAAATGACGTAATCGAGTCAGTCTCCCTACACTCTCAAAGTATTTAAATATTAAATACTGTATATATATGCATATATATTTATGTACAGAATCATGGGTAATGTAGTTTTTCACCATGAATTCTGCTTTTGAACACAAATATATATATATATATATATATATGTACAATCAACATTTTTAAATGAGTAGTTTAATATTTCTCCACCTCCATTAATTTGATCATGCTGATCGCAATGCTTCATGGGATTGTAGTTCTTTCTACCACTAAAGCTAAGTATACAGTCTGGTACTTTTGAATTTTCAAACCTTATTTTGCTTCAAATCAAAGTTTGTAGAGCTGTGATTAACCTTGTTGCTGGTTGCATTGCGGTTCATGACTTAAAGCGCTTTAATGAAAAAAAAAAAAATGATTTTTTTTAAATCTCTATGGGAGACATGAATGGAAAAAAATACTTTCAGAAGTGGGTGGGCACTGTTACACTCTAAAGTGTCTCTCTTATGAGTCCAGTCCAATGTCTCTGTTGACCAGTTTTATCACCCATGCTGATGTGTGAAGTTCAAGATGGAACATATTATATGGCCGTGTCAGAATAGTTGATTTTGCAGTGCTTGTTTCGGGTGTTGGAGAAGTGACCAGGCTGCGGTCCGCTCAGGCAGCAGACAGCAGTGTGCAGATAGATGAAAGCCACAGGGTGTACAGCAACCGCCTACCAGTCCATCTACCGCAGTCAATCGACTTCTCCATCCTTCCATATCTATGGCCAGAATCTTTTCATGTCTTTGTGCCACACTAGCTTAGTTGCTTGCAGAGCTGAGACCTTCCTGACTCGCAGGGGAAAGTTCAAAAAACACGTTACATCAGTGGTATATTCAGCAGAGTACCGGGTGTTTCAATAAATAAACAAGACTTCTCATGTGGGTACTGTATATTTATTATTGTGGTGACATGATGTCCACCCAGAGGAAATAAAAATCAGTAATACAATTTCTCTGTCGTAATTGTTTCTCAGTACTGAGTTCAAACGGAGAGCAAATTAATCTCCTGCTTCAAGTGTTTTGTTAAATCAGCAAGGATTAATGCATTCTAATGTACATATAAATATAACATCTTATAGGCTTTAATTGACTTAATTATTTAAGGTCAATTATTATTGAATTTAAATAATCAAACTTCAAAACAATATTATATTATATTATATTATATAAACACTACTGTTCAAACGTTTTGGGTCAGTAAGAGTTTAAAAAAAAGAAGGGAATTTTATTAAGCAAGGAATATTAAATTAATCAAAAGTAACAGTAAATACATTTATAATTTTACCAAAAAAAGCAGCAATATTCATCAGCATATTAGAATGATTTCTGAAGGATCATGTGACACTGAAGACTGGAGTAATGATGCTGAAAATTCAGCTTTGTGTCGCAGGAATAAATTACATGTTAAAGTATATTAAAATAGAAAACAGTTACTTTAAAGTGTAATAATATTTCACAATATTACCGTTTTTACTGTATTTTTGACCACATAAATGCAGCCTTGGTGAGCATTAGAGACTTAGAAAATCTTACCAACCCCAAACTTTTGATTAATAATATATGTATAGACAATTAAAGCCGAAAAATACTAAGAACCCTTGGAATTCTCCCCTAAGCTTTTTCAGAAAACCCTTAGATTGCATAAAGCATCTCTAAATGGTTAACCCACCTACAAGCCCACTGGGTAAAGTAAATTGGAAAGAATGATGCTTACTGACCTTTTGTTTATCTGCCCTTCTTCTGTCTATATTAGGCACAGTTGAGTGGTTATATGGTTATTACTGTACCCCTGAGGTTCTGTAACCCTGCTCTTTTCTGCTGAGGGGAGGCTTTTGGATGAAGGAGGATGACTGCTTTTCGCAGGCAGTGATCGCTCTAGTGCTTTTATATAGCGGTGGGTGGCGAGATACTGATGTGCTATGCACACTACAATGAACGGAGGAGAATATGTGGGGAAATCAAATATGCAATCATACAACTCTTTGTGAGAAGATGAAGAAGGCTTATTGTTGCAACTAATTGATTTTGGCCCCCAAGGGTGAATGCTAAAAAAGCACCCTGTATTCAGTCTTTCAAAGTTAATCTACAACGTCTGAATAAGCAATAAGGTAAAGATTCATACTGCAATTGTAACTTCCCATGTGATAGTCAAACATCATGCAATGAAGTACTGTCATGCAGCATTGGTGTGAATTATTGATCTTTCTCTGTAAGCGTTTCATGTTGTATTGAAACATGTAAAGTTATACAGAAATAAGCACAAGGTCAAGTTGGTATATGTGAAAAGGTCAAAGCACCACAATTACAGTTGCTGTAGACCATGATCGGTTATTTCTCTTATGGAGGAAAAAAAAAAAAATGATTTTCAGATGCGGATCCATACTAAGCATGTGCTGCTATGTGGGAGAGTGTTAAATTCATGTTATTTTGTGTGTAATCATGTAAAAATAGCAGGTTACGCTTTATTTCAATAGTCCACTTTAGATATTATGCTTACTATAAGATGCAACTACATATCAACTAATTATAGTAGAGTATAGTAGACTGTTACAGTAAGTTAGGGCTAAAGGGTTAGTTCACCCAAAAATGAAATTTCTGTCATTAATTACTCACCCTCATGTCGTTCCAAACCCATTAGACCTTTGTTCATCTTTGGAATGCAAATTAAGATATTTTTAATGAAATCCAAGAGGTTTTTTATCTCCCATAGAACGCAACGAAATTACCACATTCAAGGTCTAGAGAAGTAGAAAAGACATTGTTAAAATAGTCAACTTGACTGCAGTGGTTCAACCTTAATGTTATGAAGCGACAAGAATACTTTTTGTGCACCAAAAAAACAAAACAAAATAACGACTTTATTCAACAATTTTTCCTCTTTTCTGTCAGTCTGCTACGCAGTTAACACAGTGAACGCAGTGCAGAGCTTCCGTGTTTTTCATTTTTTTAAGGTAAGCAGAATAAGTTAACATGTACTTGCAAAGTTACTTATAGTTAGTAGAAAATCTAAAGAACATCTTTATTGAAATAAAGGGGACCTATTATGCCCCTTGTATAGATGCAATATAAGTCTCTCTGGTGTCCCCAGAATGTGTACAGGAATAGCAAATTTGCCCCAATTTGGGTGTGAGCAAAAACACACCATTTTTGTGTGTGTCCCTTTAAATGCAAATGAGCTGCTGCTCCCGGCCCCCTTTCCAGAAGAGGGTGGAGCTTTAACAGCTCATGGTTCAGATTATCAACAACAACAAAGCTGGAGAATCTCACGCAGCCAAAATGATGATTGTCAGTAACGGTGTTCAGCCTTACATTGTTCAAACCAGAGTCGGACACTGATGGAGAAGTTACAACTTTAAGAATGCAACTGGACATTTCTGAATGGTTAGTGGATAAATTTATGTAGTTGTTGTGGAGTTAAGTTGTCTCAACTCATTGGATAGCATGTAGTGTCATGTTAATCTTTTGTGCAAATCCAGCGTTGAACTGACCCTCGTTTGTGAAGCAATTCGGCGTAAAACGATTTGCGCAAATATAAAACACTTTACCAACTTTCTTCGCCGCATTTTCTTCATAAATGAAATTCAACCAGGGTGTCCTCAGTGGCTCAGATGCCGGGAGTCTATGGAGACTCTTATGTTCGTTGGTACATCCAACAACAGAACTTTTGTAATGTTTTTTTTAGTGCAGTCATTGTACATCTCCAGCTGCTACAGCGAGAAAACAGAAATGATGGACTGATGCGGCTCACTCAGGGCGGGATCTATGCTAATAGGGCAGATTGTCACCAGTCATGGGCGGGGCTTCACCATACTCTTATGTAAGAGCAGGGGGAAATCTGGAACAGCTTGTTTGCAGAGACTGTTTATGATTTATGGGGATTATAAAATAAGGAGTGGGTGGATTTTTACCATATAGGTTGGTTGTTTACACACTGTAAAAAAAGAACTGTTGGTTTAACTTTAAAAAGTAAGTTACCAGGTTGCCTTAAATGTTCATTGAAATTAAAAATTTTAGTTAATACAATGAAGGCGATTGTTTCAACAGAAACTCAAATATTATGTTATCTGAACCACATTATTTAAAAAATGAGTGATAAATCATGAAAATATTTTTTTACAGTGGGACACATATGTGTTCAAACACCTTAGAAAAGAGAATTTTGCATAATAGGTCCCCTTTAAAATTGCACATTTGTTCAGATATAAATAAAAACTGCTGCACTTCTGTTGACACGTTTTTAATAAAAAAGAATATAATTGGAACTAGAAAATGAACTCAATGTGTATCATTTTAAAATAATTTAATATGTGTATGTATGTGACAATAATGCATGTAAAATAAATTTTCCCCGGTAAGTGCAAACTTTCTGATGAATCATGATTTTTGCATGAAATCATCCACACACTCTCATGCATAAGCACTTGCATATGCACGGTTAATAAAAGAGATTCCATGTGTTTTGGAAATGTTTTCTTTTGAGTTACACATAGTAGCTCAAAATAAAAGAAAGATCTGCCACCAAAGATCCCTCCAGCTTCCCTTTTGCATAAAAGCAGCTAAGGGTTGAAAGGCTGGATGATACGGGAAACTTTGAGCTCAGACTATTTCAGGACACCGGCATCTACTCTCAGCATTCTTTTGGATTCAGAAACAGGGATCAAAGAGTGACGTTGGTCTCCAGGGAGCTCATCAGGGTGACAAGATGACGCCAGTTTGTTCAAATTGTTGTATCATATTGCTTGTAAAATGCTGCCATATTGAATCTCTGGATGGCAAGTCAAAACAGACAGCAAACATCAACATAACAAAATGCAACAGCCTAAAATAATCTTCCTGAATATCGGTGCATATTATAATACCAACAGAAACAGCTTTCATTAGTAAATATGCTGTAAAGAGGGAAATAGCATGTAACTGGTATATTTAATGTAAAAATTGTATATATGTTGCAAGGTTTATACATTATGTATAAATGTATGTATTATACACCTTATTCTTTATACATATAACATCTGACAGCACTCATTTTTCATGGTTGGCTTTATTAATGTCACTCTATGAAGCCACAGCATGGGTTCAGACAGTAGAAAGCAACAGAATGTAAACAGCTTTATTAATAATAAACATTGCCAGCACTACACTTTTGGACTATAAATCTCAATTATGGTAACACACATGATATGCAATATTACAGATATTATGTGCAATACAAAACATTATTTATTGCAATACATAGCTTTAAACTACCATTCAAAAGTTTGGGGTCAGTAAGAATTATGTTTTCAACCTTTTTTATTATTATTTTTGTTGTCTCTTGCATGGCTGCATTAATTTTACAGTAAAATTGTGAAAAATTATTACAATTTAAAATAACTGTTTTCTATGTTAACATATTTTAAAATATAATTTATTCCTGTGATGCAAAGATGAATTTTCAGCATCATTACTCCAGTCTTCAGCGTCACATGATCCTTCAGAAATTATTGTAATATGCTGATTTGATGCTCAAGAAACATTTATTATTATTATTATTATTATTATTATTAATGTTGAAAGCATCTGTGCTGCATCATTTCAGGATATTTGAAATAGATTATTTTGTAACAATGTAAAAGTCTTTACTGTCATTTTACTGTTGATCATTATTATTACAAAAAAAAAAAATCCATTTCAAATAAATGCTGTTCTTTTGAACCTTTTAGTAATGTTTTGACTATATTCAGTCCTTTTGTCGTAAAGTCTGCGTACACCAATAAAAAACTGTCGTGGACACAGTTGCCTTATGATTGTCCTCTACCTGTGAACCATTAAAATACCTCCCACATTTTCTGTGTAAAAACATGACAGTTAAGGGATCATTATTCATGTTGCGAAACTGAAGGACAGCTGTGAAAATGAAGACTAAAGAGCAGTCCAGAGACGTTGGGGATATAGTGAAATGAATACATAAATTGTGTTCCTGTCATTGTTCCTTTACCTCAACTGGTAGAGCGTCCAAGGTCACACATACTGATAAAACAGGTATACCTTCATAAAAGTGTCTGCCAAATGAATAAATATCAATAAATTACCTATGGAAAGGCATCCAAGTCTTCAGATGTCCCAGAGGTAAATTCTGGCTGTGTTATCAGGAAGAGAATGCTGTATCAAACCACCCAGACACTGCCTATTAAAGGTCATGTCTCCAAACCCTCAGCATGAACCAGGAGGAGACTTGTGAGAGAAGCCACGGAGAGTCCAGCCATCGCTCTGAAGGAGTTACAGAGTTCAGCGAGTGAGAATGGAGTAAAAAGAGTACCAGTCACGCACATAAAGAGCCCTGCAACACATAACAGCTTGTATTGGAGAGTGGCACAAAAGAAACCATTAATCACAAAGAACCATCTGGAGTTGCCAAAAACCATAATGGTGACCCAGTTGCAATGAAGGAGATACGTCTGCTGTCAGATGAGACTGGCGCTATGTTGGAAATGGAATAAGTGCACACTAAATACATACTGTGCAGTACAAACTACTGGTCAAAAGTTTGAAATGTTTCTGAAAGAAGTCTCTCATGCTCGTGAAGTAAAAACAGTAATACTGTGAAATATATTTTGAATAGATTTTAAAATGTAAGTTATTTCTTTGATGTCAAATCTGAATTTTCAGCATCATTACTCCAGTCTACATGATCCTTCAGAAAACATTCTAACATGTTGACTTTTATTCAGGAAGGATGCATTAAATTGATCAAAAGTGGGAGTAAAAACATTTACAATGTTACAAAAGATTTCTATTTCAATTAAATACTTTTTTAATTCATCAAATAATCCTGAAGAAAAAAAAAATCAGTTTACACACACACACACACACACACACACACACACACACACACACACACGCACAATGTTGCTATTTCACTATATTTTTCTCTACCACAGGAGAAAGAATGGATGGAATGGAAAAAAGCCTCAGTGCACTGAAGAACTGAAGCTTGGGAAGCTCACAATGACCGCAAAAACAAGGTCAGATTAACATTGCAATGACTCAACAATAAAAAGGCGACCTACAATGACCCAGTCAAATATCTGATCTGACCCTTATCTGAATCCAATAGACCTTTTTGTCTCATATGACCTTAATAATTTATTAGGAAACTGACATAATCCAATCAAATCTTTAGGATAGAAAGAAAGAAAGAAAGAAAGATGTTTATAAATGTTTATTATTATTATTATTATTATTATTATTATTATTATTATAATCTCTTCCATTTATGCCATTTATGTACTTATGCAGTAATGTATTGCAATTCTCTCTCTCTCTCTCTCTCTCTCTCTCTCTCTCATGGCACAATGCAGTGAATGTGAATGAGAAAACTAAAATATTTGAATTGTTTATGAACATTATGAACTTATCCAATTAATGAACTTCCTGAGATTTTTAATAATACAATTTAATGGCACTTACAACATGTCGCTATTGTCACTTTAATATTATTGTAATATTATTATATTTATTTATCATAAAACTTCACAAGATACCTGAGAGCAATAGGTACTGCAAGGCTTAGAAAACAGCACAAAGTCGTTAGGACTATATGACCTTTTAATGTCATTTGAATACAGTACAGGAGTGACATTTCCTTAGCAACACATATAATAGAAAAGCCCTTAATCATCTGGCCATTGCTTTCTTTTCAAACCATTGACACACCATAACGCAGTACATTCCATTCAAATAACTTCCTCTTCCTCCTTAGAAACTATTTTTTTTTTAAGTCAGTCACATGATGGATTGCTTAATTAAGGTGAAAGACAATGAGTGAGTACTTTCATTGTGTTTGGCCTCTCTGGATTGAGGGAAAAATTGATTGCTCTTTTAAGACAACTTCCTCTGCCCCTTGGGAAATGTCACATATTTCATTTACACGCGTTTGAGCCCTTGTCCCTGTAGAGTACTATGCATCAGACACTGTAAACTGGTCTGCAGATTAGGCACGGAAATGGCTCTATGTGTATCTAGGGCAAGATGGGAGAAACATACTAATGTTGACTTCTAGAATATGACCAGTGCAGAAGGTGAACTGAAATACTTTCATGGAATCTGAACATTGAGCACCTGGATGAATCTGAAAATGTTGAAGAATGTCTAGGTCACATTTCACTGAAAAATTAAGCTAAAAATTCTATAGGATTCATTTAATAAAATCAATTGGTAACACTTTACAATAAGGTTCATTAGTTAACATTAGTTAATGTAATAACTAACATGAACTAATGAGCAATACATTTGTTACTGTATTTACTAATCTTCGTTGACATTAGTTAATGAAAATACAGTTGTTCATTGTTTGTTCATGTTAGTTCACAGTGCATTAACGAATGTTAACAAGATTTTAATAATTTATTAGTAAATGTTGAAATTAACATTAACAAAGATTAATAAATGTTGTATAAGTGCAGTTCATTATTAGTTCATGTTAACTAATGTAGTTAACTAATGTTAACTAATGAACTTTATTGTAAAGTGTTACCAATCAATTTGTTTTGCATTGTGACTTCATTCGTGAGACAATTTGCATAGCTTTAATGCAACAAAAATATTCTACAGAGCTGAAGGTGAAGGGAGAAAATATGAGATGGGAGGAAAAATTATGTCAATGCTTTGGCGTTTTCTTGCGCATTCCTCCGAGAAACTTTGCGTTCGCTCGCAAAATGTTTGCATTCCCCCCAAAAAGTTTGCGTTCGCTAGCAAAATGTTTTGTGTTCCCCCGAGAAACTTTGCGTTCTATAGCAAAATGTTTTGCGTTCCCCCGAGAAACTTTGCGTTCTATAGCAAAATGTTTTGCGTTCCCCCGAGAAACTTTGCATTCGCTCGCAAAATGTTTTACGTTCCCCTGAAAAACGTTGCATTCGCTCGCAAAATGTTTTGCGTTCCCCCGAGAAACTTTGCGTTCGCTCGCAAAATGTTTTGTGTTCCCCCGAGAAACTTTGCGTTTGCTCGCAAAATGTTTTGCGTTCCCCCGAGAAACTTTGCATTCGCTCGCAAAATGTTTTGTTTCCCTGAGAAACTTTGCGTTTGCTCTCAAAATGTTTTGTGTTCCCAGAGAAACTTTTCGTTTGCTTGAAAAATGTTTTCCATTCACCCAAGAAGCTTTGCATTCGCTCGCAAAATGTTTTGCCTTGCCCCAAGAAAATTTGCGTTCGCTCGAAAATTGTTTTACATTCCCATGACTTTATGTTCACTCATAAAATATGTCTCCCCCGATAAATTTTGCATTCACTAGCAAAATGTTTTGCATTCTCCGCAAACCTTTTGAGCTCTTTACACAAAAGCAAGGGAATGCAAAGGTTTTGTGAGTGAACGCTAAGTTTCTCGGGGGAATGATTACTAGCAAACAATTTATTTTTAAAAGCATTGAATGCAAAATACAATTTTACATCATGCAAAATACAATTTGCTTATTATTTTTTATGATTTATTATTATTTTTATTATGTGATGAAACATGACCTGGTTTTCATGAGGTTTACCTGTATTTGAATTCATTCCAGTAGTAATAAATGCACAAAGCGAAGCTTTGTAATTCCGTGGCATATGTCTACTACAGGTCTGGTACGGTGGCATCTAATTTGTATTCTCTGTTTTAATGCATCCACACAACCGATGCAAATGCACTTATAGTCGTATAAGCATGTCACATGCCTAGAGCAAAATGAAGATGGACACTTAAACTGCAGGCCACAGATTATGAGCCATGTTCAACTTCACATTTATTCACTGCACTTGTCTACATCCATAATGCAGTTCTGTATGCTAATGCCATTAAAACAAAACTGAGTCACAGGTTCTAATATGAGATACAGAGTGAGTGAGTGAGTGAAAGAAAAAGAAAATACTTCCCTCATGGATCCTGACAGCATGACAGACTGTCCTCCTAAAACAAAGGATGTAGATTATTAGTCCGAATGCAAACCAGAATTGGAAAGCAATCAAAAGTTTTTCCAGGGAGGTGTCTTGCAGGCCTTGTTGATTTCCATCAACATTTTAGATGACGCACCTCTATTTTCTTTCTCCTTCCAAAAATACTCTGTTGCTGCTACTTGCCCAACATTATATACAATACATGAGAAAATCAGGAAATATAGATCTGAACAACGTCTCAAAATGTGCTCAGATTAGTCAAGACACTAAAGAATGTAAACCTCAATATGAACTCAATTTTTTTTTTTTTTTTTTCCTCCATCAAATTAATCCCAAACCAGAATATTTGAGCTGTGTTTTCATTTTAGGAGAAACACCTGAGACAAAGATACTTCAATAAAACAACCGAAAGCTCCATTAAGTCTCCTGCGCGATGAAAGATCAATCTTTGTGCAATGCATTTTTTTTTTTCTCTGGAGAAAGCAAAACTTTTTGCATAACTTTAATGATAAAGTGAAATCAATAATGCGATAAGAACACATTTTTTAAGAGGCATGTCTTAAAGCTGCATTTTAGCCCTCTTTCCTCTGTTTCACACTGGAATAGTAGAGTTTGAAAACACACAGGTAAATAAGATGAAGGATGATCAAAGATAAACCCAGACATGCTCTCAGTTGAATGAAATATTTATTTGTTACCTCTTAAATTCATATCAAATTGCTTTTGTTACCGGTTCTCCACATGTTTAGCCTCTGAATTGTGTTTATAACAGCAATAAGAAACGATATAGGCATAAAACAAACAAACAAAAAAGAAAAAACATCATGCAACCATTTATATTTTCCATTTTAGCATGTGTCTGAAACCTGCCTTGCTGCTTCATTGTCCAGTGTTTTTGTATTAAGGTACCTCCCATATAGTTAACCCTAAAATAAAAATTAAGTTACTTACCCTGTTGTTGATCTAATGCCATATGCCCTTCTTTTTCTTTTATGGACCACAAAAGGAGAATTAAAAAAAAAAAAAAAAAAAAAAATGTCAACAACAAGAACAACACCAGGGTGAGTAAATTATGACTTAATTTTCATTTTAGGGTGAACTATTCCTTTAAGGAAAGTTTCTTCCAAGGCACCATATTATGATGTCTAATGATCTAGAACAAAAGTGAGGTTTAAACATCGCATGCCACTTTTCAAATCAATCAGACTGACTGTTGCATAGCTACTATAGCCGTTTTTATTTTTTATTTTTTAATTTTATAGCACTACCAAGTGGCCAATCGCAGAAATTATCTCATTCCGTTCAAGAGGGATAGCCATTTTAGTAAAACGTGGCCACGCCCACTTGGAATGTCTTGGCTTCCCGTCGTGGATGTGAATCGAAATTTTGACTTTTTTTTTTATAATTTCTGACAATCGGACTTGGTTTGGTTCCGATCGAGTGAAAAACCTAGGACTAGTTCTCAAAAGTATTTTTTTTTTTTTTTCAAAAAATCCAAAATACCTGAAAGTTTTGCCAAAATTGATGATTGAATCCAAGATGTGTGCTTTGTTCATCTTGAGCCAAGGATTCCAACGATTTAAGACACTTGAGCCTGCGACTAATGGTTTAAGAGTTGTGAGTCATTACATACTTTTGATCACTGTAGCGCCACCATCAGGCCGATTAGGGCGAACCTTGGTGACGTTGTAGGTGGGCTGGGTACTACCATCCCTGAAAGTTTCAAGTCTGTACAACTTACGGTTTGGTCTGCCCGATCACTTTTTAGGGGAGAATGCTGATCCTTGGAAATTCTAAGAATTACAATAGGGTTTCAGCGCTACACGCTTGAACTCCAAACAACAACCTTAAAATATGTAGTTTGCAAAACTGTCTAAATTTTGCTGGGATGCCATTTTAGAATATCTAAATATCAGAATACATTATTTTAGCTAAATGGAGCAGCCCTTCCAGTAGACTGCTAAATGGACCACAACACTGTAAATCTCCAGGTTTGTGTATTATTATTTAAACAGCCAGTTACTAGCACAAGCAACATGAGAATGTAGTTATATATAGAGGTGCATAGAGGTCATTATCATCAAAAGAACTGAAACCATTTGTGTCCTATTAAAGATAAAAGATTTGTAATTTCTTTACATAACAACACAAAATGGACTTCACACCCTCTGTTTATCAAGGACAAGTAAGCAACCTTGAGGAATGAAGAATTTCCCACATCTTTCTCCACTGTATTGGGCTGCAATCCTCCTCCAGGGTAGTTCTTTGATGTGAGCCAAGGAGACCAATTCCAATTGATTCTCTCAAGAATCTTGTTTACCTAGACATGGTCCAGAAACCTCTGTGACAGTAACTGGACACATTACCTCTCTCTCTCTCTCTTTCTCACACACACACACATCTACATCCAGAAAAACTCATAAAGGTGCATGAAAATGGGACACAGAAGCAGAAAACCTTAGAAATGTGATCATAGCTGGATCCAAACCCTACTGATCTGCTCTTCCACAATCATCTATTCTCTTTGAGTCCAACCCTGGTTTCCATTCCTCTTGTGTCTTTCTTCTCAGCGCCCCTGTTCTATTTCTCTATCATCTCTAATGATCTCTCTCCACATCCTGTCAGCAAATCCCCACGATGCTTTGCTACCGGCTCGCTGCTACTCCTTATGCTCCAATGTTTGTTCTCTCCTTTGACTGTCAGAGTCCCAGATCATCTCCTGTGTTCCTCACAATGCTTCTCCCCTCAGAGTTATCATCTTGACATGTCCTCCCTACGTACATTTTATTTCCTCACTATTATTCTGTCCTGCCACAGAAAGTATTTTAGTGCAGTCCGATGGATCTGAGATATTCTCTACCCACGGTGACAATGAGAACAAGGTTTATCGTGGGCAAGATGCTACTTGTTTCCTGTATCTTTAAGAGGTTTGTCTTGCTAGTGTCCCACTCATTTAGTCTTTTCTCTCTGCATTTCTCATTATTTCTCGCTCTGGCTTCTTGAGAATGTCTCCCACAACCCATCTGTTCCTCTAGTCTTATAAGTCATTCATACTGGCAGAGACAAGCCCACACAGCCACAAGTCATCCATCCAAAGTGTCTGTGATTCAGCTGTTGAAGTATTGTCATTTGAAGCCACGGTTTAGTCATATTGGACAGAATTTATCAAATTCTTCTCATGTAAATTTCCTGTGCATCTCCCCAGAAGAAAATTTCTGTAAGAAGCCATTCACACAGAACGTATTTTGTTTAACCTTATAATACCTACTGTATCACATTTGATACGCACATTTCTTGGGCCTGTTGTACACAATGCCATTCTATTTGCATTATTGATAAGTTTATACTGTTTTATCAAGTAAAAGTCCTTTTGGTATAATCCTAAAAACAACCCTCTTCAGGTCACAGTACATAGGTCAATGATGTGACGGGTCATTTTTTTGTCCAAAGGCCTTAATAATAAAAAACAAAGATATGACATCCAAAGTATGTAAGGTAGTACAACTAGATCACTTTTACTGAATCCAAAAGGTTTTAATTATATTTTGCTACATATAAAGGTATTTTAAAGATTTTGAATTCGGTTTAACCGTCCAAAGGCCAATACAGTCATTTCATCTGTGATTACAATATCTTAAAATGTAATAAATGTATACATTTTTTTTTTTATTCTGACATGATTTTATAACATCATATATCAACATAGTGCAAAATGGTATTACAATTATGTGTAGAAGTCGTTGCTTTGTTATGAGGAAGAATGTCCGAAAAAATGAATTTCATTGATGTAATTTGGAGTAACCAATATAAAAGGACTATTTTGGATCAAGTTATGCGGTCAATATCATGTGACAGGATGTGACATCATTCAGACACCTGCAAAGGACCACATGGTCGTGAAGCAAAGTCACTAACTCTCTCTTAACTCTTTGAAAAATTCGTGTTTTCACTTGCCTATACACGTCCCGAAACATCAGGTCATTCGGTACAACCGCTATAAAACATGGAAAATATTGTAATATTTTAAAAACTTGTACTAAATATAAAATGTTTGATTGTTCTTTTGCTACCTAGCTAGCAAGCTAACTATCTAGCAAGCTAGATATCAGCCTGTTAGCATTGTTCGAAAATATCGTCATTCGGTATAACCAAAATTTTGGTTAAACCAAATAACAAAAGCAGTGTTAATTGATTATAAAAACCACATAATCTCATTGCTAACACTTAATAAAATATCAAAATTATATCTCCATTATGTTTTTTTTTTTACACTTTTAAAAACTTACATTCGTCAATGACCCACATGTGTCTTAAAGTAAATGTATAACTAGTATATTGTAAGTAATATTTCAAGATGAACACTTACTGGACCGAAACAACTTAGGTTTACTTTAACATCCATTCATCATTGAAAATCATGTTAAAATGTGAGTATTAAATAAGATTCAACAGGCTTTTGAGGAACATTTATTTGTAACTCTCTCAATCATCATTGTATTCCATTGCATTATACTGTGTTTGATCATAAAACTAAGCATTTTAAAAATCTTACTAAGATATATTATTGGAAGATTTAAAGTGACAACTGATATTTATTTGCAGGATAAAGATTTGATCTACATTTACATATAAGTTATCAGAATATCATCTTACTTTTTGTCAATATAAATATCAGCAAATGCACCAAATTGCATATTTTTGTTCAGATTGGGCATCTGGATCTTTTTTTTTCCATCATCGAGTATGAGCTTCATACTCTCACTACTATTTACAGGAAATATTTGAGTTGACATTGAAAACTCTTGCAGATACTTTCTGTATTAATACGTAACTTTCAAAGACACAAAACGTACATTTTTGTACGTTTAGAAAGGTGCTAAAACATACAATATTGACGTAATTATGGCACTAAAACGTAAAAATACTTACGTTTTTACAGCGAAAAAACGTAAAATATTTATGAATCTTTCATGTCATAAAGATATGTATAATTTCCATTTTATCGTTTTGTAGATAAATGTAAGATCCCTAACCCCCACCCCGAACCTAAACCTACCCAATTTATACAGAATGTTAAAAGAATAAAACATAATGGACAGAAATGTGTAGGGAAATGACAATTTTATTAAAAATATAACATTAAAACGATATTTTGAGCCACTAATCCTACACCTACCCCTAAACCTACCCATAACCATTTCTTAAAACTCCGTACTGTTATAAATAAAAGAATACCAGACAAAACAAGCGTAATCACAATAATTTATTTATTGCGAAAATGTCAAAAGTGGTACCAAAAGTAGTTCAAATGATGATGAGTTCCAATCACAGTCCTCTCTGGCGGTAATAGTTTTTTATAGGGTACAGAGCAGAATTTAATTTATTAATCCATTAAAATATGATGAATCCGGCTTCTCTCCGTGAAGGCGCGACACTCATTTCAAATGTCAATCCACTGAAACACGGCATGTCGCAATCTGTGACAAAGCAGGTGAGAACCAATGAGCGTTCGATATCAGTGCCGTAAACCATGTCGTAACGCTTCTCGAGGGTGGCGCTACTTTCAAATTTGAAACATAACGAGCGCGAGCTTTGACTGTGACGGTAGCTGCTGCTGAGAATGAAGATGAAGATTGATGGATGAAGGGCTGAATTTGGATCTGTTCCTTACAAACATATGGATTCTAAAGATATGGAGTACAGCAAACAATTAAAATGGATGTGATTTGTGAATTTATGTTGTGCTTTGGTCTATCTTATGGGTGTATCGTCAGCCGCTGCATAGGAGAAAACGCCTTCTGTGTCGAACAGCAAACAAACTAAATATTACAAAATGGTTAAGTAATTACAGAAATTTTATTCATAAGGTTTCAAATTGTAGTCTTGTTTAACATTATGTAAACGAGCAGCACAAGTCACGAACATAAATGTTATTTCATATTAAGTAGATGAGTAAACTGCTTTCAATAAATTCGACTAAAAACATCATTAAAGCCACGATTTTAATATTAATACATGGGAATTCATATACATTCACATTTTACGTTACATGATTTACTTTACTTTTTTTTTTTTTTTTTTGCTGTTAATACGCAAGTATTTTTATGTTTTAGTGATATAAATACGTCAATGTTGTACGTTTTTGTGTGTATGAAAACGTAAGTAAATGTACGTGTGGTAGAACCACAATTTACGTAAAAATACACACGTATTCTCATGAGATCACGTTGAACAAACGTAAGCACACTTTGAGATCTCTTCTGAAAAGTCACGAGAGAAAAATCTGAGAAGCAGGAGCAAAAGTCTAATTTTGCCCTCTTTTTCATATCATTTCCATCTAGGGGAAATCTAAATTGATGTCAATTGAGATTTTTCCTCAAGGGGCATTTCAATTGTACAACAGGTACCAGACCATGACAAGCACCTTAATCAGTTGCATGCTTTATTCAGGTCAAGGTAAATGTGGAGATGGGTCACTCAGGCTGTAAACAGAAGCTTCTCTGTAGGGTTTCATGAGCAATGCCTTTGATTTTGTCCTTTGATCCATTTATAAGTGCTCATGCTATCTCATGAATACAGCACGGCCAGGGGACAGAGGCCGTCTGGAATACATAACCACTTAACGACTCACCTTCTCTTTGGCTGATAAACACTCACTGTCTCACTAGCAAACACGCACATACACACGTCTCTGTCCCTCAGAGTCATTCAGGGCCTCCAGGGGAGCACCATTCACAAATACATAAATGAAAATACTGGCATTTTTGTTGGAAAGCTAATCCCAGCTAACAAACATATGTTTTAAGAATGTAAGAAAATGGTATGAAAAAAATAATTTGTTATGAAAAGTTCCATTTGTTCCATGTTCCAAATGTTCCATTTTATCGTTTTGCTTACAAAACAGGAAAGTTAATTTAAAAAAAGAAAGTTCTGAAAATAGAAAGTGTGGTAACATTGTATTTAGTCAACCTTTGACATTGTACTATAAGTACTACCGTAACTATAAGTAACATTGCAACTAGCAATCATTAGAGTATTAGTAGACTGTCTGCTTAATATCTGCTAACACTTTATTTTGATCCTCCCAACAAACATTCTACTGACTATAAGTACCTTTGTACATGTCAACTTCTTCTAACCTACCAGTTTACTAGTACTCTTATAAGAGGTAGTTGACATGTAGTTGCAACTTAACGAGTATGACATGTAGTTGCAAAGTTACTTATAGTTAGTAGAATGTCTAAAATGGACTATCAAAATAAAGTGTACGTTTACAAAAAGTCAAATGTTTCAGAACAATTCCATGAACAATGTTTTTGTACCAGATAACTTTGAACAAATGTTCTATTAACTTTACTGCAATAATGTCTGTTTATAACTTTGAGAGAACCTTGCCAGAACGTTCTGAAAACATTCCCTGTTAGCTGGGATTTGGGTTTTCACCTTATTTTCTATGTCTAGCTTCCTCAGATTAATGCTTTGTCATCTACGATGCGATGTCACTGACAGATACTGTGTTTAAAAACTAAGGACAATGAATTTGATAGAATTGTCTATCTAGCGATCTTCTCTGCCAGCTCTACGATGACGCTCTCTCTCTTGTCCCGTCGCTCACTCACACAGTTCCCCCCTCAACAACAGTCTCCTGGGTCGACTCAATAATGAATTACATCTCTCTCCTCGCCAGGTAGCTGAGCACAGGAAAGCAAATGTATCTCATTACCCCTCCACCTGTGATCTCTGCCAGGCTGCTGAGTAGGGTTTTGTTCAAAGAAAAGAAAGACACAGAGAGAAAAGGCGGCACAGAAAGTGGAAAGAAGCCAGTACATGGTGTAAGTCTGAAGAATAATTTACAACCCCAGATGTTGAGGTAAAGCCACCCTGAAAGGCATTGTTGTGCCTTTGCAAAGATGAGACACAATAGTCAGGGAAAGTTATCCTCAAAACTGTCAAAGCAGCTTCTTTTTCTGGTTTTCTGAATAGACCGCGCATGATCAAATACGTGGGAGTGGCTTGAGCAATCTGTTTTCCTCTTTCAATTTTGCAGGCGGGATGACACCAATAGCCCTCTTCAGCAGAAAATATATAGACTGCAACACCTTATAGACCTTTTCAGCAAGTTTCTCTCTGAAAAAAAATGGGACCACAGCGTTGCACTTTCCTCTTATTGTTCTCTGAAAGAAATGAGTAAAAAATAAGCATGATTTCACAGCAAGAACTTTTATCACTGAACCTTGCCAATGTTCACAACTCTTTTACATTTTCGAGAAATGGTGGCTAATTCATACATTCATACAATATGTTTTGTAACACTTTATTTCAATAGACATTCTAATTATAAATAACTTTGCAACTACATGTCAACTAGTAGTAATTAGAGTATTAGTAGACTATCAGCTTAATATCTGCTAACACTTTATTTTGATGCTCCCCAATAGACATTCTACTGACTATAAGTAACTTCGCAAGTATACATCAACTTATTCTACTAACCCTAATACTCTAATGAGAGTTAGCTGACATGTACTGTAGTTGCAAATTAATGCAAGTTAGTTGACATGTAGTTGCAAAGTTACTTATAGTTAGTAGAATGTTTAAAGTGGACTATCGAAATAAAGTGTAACCATACGTTTTCATAAGATCTGATTACGTCCTACTGAGGTTTAGGGGTGGACCTATATGTTTACTTTTTTTTTTTTTTTTTTTTTAAATTGTATGCTTTCGTACCAATTCATATGAAATTGCAATTTTGTAAAATAATTTTTTTTCTTTCATGAGATCGAGTTTTCGTTTCATTGTTGTGGAGCTTGTGATGAATTATGTCTTCTGTAGACTGTATACAGTAAATTCTATGCATTGTCATATGAAAACATTTTCATCATTTGTTTCATATTTGGAACCTATCAGAACATTTCAAGTTCAATCAAAGAACCAAAAGGGGCAAAAGGGCCAGAGCGCAATTCCAAAAAAGCGCTGATGGGAGAGAGATTACACAGAAAAAGCCGGATCATTTCCATAATATAGGTCCACCCCTAAACCTCAGTAGGACGTAAGCAGATCTTATGAAAACGTATGGTTACACTTTATTAAAGTTCATGTGCACGTAAAGGCTTTTGGCAATATAGTGTATGTCAGAGCAAGTTGCTTTCAGTTAAAAAAGCTCAAACATGCATTTTAGTCTAGGACTAGCTTAAGCATTGTCTGTGAAACCAGGGGTGAGTTTGATGAACTTAAACCATTTAAGGCAATCGTTTTCCTCAAACAATTTAAGTAGCTATATAGTTGTTAAGACTTAGTTAGATTTATTACCGAAATTCAAACTGAATTAGTGGAATAAACTTAAAATTTTTAAGTTGAGTTTATGTATATGAGTTTGCAGTACTCATGCTTATTGGTTTTAAAACTTAAATGGTTTAAGGCAATCAGTTTCCTCAAATGGTTTGAGTTACCGTAACTTATCGGGTTTTACAGTGAATGTTGGAGCATGCACATAAAACGGCAAAACCGTGGCCACACCATTAATTGCTCCACCATAATTGCACACCATTAAATGACGCTGACACATTTTTTGTTGAAAACTGTATCCCTAAGCTAACCCTAAAGACTGGTTGAAATAAATGTCATTCCAGGATGAACAGGAGCCAGAACCCGAAGACAAATACATACACACACACAAACAGACACATGCTTACAGACAAACAAGCCTTGCACTCTGCATGCAACTCTATATGGGATTAATCAGATGCTGCTGTATTCATGCACCAGTTCCATGAGCTTCATTACAGTCTCGGTGTCAGCCCCTGTGCTTTGGTTCACTGATCCAAAAGCCCCTGGTGCTGCTGCATATTACACCACTTTTGTAAACTTCAGGATAAAAATACTCTTTTTATACAAGTCTTGTGGTGGATGAGCTATAAATACAATAAAATGCAATAGTGAAGTCATTATGCAGGATTTAAATAGGGATTACGGCTTATCTGAATCAAAGTCATCAACCATGAAATCCTAATTTTCAAACCCCCCTGTCCCTACAGCACAGAATATATTACATTTCTCTCAGGAAAACATATTGTAATCAAAGGCTTACTGCAATTGTAGGTGAAATTCGTGACTGTAATTATAATTTTATATGTCTAGGGCTTGTCACCTTTTACCCAAACTATAAATTTATATACATTTAAGTCAGCATGAAACAAAGTCACAATAGTGTTTTCTTCCTTATTGTGACACATCTATCTGAGTGAAACGGCTTTTCGAACAAGAAAATTGCTTGATGTTTCCCCAAATTTCATCATAATGATCTTGACAAAATAGAAGGCAGTTAAAAAAAGAGAGATATTGTTTTGGGATTTATTATAACTCATGTCATCATATTTTCTGTTTGTAATATATATATGTGTGTGTGTGTATGTGTGTGTGTGTAGATGTACTAGACAGGTTGAATGAATTATGTCTGGCAGCAGGTAGGCATGACAGAACCAAGGGGTGAAACCTCAAAATGAAACACTTTCGCTTTGGCTCACAAAAATCAACATCTGTCGAAAAGAATCCACACCACTTACTACATCAGACAATAAACTGAGGAAAGTAATATGTGTCAGCACAAATGTTTTAGGAAGGTTGTAAATCTGAAAATTAATGATGTCATTAGTTGAATATACAACTTCAAAACACTTACTGAAGTACTTTATGGTCTTGTTATACGTGTCTAAGTCTCTTGGAGAAAGGCTAATTAAGGTGACGATCAACTGCTCATGCCCCCAGGTTGGAAAACCATAAAAGTTTATTTCACAGTTGAAAAGATACTGTAATTTACTTTGGAAGGTCCATATTTTGGAGAGTCATTGATATATCACAGCACTCAAAAAAAATGTAGTATGTAGTTAGTATGTATAAGTAAATGTATTTAGTATACTGATAAACAGATATTTCCGTATCCAATTAAAACAGAATACATCACATAGTGATATGAATATTCATATATGATGCCATGCAATTCCATTAAATAAGCCTTGCAATTGGCTGAAAATTAGTATTGGCTATTATACTATTGTCTGTCTGTCTGTCTATCTGTTTATAGGGGCTTTCGCACCAGAGGAACCTTTTCATAGTTCCTAGAACTACTGGCTGAAGTACCCGGATTTTGCCATCTTCGCACCGCAGGAACTAGGAACGATTTTAGTTCTAGGAACTCTTTTTGGGGGAACTAAAGGTAAGGGCATTTACCTGTTGTCTGCAGGGTTGTGTTCTTTTCTCCGCCTCGATACTGAAAGTTGTCAAAGGAGATTTCGTCTTTTAGCCCCACTTTTTGCTCTTTCAGTCGCGTAGATTATGCGTTTACATTCCATTCTCCGTTATCACGAAACCCACGACACAAAACAAACAGCTCCGATCGCGGCATCCTCCATTCACCGGTTTTTAGTGTTTGTAAATGCCGCGCTTAAAGACGCTGCTGTCGGCCGCTTCGCAGTTCCTATTTCCAGTGCTTATGTAACCAGGAACATGGCCTGGGGGAGAAATTAGTTCTCGGGGAACTATCCTAGTGGCTAGTTCCTATAACTGAGTTCCTAGAACGATTCGGTGCGAAATCAATCAATCAATCAATCAATCAATCCATCAATCCATCCATCCATCCATCCATCCATCCATCCAATCATGAATTTTGTAGTTTAAATTTTGTGTGTGAGAGAAAGAGCCTAAACATATATGTAAAAGCATGAGTCTGCCTGTGTGTCTGTGTTTAAGCTGTAAGACGGTTACTAAGCTATATATATATATATAAATAATCTCATAAAACAACCATGAAAATATCAAAGGGCTCTAGGTGCTTTTAATTTTCGTTGAGGTAGGCCAGGCAATAAAGTGTGGCTTGTGATGATAAGAAGAAACTGCTTGGCCACATCAATCCAGTCACGAAAAAGCTATTGGGAAGTTTTAAATATTTCATTTTCCTATACCAGAATGGTTTGTGCTTTCGGGTCTGGAGCATGCAAAGCCATTTCCTGCTCTGAAAGGATCACTATAGTCATTGATGGGTTTGTGTGTCTTGATACATGTGAGCTGGGGAATTGGAAAGGTTGGGCTTAGAAACAGCTTACGGCTTTTGCAGAAATGCTGTAATTCAGGTTCTCAAACTGTCCGTGCTCGAATCCTCTACTTGAATAAGTTTGGATAAAGTAACGGGGATAAGCCTTACACATGCTGGATCATTGTTGCCTGTTTCTCAGTGTATGGAAGCATTTATTTCTAATTGACCATAAATAACCAGCTTTCAAGGTATCCGTCTTTGTTTCTTTGATTTGTTGTTGAGTGGAATAGATGAATGTACTGCAGGGCAGAGTTTAACCTAGTCCTTGAGAACTGCTACAATATTAGTAAAAATAAAACTTAACTGTAAAGAATGAACTGCATCATGAATGTAACACTATGCAATCTCATTCAAACATAAATAGAATGTAACTGCAACTACCAGTCATTGTAATATTAATAGTCTGCTTAATATCTGCTAACACTTTATTTTAATGGCCCCCAACAGACATTCTACTGACTATAAGTAACTTTGCAACTACATGACAACTTATTCTACTAACCCGAACCCTACCAAGAAATTGGCCACCGGGGGCGCCTTCGTGTTTTTCACGTGCATAAAGGATTGTGTATCGCGCGATTTTTTTGCACACACCCATGACATTCATACCACATGGTAGAACTCCTCATTCTGAGCAACTTTGCCTCTAGGACCGCCTCTGTCCATTGAATTATTTGTTTAATATTGGAGATTATTTCAAAAACCAACTTTGGCGAACTAGTCCTAGGTTTTTGGCTCAACCTCGATAACTGTTAAAAAGCTTTAAAAACTATATATTTCCTATGGTAAATTGCCTGTATTTACTGTAAATGGTCTTTTCCATCTATGATTAAGACTGTTACAGGCTTGCTAATCAAAACATAATACCTTTTTACGCATGTGTTTAAAAGCCTTAAAGCGCTTGAACCCAGATAATTGCTGCTTGCAGCTATATTTTATGATGTATTTGGTCAAAAACAATCTCGTAAGGTCTAATGGTTTGCATTTCTGGTGTAGTACCAAACTTTATTTATCTCGTTTTACTGTTGTATGTTGTGCAGCGGACGAGGTTAAAGCCAAATGACAAAACCTAAGAGATACATACACAAGGAAAAACACATTCTCGGTCAGCGCCACCTATCGTGCAGGACTGAATTAGCCGAAGGCAATCAAAAGTTTTGCATTCGGTGTTAAAATACCGTTAGTCTGCTTCACTTCATTGTGTCGCGCTCAGTGTGAAAGAGCCTTAAGAGTCTTGTAAAGAAACATCAAATCCATCAAAATAAATAAATAAATGCTTTCTTTTTTCCTTAACTACTATCTTTTTTAAAAGAAAAGTGACAAAAACTTCAAAACATACGTCAAAACAGCCATCACTATTTCAGGGTTGTTGTTTTTTTTTTTTGTGGGTCACACAAAGGGTGATAATAATGAGAGCAGATAACACCTTGTCAAATGTGTTTTGGCTGGCATGTTATTAATGCGAGCACTTGCTTAATTAATCATTAATCAAGTCACACCGTCTAGCCTTAATTCAGCACCTTGTGTGCTTCCTGTCAACAATGAATCACCTCCCCTCTGTGATTGGCCACTCAGTGGGAGCTTATATAAACAAGAATTAGATTTTAAGTTTTTACCTCAAAAGGCCTTCAAAATTGATTTGTTGCCACCTGAGTATGAGGGCTCTTATATTCAAGTGTACACAGTGCTGTCTCCGAGGGCATACATGTGCTGTGTATCATCACGATCTGTCACATACTCAGCCCAAGAGACCTCCACTAGCCAGGTGCAATGAAAAACGTTTGCAACAGTTCACATCGAGTCTCCAATGCATGTATACACATACATAGTATACATGCTCAAGTTGATGCATGTCAGCTTTTTATGGTGCATGTCACATTCTAAAATACACTTGCTATGTCAGGTATACATATAAATACCTTGCTCACTCAATGGCATGCTGTCACCCTTGTCTTCCCCCTTCAGCAAATACAACCCCGTGGTGTCCTTGATTTAACTTGGAAGTTTCAATGACAGTTTTTCCCAAAACACATCAGTCAACTCCCACTGCGGCCCACAACCTACCCTGCTACCTAAGTCAGTACACAGTTTGCCACTTACATGTATCTTAAAATACATTATACATACATACGCAACCACTCACTGTCCACAACAGGATCAGTATAGTTAAATGAAACAAACTCAAATCATAAAACAAATATTCATTGTTATTTGAAATAAATAAACATAAACTAAAATTATATATATATATATATATATATATATATATATATATATATATATATATATATATAAAACAATGACTGAATTGTGAATTACTTTTTCCATATTTGGGACCAGCCTTATTTTAGTATAACTGAGATACAATTATAGTTTTTATGGAAAAAAACAAAAACAAAAACAAAAAACAGACAAAAATGACAAAAAGAAAAAAAAAAAACTATAAAATTACTAAAATGTTATCTAAAACTAAAATAAATATGCAAAACATAAAAAGAAAAAACTAATTCATACTAATAATAAATAAAACTATAATATTATCTCAAATAACACTGGTCCACTATCATGACTGGTTTTCATGTCTTTTATTTTGAAGTTTTCCTATTCTCATGATCCTGGTTTGTCATGTGATTTCCCTGATCCCATCATGTAGTCCTGTCATGTGCTTCCCCTGTTCATGTGTTTTCACTGGTTCCCTTGTTTCATGTGTCATGTTCTTATTGGTTCATTGTGTTGATTACTTTCAGGTGTGTCTTGTTAAAGGGTTAGTTCGCCCAAAAATGAAATTTCTGTCATTAATTACTCACCCTTATGTCGTCCCAAACCTGTAAGACCTTCGTTCATCTTCGGAGCACAAATTAAGATATTTTTGATGAAATCCAAGGGTATCTGATCCACACGTAGACGGCAACGACATTGCACCTTTTGAGGTCCAGAAAGGTACTAAAGACATTGTTAAAACCGTCGACGTGATTACGGTGGTACATTTTGCGTGCAAAAAAAAAAAAAAAAAACTTTATTCAACAAATTCATCTGTCCCCTGTCATACTGCTACGCTATTTTCGTTGCAGAGCTTCAGTGTTTACGTCCGAACGGCGGCTCAGTATTGGCCGGCTCTGGTCACGTGAGCAGCACGATGCATGCGTGTGATGTTAACGCAGGAGCCGGCTAATGCTGAGCCCGCTTTCAGACATAAACACTGAAGCTCTGCAACGAAAATAGTGTAGCAGTATGACAGAGGACAGACGAATTTGTTGAATAAAGTTGTTATTTTTGTTTTGTTTTTGCACACAAAAAGTATTCTCGTCGCTTCATAATATTAAGGTTGAACCACTGTAGTCATGTCGACGGTTTTAACAATATCTTTAGTACCTTTCCGGACCTCAAAAGGTGCAATGTCGTTGCTGCCTATGTGTGGATCAGATACCCTCGGATTTCATCAAAAATATCTTAATTTGTGTTCTGAAGATGAACGAAGGTCTTACGGGTTTGGGACGACATGAGAGTGAGTAATTAATGACAGAAATTTCATTTTTGGGTGAACTAACCCTTTAAGTGATTAGTCTGTGTATAAATAGCCCTCATGTTTCCACTGTCTCTTGTCTAGCTTTGTTCACTGTTGGTGAGTTTAAGTTCAAGTTTTGTTCATGTATATCATCAGGTCAAGCCACTGTTTTTTTGTATGAATTTGTTCACGTTTTTTGTAAATAAACTGCATATGGCTTCTCATCAAACTTTCCTTCAGTGGAATCATTACATCCACAATATGAAAAAAAAAAAGTGATTTTTCTTTCAAGTTATTTATTCTCTTAAACTCCAATTGCCGTGACAAGTTGTGGATTTTCAACTCAAGTTTATGCGTTTTCAAAAATCCGTTGTCTCGACTATTTGTGAGTTGAAACAAAAGTCATTTTCAAGTTGAGTTTACTCATGTTTAGTTGAGTTTCTTCACATTTTTAAGGCAGCAGGTGAACTTTTGTTTCTAAATTTATCCAACTGGAAATGTTTTACAGTTATGCTTAATACACTGTAAAACTCTTAAAAACAGGTTGGGAACGGCTCTTCTTTTTCATGTTGTCAAACTGGGGAAGATAAGGTAAACTTGCATCACACATTTTTGAAGGACATTCTTATGTAAGGCCTCAATCTGCTGTGATGAATCACATCTCGCATGGCTTGTCTTCAAATGTCAGTTTAAACTCTGCTGACAATCACACACTCGACGGAAGCACTGAGCACAAACTAAGCAAAGGTTGCCTATCTACGCAAATAGAGCTATTTGAGTACAAACCATTTCTGCACATTTTCCTTAGGTAGACATTTATTTCCCAAATATATACTGTATTGTTAGCTTTTTTTTTTTTTTTTACAGACTACCCTGCACAGTCCAA
This sequence comes from Mylopharyngodon piceus, assembly GCA_039654765.1. Taxonomy (NCBI): domain Eukaryota; kingdom Metazoa; phylum Chordata; class Actinopteri; order Cypriniformes; family Xenocyprididae; genus Mylopharyngodon; species Mylopharyngodon piceus. Next base: position 15,354,535 of record CM077440.1, on the reverse strand, counting down.
AGTGCATATCATAAATATGGGTCAGCGAGGTTTATGTTTTGGCTTATAAAGATTAATCACAAAATGCAATTTAACAAGATTCTCTGCATGAATGCATTTTATTTTTTCTTTTATGGTGAGGCCTCAACTTTCACAGCATGCGAGCAAGCAGATATATGATCTTAATAAAACTGCTATCCTTTTTTTTTTTTTGCCAGTTAATTAGTCATGAGCATTTGACTGCGGCACTTTATTGATATTTGATACCATTTGACTTTTTCGCGCTGGTGCTAGACCTGAAATATATTATGTTTACTGTCACTGAAAGAATCTGAAAATTCTCACAGGATTCGTTAGATAAATCGGTGCGTTTGTTTGCTAAGTGCCAGGGCCAACAACGGTAATTAGTGGCAAAGACGATCAGGGCAAAAGATCCTCTGTGTTCTTGTGGAATGATGGATTAGAGCGTGTTTGCAGTTGCTGCTTATTTTTCCAGCTCAGTGACTTTGATCATATACGCCATGATTTGCTCCAGATAATGAAGGTAAAGGTATAAATGCACCTATTGACATTCTGTTATTGATGTTTGTCACATAAATCGCCAGTTTTAATTACTGACAATAAAAAAAAATAAAAAAAAATCATAAATAAGATTGTTTATAGGTTTTCTAATTGGCTTAAATACATATTGATGATAATCATGCCCAATATTAATCGTCCAATACAAGCAAATCCATATGAGCATATAGCATATATGAAGGTCACATGATTTCATAAATGATTTATGTAATTTTGATTAATGTACGTTTCAAATAAGGCTTCACGTCTTTTCTGAATGTGTTTTGCTAGTTGTTATTATTATAATAATTATAATTCAATTATAATAATTTAAAATTAATATTATACTTACAAAAAACATACTTTAAATGATTTTTGAACATGTTTTGAACATATGAACATTAGTAATTATATGTTCTGTTATAATTGCTTCAATTATAATTTTGAGATTTTATCTCATTATAGTTACAAAAAGAACATAAATGATTTTTAAAAGTGTTCTCTCTATTATTATTATTACAATAATGATTATTCATGATTAAATTATACTACTATAAATTATAATTTCAATTATTTTATTTATTTATTTGACATTATATTATGAAGAGACTTATTATGTTCAGTGTGTTGAAGCACAATAACCATTGAGGCCACAGGTCTGGACAATAGTTTATGTTTTTTTGTTGTTGTTTTTTTAAGGTAAATCCAAGTTAATTGGCCCACTTGACACTGTCAGATGTGGCCAAACTTAATTTAATAATCACCTCTACAGGATAGCAGTCTAGTAGTTAATGATCTGGGGTTTCATTCATAAATGCTTGAGTAGTTTTCAAATATGAGAGAGCAGAATCTGTATAGACACAATAGTTTCTGAGCAGTGCTGCAGGGAGCAAATTCACTGCGATGAAAAGCTTAACTAGACCAATATGACCTTAGTCTGGGTCAGTCTGCTACTGTCTTTGTAAAATTAAGTTTTAATGTAAAAAAAAGCTCATCTGTCTCTGTTTTGACAATTTACTGTCAGGCTATCAGACTAAACATTGAATATTAAGTGTCAGCATACAGCCATTATGTGTCATATTTTGAAGTTTCTATTAATATCGTCAATGGGGGTGGTAACTTAGTGGTTAATGTCTGAGTTTTCATGCATAAAACTTTGCATCTTAAAAGTTTGTGTGCCCACAGAGAGTCAAACCTGTCAGCCAAAGTCCATTTCACAATGTTAAGAGCCCTCTGAAAAATAATGCACTGCCAAATCATCTGTTATATAATGATGTCAAATTAAACAGCTGTTGAATGCATGTCAATGTAGAAAGATGTTTTTAGCCCAGCTGGGACTAACTGCCAAAACTAACCAGGTAAATCTTGACCCCCTGAATATGTAAGAGAGGGGGAAATACAATTTAAACGAATAGATATCACCAAACTTCCCCTGTTGATTAGTCACAGTAAATTAGGACAACTGTTTTGTTTCCGCAAATATTGTTTAAATATGCAAATGATGCATTATCTAATTAAACAGGCCTATATGCACTAATTTGCACACATTTCCAGAACAGCAGTCAGAACATTCCAAATTCTTGTTTCAATTAATTGACATAGGCCTATTAGAGTTAAAGGTTTTTACACATGGAATTTCAGATATATCTTTTATCACTTTGTGAATCCGAAGAACTGTGATAAAAGTTTATATTTCAGATATAAACACAGATGTCTACTGTAGTGATCAAAATAGAGTAAATTACCTTTTGAAAGTAACTTGGTGTTTCAAATAATGATTGTATTGATTACATTGTTACGTCAGTAGTTGGTGACATGTGACTGATAAAAATGTATTTGTCATTAGGCTCGTTCGACTTAATGCAGCGCTCGGCGATCGGTGGCTGACTTGAAGGAGTGCATGCCGGTAAGAAATTTTATCCGACTTGAGACAGCGCCGACGCCATGTGACTGTGACGTATGACTTCAAAGTACTGCGAGAGCGATTCGAGAGCAGCCGCCTGAGTCAGCCAGGCTCTCATGACGACACAGCTGTTTCACGATTGGCTGGATTCACTGCATGACAACGATCACGTGTGTTTCATGTTTATTGTCACGCCTTCAGTTCCACTAATGCTCACAAATCTGTATTTTTATAACAGTTAAAGCTCTTTTCATATAGTTGTGATGTTATATTGTGTCATGTTTATCAAAATAAAACTGATAAAAAAACGTAGACCACTACATTGGTATTTAAATAATATATGCTTATGTTGAACTTTATTCTTGTAAAAACAGAAGCTGTAAGCAGTACATAAAGTATTGAATGAAAATGTCTCTATAACATCAGTGTATTAGTCAAATATTGCATTTATTTCACTTTAGCTGTGTTAAAGTACGCAAACGCAGTGCAAGCGTCACTACGAGAAGCAGAAAGTGTCCGACTTCACGTCTCCGTTTTCAGCTCCAGCCGCAGCCGATGTCGAACACACCTATTGAATCATTGATTCAAGAGATTTGCTCAAAAACGCTGATTCATTCAGTAACAAAACAAGTGACGTATTTGAGTAAGACATTGAATCAGTCATTCAAAAGATTTGTTCAAAAGCTCTAATTCATCCAGTAATGAAACAAGTGAAGTCTTTATGGGTGAGTCATTGAATCATTCATTCAAACCATTTAGAAAAAATATCAGTATAATTAATTAAACATTGTTAAATAGACTGCAGCAATTAATATTTTGTCAGAATCGCTAGTAAACTGCATTATTTTGTTTAGTTTAGAATCGTGGGAGAATCATGATCTCTATTTGAAACAAAAAAAACTATATATATGATTCTCAATTTATCCAGAATCATGCAGCTAAGTGATGCTGAAGTGGAGATTTCTGACATTTCAAGAAAACAGCCTCTCACCAGTAGGCAAGTACATGTAATCGGGTAAACTATGTATATTTGGCGTGCTGTCTGAGGGGAGGGTTTCGAGCTTGGACTTTGGCCCGAACCCAGAGTACACATCCCCCACCCCCCATAGGGCTTCGTCTCATTGGTTGGATTACCTGAATGTGGATTCCTCCCAAACTTTGTTAAATAAACATTATTTAAAGATATGTGTTGCAACTGAAACAGATGCAAATAGATAACGTGTAATGAAATAAATACTTAAATGTGTAGTTTGGATGCTTTCTTTCAACTATAGTCTGAAATATGACATGCTACGGAAGCAAAATAGCCTAAGATCCCAAAATTGACCAGTACATGAAAACAGTGGTTTTGCCTGTGCTCTTCCCTTAATAATTATGAAAGACTATCAATCCATCATATTTGGACACATGAACAGGGTTGGCAACCCCTGCCCTTTCCCAATTTCACAGCCCTCTCTGTCTTAAACATCCCAAACAGATGGGCTACTCTGACAACAACACACTGATCGAGCAGCTGTGCGATGATGTACACAAGCAAATAATGAATAATCAGAAGCTGAGCTCCAAGTGCCTCACATTAATAGCAAGGTGTTCTAATTAGTTTCTCACAACTGCTCTGGTTCAACCTCTGAGCAACAGTTCTGATGAATGTGACTCCCAGAAGAACCACTGACAATGATCGGCGTGCAAAAATAGCAGGAAATTGCGGAGCAGTTTTCTTTTGCATCACAATGACTCATTTGGCAGATGCTTTTATCTAATGTGAATTATATGTGACTTACTCTACATTCAAGGTATAGGTATACTTAATAAGTAGCCTATGTGTTCCAGAGGAATTATATTATATTGTATACAACAGTTCTTTCTGGTTCTCGAATCTGATTGGCTGATAGCCGTGCAATATTCTAGTGATAACAGCACTCCTACCTTTTCACCATTTGTATCACTCCACTTGAAGCGACTGTCATGGAGGCTGAGCAAATCCACCGTTTTTTTTTTTTGTTTTTTTTTTACAAATAGGCCTACTACACTTGTTGTACCACAAACTGAAGTTTTAAGAGTTTTTTTAGGCAAGAATGTAGTTGTTTAGACCTGAAATATGTGACTCATATTTAATCATAGCGCCTGTTTTAGAATTTGTTTAAACGTTTCCGGAGATGTGAGCTTTAGGCCATCAGCGGCCGTTCAGTGCTCGTGTACCCGCCGAGAACAGCTTAATCTCGGCAAGTGTTATTATATTATATTATATTATATTATATTATATTATATAGAATTGTGATTTTTGTTAAAACCCTGGAATTTTAGGTTTATGATTCCCCATTTGTCAGTTCATGTTTGATTAAATAAGATTATTGTTTTTTAAGGTTTATTCGTTACTTTCCATTGTTTTCTTCAATAAACCTCTGACTTTACCTTTTCGTTCATATACAGACAATTCTGTTTTTTTATTGACAGCCACAGAAAATGCATATCTTCTTACATTAAATTAATATAAAAGAGTTTTATGCCTCATTTGTTACCTCACCTGAGCTACAGTCTCAGAAAACGCTTCTGTGCTTCTTCAGCACACATTTGATTTTCAGTCATTTCAATCCCTCAGAATTTATCAGCAGAGTGTACAACACATAAAACTTTAGTGTGATAAAAGTTGAACGCGTCTAGAGACGAATCAATACCTGCACGGGAATCCTTCAAGTTATTGGCAGTCGACTGGGCGCTCTCTGATAATATGACTCACTAGCCCTCACTTAAACCCATTCAGGCCCCATTATGTGTGTCCATTTCTCATTACTGGCAGGCGGCTGGCTGGATGAACTTGCGCTGATCATTTTTACGAGCAGAATGGAGATTGTTCCCACTGAAAGAGGCCTTTGGAAACAATCTAATGCATAATGATGAACATTCCTCTTCCTCCGGGGACTTTGCGGAGTTCATGTTCCCCAGACCCCTTATGGTGCATCAGATGTCTAATTATTGTTCCAAAGTGACACGCATGTTCACGGAAGTTGGTGACAGAATATATTAAGAGAGAAAAGAGAATTGTGTGGTCAGGTTTTGTCTACCTTGATGATGCCCTTGTCTTTGCGTCCATATGGCGATGAGGCATCCATATGCATGGACTTTTAGACTGCCGTATCCACGCCACTATTTCTTACTCTTGCCTGTCATCGGTTTCATCAGAAAGACGCCCTTCCAGACTCATGGGAATGTGTGAAGGTAATGACAGAGGAAGACATGTCATTTCATACATGTGCACAACATGTTGTTCTACAAGGAAAACTGATTTATTTTCTGTGCATGCTTCTAGAGGTATTCCTACTATTGTATGCAGTGCATTTTCACATCCTCTAATCTAATTTAGATAAAATATTAAATTTGCATTTTTTTTAATAATAATAATAGGCTGTCATAATTAAGTGAACACAGGGAGAATATTAAATTCTCTTACTTATTCTGGTTTGAGTGGATGTTGTCATTTTTGTCATGTTCTCCAGTGCACTGATTGCTACAATAAAAACTGTCAATATATACAGTATATTCTCCTTTCTCTAATCAAAATGTTCTAAACTAGTTACTTAACTACTTTAACTATTTTATGTTGACTTTTCACTTTCTATCCTGTTAGTAAAATCCTTTTAACAAAAGAAAAAAACACTTCATGAATGACATCATCATTCAGGAAGTGACATCATCTTGGAGGGAACCAACAGCACAAACATGAGTGAATGTAAGCACTAATGAGCACTAATGTAAAGTTTGCGTGGTTAAATTTTAGCTCTTTATTTACATTGTGTTACTCTTCATGCCAACATTGTCAGAAAAAAAGGTATGGTGCTTGTCACTGGGGCAGTACCCTAAGGTACAACGGTAAAAAAGTACTAATATGTACCTTTAAGGTACTAATATGCACCATAAGTAAGGTACAAAGATGTACTGCAGAACTGAAATAACCATTTAAAAACTGGATTCATTTTGGCTAAATCATCATCGCTTTGTTGCAATTATGCTACATTAATATTTTTCAAAGCACTAGGAAAAATAAATCAATACTCTGATTGTTTCAATTCTGATGCCTAGTGTTTTTATTTCATTATGTGTTCACCAAATCATATCACCCGGTGAGAAAAGAAATCATCTCCACTCTCAGGCTGAGCTTTGCAAGGTGATAATACCGGTTTTTATCACATATTGCTTATTTGCTCACACAATCACTATCAGCGGATTTCAGCAGCATCTGCATTCAGCTTGCCGAGGCAAACTTTACAAGCTTTGTAATGAATTTCACATGGTGTGAAAGTACAATGTCAAGGTTCTTTCTGTGGGGCAACTCAGTGCTAACGTTGCATCATTTCCTTTGTAGAGTTGCATCTTTGCCAAGAATTGAATTTCTGGCCTTGACCAATCTTGCAATATTTGTGTGACACCTGAGTGCTTCATACCAACTGTGTGGGGCTCCGAACAATGCTGGCAGATTTCAAACTAAATTTCAAGCTGTCTTACTTATCTGTTTGTTGAACCATACATTCACCAGCTGCTTTTATTAGAAATATCACTGTGTCTTTGAAAGCACCTCTGCGTAAGCTTGCAATCATATATTGGCTCCGATGTGTTTCCGACATCTCGCCACCCAAATTCAGGACAGTAGGTTATAAAGATGTTGTAGCAGAAAGGTGGTTAAATATTTAATCAAAAAACATTAAATAAATTACACACACACCAACACACAAAAAACATTAGAAAACTGCATATGCGTAACATGATATACAAATAAAATTGGCATTTTTAGACTTTTCCTTGATTTCCATAATTCGAAGTAGCTAGTCATGTTACATCATTACTATTTAAGGAAATTAATGTTTTATTCTCATCCAGTTATTTATCATTAACCTTTTATTGCAACACAAAGTGTGTTTGCACAATAACTGCAATGGCAAAAACAGTTCTATTCTTGAGGGCAAGTTTACATGCAATTCATTTTAGATAAGTTTGACATACAAGGCATTTTCATTGACCATAAACATGGCATCCTGGCTAATGCATGATGTTTGACCACCGTAATTGTTGGAAATAAAAGCATGATTGTTTTTGTAGAAACATTTATTGAGTTTGGCAAATGGGGCGTTTTCGTTGTTAAAATAAAACAGGATGCCTGTGGTAATGTAGGACGATTGATGACCATAATCATTTACAGTCATTTACCCATACACTACCCAGCCAAAAAGTCGCTGAAGAAACATTTTCACACATGAATTGGCACCTCTGAATCCTGACCTTGAATTCATTGAAAGTCTTTGGGATGTGCTGGAGTAGACTGGAGTAGACAGAGTGCTCACCTCTTGCATTGTCAGTACAAGATCTTGACCAAAAATGTATGCACCTCTTGATAGATCTTGTATTGACAATGCAAGACGTGAGCACTCTGTAAGTCTCCTCCAGCACATCCCAAAGACTTTCAGTGAATTTAAGGTCTGGACTCAGAGGTGCCAATTCATGTGTGAAAATGATTCTTCATGCTCCCTCCCAACCATTCTTTCACAATTTGAGCCTGATGAATCTTGGCATTGTCATCCTGGAATATGGCCATGATGTGTCTTCCTACATGGTTGTTTAAGAAATGAAAAGCTATAAACTCCATCAATTAGGGTTAGAAGAACTGTTGCCAAACATGTAACATGCTAGAAACATAATAATCACTGCAATAATGATCCAAACATAGACTCTTAAGCATTTGACTATTTAAATCCAAACAGCAACTTACAGGACATTACACATTGGCCAAACAGAATACCCCACCTAATATGATGCGGCTGGCAACCTAACTTGTGTATCATAAGCATAAAAGCCTTGAGCATTGTCTTAAGTAGAGCGCTCTAAATGATAATTATAGCACATCTTGATTTGCTTATGTCTGCATAATGTATGCAGCATAATTTTCTACAGTGACCCAAAGCAGTCAAGTCCACCTCGACACAATGTTCACCCCAGCGGGGCCGACTTCAGCATCCACGCTCTGACAGCCAAGGTCACAGGAACAAACCTGCTCTAACCCGATTGCTTTGCCTGGCCTGATGTGAAGACAGCGATATATGCTTGTCAAGTGGGATTACGGATGCTCACCCATGCAGAAAAGGCAGTTACTCCCAAGTGCACATCTCCAGCTTTGGCAGAGTGCTATCAGGCCAGACCATAAATGAATGTATATTACTTGTTGTCACCTTCTTGATTGTGTATGATAGCGTAAATCTAGACTATTTTTGGATGTTGTCATAAAGTAAACATGGACAAAATTGTTTGAAACTTATAGTATACTTATCCAGCATGCATTACACGACTTTCCTGAGCAGAGATAGTAGAGAGTTAGAGAGAGATGAAGTCAGTGAGTTTCTGTGGTTTGTGGAAAAGGTTAGAGCTCTTAACACACTACTCTCAAGACTATATTCTACATCAGTGTGCGCAATGCATTTTCAGCACGCTGCTGACATTTTTAGAGCACAATTTCAAAGTTCAAAGGGATGAACCACTTAGTGCTCAATATGTGTTTCTCTGTTGTTTCACAAGCCCACTGTATGCAAGATATTTTTCTGCATTTCTTCCCAAATCAAAAGCAATGATGAGATAACTGATTGAGATGCAATTAGCCTTGTGGCATTTCCAAACAATTCAAGTAACAATGCACCAACTAATGCTTTTCTTATAGGAGTTCAGAACCACACTGCCTGAAGTGCAGGTCTTTTTAAGAGATGGTCAACACTGTGAGTTCATCCATTGTTATCTTGTAGCACCATATTGATTTGTAGCTGTTGGGCTCTATTACAGATAAAGGACAGGGGGCGGGTTGAGTTGCATTGCAGTGTATAAGGAACCAGACAAATCAAGAAATATTGACGGCTACAAGTTCTTGTAATTAGAGGCATTTTTAAGAAGATGATATGGAGACGGCATCTATTTTTGTGTGTGTGTGTGTGTGTGTGTGGTACATAACAGCTTTTATTCAAAACCCAATGAGCTGCCTTACAGTAATGCATAGCATACATAGGCTGGTAACTATTTAGGCTGCATTTACACTGCAGGTCTTGGTGCCCAGTTCCGATTTGTTGACTATATCTGATTTTTTCTGCATTTACACTATACATTTGGCAAAACAACCAAAGGTAGACATACTGACCCGGAAAAGCTTAGGCTGATTAGGAAGTAAAAATGGTGCGATTTGCAATGGACGCATATGAAATGATATTACAAGCCTTTGCTTTCTGTGCCATCTTTAAAGGTCAGCAAAACATTGGGTTGAGCTTTCGTCTTCCATTGTGCCACTGAGTCATGTGATAGCAGATGATGCAGATGCAAAATGCACTAATCTGATTCATATCAGATTTATTTCCACACTTGAACGAGGCCTGAAACCAATCTGAGGGTATCGGAATCCACATGTTTTTTTCCCTGCTTACACGTTCGTGGGTCATATCCGGTTTGTGCCACAAAATCGGAATTGGGTCACTTGAACCATATAATGTAAATGCGGCCTTGGACAGCATTCTTGCTTGATTCACAACCACATAAGCGACCAATTTGTAACACTATAATAATGCAACTCCTACAAATAGTACTGCTCAACTGAAGTGCACAAGACTTAACTCACAATTCATGTCAATACTGCAAAATAATCCTAATGAGTTTGTCAGATTCTTCAGTTAAAATATCCTTATTGATGAAGGAGTGCTGCTGTCACAGCCACCAGCACTTGCACTCCATTTCCCAGCATCCCTCCTGTTCCTCACCTGCACTCACTCACCAATTACCTGCACATGCAAGCCATCTACTCATCACCACTGTAGTATAAAGGCACACTTCACCACTGCTCTTTGTCTGGTCTCGTCAATGGAAAGCACAGCGTCTATGGATTTCACAGCATCTATTGTACCTGGACTTCTTACCTGTGCATTCCGTATCCTCTTCCATCCGTCTTCCTTCGTCTACTCTCTGTTCCTCGTGGATCCTTCACCTGCAAAGAGACAATCATCTGTTAATACTCCGGCTAAGTGACTGTTCCAAAGTGCCTGTTCATTTACTCACCTCCATTCTCTGTTTGCCAGTGTCCGTGCCTCTGTCTCAAAAAACAACCTGTTAATCACTTACCTGTCTGCCTCCGTCTGTGTCCCTGACAGCTGCATGTTAAAACTTTTTTTTTTTAATTTAAGGAAATTTTTAGTCATACTGGCACTGAGTTTTTCACTTTTTAAGTGTGAATAAGTTAAGATAGTACATATAGTAGAGAAGTTAAGTTAGTACATGTACTACTCTGCATAAGAATACATAGCATACAAGTGTAACATGCGTAGGCCGGTAAGAGCTGTGCGTGTAAACCTCTGATCTCAAAAGAGTGCTCTAGCGACTGATGCTAGGGATTGCGGTCTTTAGCCTCCTTGTTAGAGTGCCCGACTCCCATGCCGGCGGACCCAGGTTTGAGTCCCAGAGTTCACTTTAGTATTATTTATATGCCTAGTTCTGTCACGAAACTCTAGATGGCACAGGCTGATGGGTCCATAACGCAAACTGATGATATTCTCAGCGTTAACTACTTGGCACAAGCTGATTGGTTCATGTCGCATTTGCAGCCAATGATCTTGCTACTCACAACATTTAAATGGCTGTTTGGCATTCACTATAGCAGTTTTCAGCATGCTTTTAGAGTTCATCTGAAACCCTCCACCTTCCCCAGCTCCACCTGTATAGATCTGTAAGTAAGTTGACATGTCGCAGAATTACTCATGGTTATCTTAAGTGGGCTATATATCGAAATAAAGTGCAACCATCATTTTTATTAGTTTCCATCTATTTAGATCTTATTTTATTTCAGCTTTATTTTATTTCATTATTGCAGCAGCCTTGTTGTCTTATAAATAGGTGAATTTAGTTTGTATGTGTAGATTTAATTGCTTACATTTTGCTAAATTGAAACATAATATTGCAAAACTGCAGGAATATCACCATTATGATTCATACTCGGATGACCTACCTATTGTTTGCCTTCTCAGTATTCATTTTTTGAGGATATAACCTATGTGGATAATTATGCAATTATTGTCAGATTCATAAAAACCCTTGTGGCAAAGAAGTGCACACACTACTCACCTCTCCTGCCCACTCGAATCTAAACAAAGCCATTGTTCGTTTGGGTTTCTTTCACTCGCTGTCCATATCTATCTTTCTATCTGTCTAATATCCTCTCCTGTCTTTTCTCCCTGGTCTATCTCTCGGTTTCTGTTGTAGAAAACACCAGAAGATTGATCCGACTTATTGTTACTTACTGCATACACTATATGAGCTCTCAAGCGTTCATGTATTGAGTCGCCGACTGGATGCATTATACATTCAGAACCAATATCGACTAGTTTACCGCTGCCTTTCTAATCAAGCCTATAATAGAGCTAATTATTTATCTTAACACCACCTGAAACAAGGTCAGCATGACAGTGTGAATAATTCAGAGGGTTACAAAGAGCTTGTAGCTTGTGGATGTTATTGTGAAGCTCAAGAGACTTTTAAATGGTTTGACAGCTGTATTGTTCCAATAATGCTTTGACCAAATTACTACTGTGAAGGACGGGCTTCTGAAGTGGACATGACAAACCACATCAATGACAGATACAGGAAGTACTTTGCTCCAACATACTCACAAAAATTTCTCACCAAGTTTACATATGTGTGTGTAGTGCAGAGATCTAAAACACAGCCCTACTATGTTCATACTATGCTTCCGGAAGAGGTTTGTTCTCACGTGTGAAGCAGATTCAGTTGAGCTTTTTTTCATGTTCGCTCATCAATGTTTATATGTGAATAAAAGCCTAAATTTAATCCTAAATTAAATCTGTTCATCATATAAAGTGATCGAGTCGCTTCAGAAAATTTGGACTAAATCGCTCAAGTCATATGGATTCGTTTTATGATCTCTTTATGAACTTTTTGAAGCGTTAAAGTAATAGTTTCGTAGCAGTCTATGGAGGGACAGAAATCTCTCAGATTTCATCAAAAAGATCATTTGTGTTCCGAAGATGAAAGAAAGTCTTACGGGTTTGAAATGACATGAGGGTGAGTAATTAATGACAGAATTTTCATTTTTTGGGTGAACTAACCCTTTAAGATATCCAGGAACTTCTATAGGAAATGTCAAGAGCGCAATCTGCTGAGATTTGGCTTGTAGTCCAAACACTTTGGCGTCTTAAAAGGAATTTTGTCATTGTCTCATGTCATTCAAAATGTTCAAACACAAAAAGAGCTGAGACAGGATGCTCACATATAAATGTCGTCTTCTGAATCTATGCAATATCTTTATGTGGAAAAAAAAAAAAAAAGTTTTCCTCTGCTAAGCTTGTATATTTTTAAACTCTTTGCACATTGAACAAAAAACAGTAGCAGTTGACTTCATTAATGCCAAAACTGGTGAATTGCATCTTCGTGTGCTATTTGAATATTTGAAAAGGCATGATTTCAGAACTTCAATATGAAGGTAAAATTCTCAGTGAATAAGAGTCTGTTCCTATTGTATGGCTTGAAAAGACATGAAATGTATTGAAAGAGTCATACATACTACTGTTATTGTGCCCTTTTGTCATTTTTGGAGCTCAACAGTGTTTTTTTAATTTTTTGAAATAAGTCTCTTTTACTCACCAAGGCTGCATTTATTTGAAATAGTAATATTATGAAATATTTTTACAATTTCAAATAACTGTTTTCTAGGGCTTGACATTAACACCTGCCAACACACCAATGCGGGTGGATTTCAGCAGTGGCGTGTAACGCAGTCACTCCTACTAGCCACTTTGGCATGTTGAATTTTATATATAATACATACATTTTTCAAATGTAGTCTTTTAAAAAGGCATCTGAAATAATAAACCAAGTGCAAAGTATTGTCGTCAAAAATATCGTTTTTTTTTTTTTTTTTTGACACTGAAATATCTGAAACGCTTTTAATACACATTTTCTACTGAGTAGATACGATACCAGCTGCGCTTTCCAACAGTGAGTTGACGCACAAACCCGCCTCCCCTCACTCACTTGTTTCATTTGCTCCAGATGAATATTGTTGGTGTTACATGGCTTGAATTTTGGCATTGCGTGTATTGCGCATAATTTTACTCATTCACGCAGATTTTGTGCTCACACCTAAAGTGTGGCACATAAAGCCGCCTCTCAGTACTAAATTTAGTTCTTTTTTGCTGCTTATTGCACTTAAACAATCAAATACATACAAAATAATGTCAAAATGCCGGTCTTGGCAAGTATTCACATAAACACAGTCAGTTATGTTTTAAGTGAGCGTAAACAGTTGAGAAAGAAAGCGCATGTGAAACAGTATAATGGATCCATGTGTCAGGTCTTAAAGTGATAGCAGCCTAATATACCTGTTGACAAATTATGAAACGATTATAAAAATATCAATATGGCAGTTTTTTCCCCATGGTATCACTGTCAAAATTGTGGTCAGTGAGCATCATTACTCCAGTCTTCAGTGTCACATGATCCTTCAGAAATCATTCTAATATGCTGATTTACTGCTCAAGAAACATTTCTTATATTGTTATCAATGTTGAAAATACATTATTTCAGGATTATTTGATGGAAAGAATGTACATCAAATACACCAATGCATAAAAGTTCCCATAAAAATCATATGGTTAATGGTTGCATACATTTCTACACTGTCTAATCATAGAAAAATTAGCCCTCTGAGTTAACCAGCCAACCACAATCAAGCTGTTTTCTGTTCCTCTGTCAGTTTCTTGATGAGCATTTCTTGCACTCTTTTTCTCAGCAGAGGTGACGGCACTTCTCAGTATGCAATCAATCATTAGGGCTGACCACTAGTTTAGGAGTGGACTTAATGTGTGCATGTGTAGGGGGTGAACTGACTTCCTAGAGATTCAGGATGTGATAGAGCAGCGGTTCAAAGGACAGAGCCAGTGTACCACCAGAAAGCAAGTGTAATACAGGAAATAAAGACCATAGGGACAATTATGAGTCATATTCACATTTTCACACAGCCTTTTAGCCTTTAATGATGTGGACTGAATTTACGCATTTGGTGGGGTTTGCAGATTGCTTTGACGCATGTGTCTTCTTTTGCAGACACCGCAAAAGGCAGAAATTACATAAAGGCAAAGTGTTTTTTTTTTCTTTTTTTCTTTTTTTCCTTCTGGTATTATTTTGTTGCCCCTTTTTGTTGCCTGGTCAGAAGTACAGTGACTTTGCTAACACATCATAAGCTTGATTTAAAAAAAATAATAATAGCAATAATAATTCAAAACTCAGTTAGTTAGTTAGTTAGTTAGTTACTTAGTTAGTCCATGTGTGTTATATTTTACACTAATATTCCAGTATGGTATTTTTGTAATACAACCACTCGAAGACAAGTATCAACCATATAACAAAGGTAGATTTAAAACAAAAAGTCATCTATTTCAGGTTGGGGCAAGTTATCTGAAAAGTCTATAATATGCTTTTTAATAGCAGGTTCCACTGTGACGATTTACCTCATAAATATCTATAAACTACAGTTCAAGATTTTGAGGTCAGTAAGACTTTTTTTTTTTTTTTTTGGTAAAATAAATTAATACTTTTATTCTTTTTAAAGAATTCAGTGCAGCACCAATCACAATGACATCTCTATCCTCTCATTGGTTTGTTTCGCAGTGTTGCAACATCTGGATAACCACATGAGACCATACTGAATTAGATTTGAAGATGAAAAATTATGTTCAAATGTGGATATTCACATATAAACCAGACAGATACTAATTATCATCAATTCATATGACATGTATGACATGTACATCACATGTATGAAGAAAGGTTATATTTAGTTTAAGTAAATCACAGGACTAAACAGGAAGCATTAATTGTAGGATTATTTGGATGTCAGTATAAACTAAAACCTTTCAATTAATTTAAATGAACACCATTGATTGTAGTTAGTTGTACATGGTTGCTTCTATTTGGTTTTACTTGTTTCAATCATGTGGTACCACCGTCCATGATTGAATCATGTTCAGCCAAAGAGTTATTTTTAACTGCATTACAGGCCTGTTAATTTTCTGAAAAAAAAGAAAAACAAAAATATGTGGACAAATATGGGCACTTGTGATTCATATACAGCACCTGCTGCAGTATTTCAATCACTAAAAACAGCAGGACATTCTAAAACGTTTAACACGAAAAGCACTTAAAGTGCCTTATGTACTAAAACAGTGAAATTAAAAAATCTAATTCAGTATACACCTTACTGATGATGCATACTATATACAGGTGAGCAGATGAGCCCAGAATATGAATGCAACTAAATGGTTAATTGTTTTCTTTATGGTTTTCTATGGAAAAACGTGTCTGGGTTCATCTGCTTCATTGATCATCAATAAGGTGTATATTGAAATTGGTCTTTTTATGTCAGTACTTAACACAAACTTGGTAAAAATGACTGGTGGGCAATGGAGGATATGCTTGTTTTGCCCTCCAGGTGGGCGCTCCTGTAAGGGTATGTCACATGAAAACTATGAATACATTTTTTTTTTTTTTTTTTTTTTAAATAATATTCCTGCACTGTAAAAAACTATTTTCATGATTTATCACAACATTTTTTCTTTTGTCAAATCAGCTTCAATAATTAATGTGGTTCAGATAAAATATTTTTGAGTGTCTGTTGATTAAACCAATTGCCTTCATTGTATTAACTCAAATTTTTAATTTCTACTGACTATAAGTAACTTTGCAAGTACATGTCAACTTATTCTACTAACCCAAACCTAACAGTCTACTAATACTTTAATGAGAGTTAGTTGACATGTAGTTGCAAAGTTAAAGTTAGTAGAATGTATAGACTATCAAAATAATGTGTAATCTTTAACCATAATTAAATGAAATAAGATGAATGAGCACAGAACAATTATGACATTGCAAGGCATTTGCATATTTTAATAGGGATTAAATTAGATCTTATGTTACTTCCAAAAGTTGGATGACATATTCAATAAGCTAGTATTTGATTGCAATTAGATTCCCATAATTATTAGCATATGAGTTTATCAGAATGTTTTTTCCATATTTCTTATGAAGAGTAATGTTTTTAACACTTTGAATTCTTCTTATAAACTTATTTTATCTCTTGGAAAGCAAGAGTTGCTCCCGACACCCACTTATTAGAAATTGGGAGCCAAGTCTTGCGACGTTGGCCGCCTTGTGTTTATTTACATCTTCACGTATTCACTTCTAGCAACATGTTTCCACAATACATAGCCTCTTTTGGTGGAACTGTTTTTCACACTTTTCTTTTGCATTCATTCCTCTGCAGTCGTTCTGGACTCACATTAATATCTGCCATGCGAAGATGTGACACAATCAAACATAAAAACAAACCCATGTTCCTCATCCATCTTAATGGCTTCTGCGAAATTAATTTGTCATCTGCTGCATTCGGTGAAGGCAGGTATGCCAGAGCTGTGATAAGTAAATAACTGCATAAAAGAGCGCATTTCTGTACTTTGAATACCAATCACGGCTATTATGTATAGAACAATTGCTTAATCATTCCTCATATTTTTGTGTTCTACTCTGTCAGAGGCATTTTCCCATGAAGGCTACTGTAAAAACTGACTGGATTTATTCTCTGGGGGTTTTGATTCAACTTTGCACATTCTCTGGATGCCTGAAATCTTATATGCAACATTTCACATATGCACATGGTGAATAATTATCTCATTAGCATGCATTCATTTTAATACGTTTGCATAGACACTAAAACATTGTTAATACATTAGCAGTATCCAAAATGTAAGCATATGAACAACTTTAGAGACTCAAGTATTAAGAGCCCTTTAGGTTTATAGAATATTGAATTTATTGAAGTTGACTTTATTGTATTAAATGAATGAGATTTATGAATGAGAAGTAAATAATATTCAATGCCAGCACATTTATTCACATTAAAGGGGTCATGGCATGAGATGTCAAATTTGCCTTGATCTTTTGACATATAAGAGGTCTTTGTACCATTAAAACATCCTGTAAGTTTCATAGCTTAAAACATCCTCCTCATTATAAACAAAGCATTTAATTAAACTCCAAAAACGACTTGTTTTGATATTGCGGGATCTGTGACATCACACTGGCAAATACATTTGCATATGACTGCCTCCAGAGCACGACATCAATGGTTATACATCAGGGGTGTCCAAGCTCGGTCCTGGAGGGCCACTGTCCTGCAGAGTTTAGCTCCAACTTGCCTTAACACACCTGCCTGGAAGTTTCTAGTATGCCTAATTAGACCTTGATTAGCTGGTTCAGGTGTGTTTAATTGGGGTTGTAGCTAAACTCTGGCCCAGGACCGAGTTTGGACACACCTGGTATACATCAATGGTTGCACCATAGGCCCCAGCCACTGGCGTTCAGTAGCTTAACGGCTGACATTTGCCTACACTGGATGTGAACGTTGTGTTGCATCAAAAGCACATAGAACCCGTTATAATCACGGACTGACTGAACTTCAATATTTTTCCAGACTCGCTGAAGCAGGTTCTTCAGTTCCTGTTGTTTTTTTCAACGCTATCTCACGACCAATTCATACGTATTTTACGAGGCGGCTAATTCGAATTCATACGATTTGTCTAAACCCCAGTGACGGGTAGGTTTAGGCGCAGGGTTTGGGGTTTGTCATTCGTATGAATTCATACGAATTTGTCAACTCGTAAAATACATATGATTTAGCAAAAAACGTATGAATTCGTACAAGTGAGGTCGTATGAATTCGTACAAATTAGCCACCTCGTAAAATACGTACAAATTGCCGTGAGATCGGGTAGGTTTTTTGGCACTTCATCCAGGCGGCGATGTTCCATCACCTCCCAGAGATGCTCATTCGGGTTTAGATCTGGACCATGGTGGCCAGTTTAGTACTTTAATCCTCTTCTGCTTAAAGAAATCACCAACCTTCTTTGCAGTGTGTTTGGGGTCATCACGCTGAAAGATGTAATGACGGCCCATGAGCTTCCTGGCTGATGGCAGCATCTAACTCTGGAGCATTTCCACATACATTTCCGAGTTCATAGTTCCATCAATGAAATGTAGTTTACCTAGTCTACTAGCTGCCATACACCCCCACACCATAACATTGCCCGCACCGTGCTTTACAGTAGGAGTAAGACACTGGGGTTTCAAGGCTTCTCCTTTGGTTCTCCACACTTTAGTTTTGCCATCACTGCCAAACATGTTAAATTTGCTCTCATCACTCCAAAAGATTGATTTCCAAAATTCTGCAGACTTGTTGATATGTTCTTTAGCAAACTGGAGGTGTTTTATTTGATTTCTCCTGCTGATCAAGGGTTTCTTCCGGGGTATCCTCCCATGCAGCCCATTGTCATTCAGCCTGTTGCGAATGGTTTGAGCACACAGCTCTGTGTCAGTGGCCATTTTGACTTCAGCAGCAACTTTTTTTAGCAGAATTTTTTTTTTTTTTTTTCTTTCTTCCACGACCAGGCAAATTCTTCACCTCGCCAGTCTCTCTAAATTTCTTCACAATGGAAAAAACTGTCCCTCTAGGCATATTTAATCTTTTTGCTATATTTCTGATTGAAACGCCCTCCTTGTAGAATTTGACTCCTTTCCTCTCAAATCAGTTGATATTTCACTGGTTTTGGCCATCCTTCTGTTAGACTGTCTCACAAATGAATTGGGTGAATAGTTGTCAGCTGTCAGCTGTTAAATTTAAGTACACAATTAGATAATACCAATTTAGGTCAACCAATTTCCAAGCAATGCTTAATTTTGTTCAGTCTGTTGTGTAAAAAGGTCGCTTTAGCAATTAAAGAAAAAAAAAACATAAATGAACTGTAGTGTCCTGCACCCACAAGTAAAAAAATATCAAAAATTATATCTGTTGTCTGAATAATATATTATATATATATATATATATATATATGAGCATCCATGCCATCATGTCATGACCCCTTTAAAGCATTTGATAAGTTTCATTCTGTTTTGTGTGATTTCCAGTGTCTTATAGACCTCATGGCTCTTTCTGTTCTTGTAACACTAATTTTGCTGGTGACTGCAAACTACAGTTGTTAATTGTCAGACCTCTTTTTTTAGCTGCCAAAGGACTGACCTCATATTAGGATAACCTGTGAACCGCAGAGTTAATGATGCCTTTTATTACTATTGTATTCTTGAGAAAGGCACCTGTCCTTTATCCTTCAAGTTTCACAATGGGTAGGTGGACAAACAGCAGAAATATCACTCAAGAACAGCTTCAGTTTTAAAGTTCCAAATGCAGCAGTGCATGTGAACTACACTAGATTGATTGACAGTTATTTTAATGTTACAGCTTAAAAGTGGTCAATTTCCAATCATTTAATATGCAAGTTTTCAAAGCACAATGAGGCCACAAACCAAGTTTTACAAAGGCCAATAGAGGCTTGAAGTGCAAGTGCATTGTTCATGAAAATGGAAAATCATATGTTAGCAGGAAGGCTGAAGTAAATATGGCAGTGCTGGCATTAGAAATTTGCTTGGCCAAATCCAAGGCCAAACCAGTGAAAACTGGTGCAGCCAACCATAGCTGTGAGAATAAAAAGGTTTGGAAATAACCAATGAAAAACAAAACAAATCAACATGCTTTACATTAATCTAGCATTTAGCATGCTGTGCTTTAAATTATTAATTAAACTTTAGTTGAACTTTAAGTGAGTGAGTGTGCTGGCCCATGTGGTCTGACCAACAGACGAGCTACTGTTGCTCAAATTAAAGAAGGCAAGCTGGCGGAGCCAGTGTGATGCTTTGGGCAATGTTCTGCTGGGAAACCTTGGGACCTGCCATCCATGTGGATGTTACTTTGACACGTACCACCTACCTAAGCATTGTTGCAGACCATGTACACCCTTTCATGGAAACGGTATTCCATGGTGGCTGTGGCCTCTTTCAGCAGGATAATGCGCCCTGCCACAAAGCAAAAATGGTTCAGGAATGGTTTGAGGAGCACAATAACAAGTTTGAGGTGTTGACTTTAATTCCCCAGATCTCAATCCAATCAAGTATCTGTGGGATGTGCTGAACAAACAAGTCCGATCCACCTCACAACTTACAGGACTTAAAGGATCTGCTGCTAACATCTTGGTGCCAGATACCACAGCACACCTTCAGGGGTCTAGTGGAGTCTATGCCTCGACGGGTCAGGGCTGTTTTGGCAATATTAGGAAGGTGGCCATAATGTTATGCCTGATCGGTGTGTGTGTGTGTGTGTGTGTGTGTGTATAAATTCAACTTTACAAACACTAATAGTTTAATAACAGTCTAGTTCAACTTATATAGTTCAACTTTACAAACACTAATAATTTAATAAAAATCTTAATAACAATCTTTTTTAGACAAAATAGTAAAGAATTTCTAATATCAGCCATTTGATCTGTTATTGACCATAACATGAAAATAATTATCATCTTATCAGTATTGGCCAGAATTTTTGCATTCATAACAGAAATAAATCGCACAGCGATTTTTCACTGGATTGAGGTTTTGTGGTAAGCGCAGCACTATTCAGTGGCACTAACTAGTTTTTTTTCTCATTGACCAGTTTTCAGCTCTGATACATTTTTGAATAAAAGTTTAGTCGAGTAACAATTTTATAACATTTAAGACTTAATTGAAGGGCAGCATGTTGGCTTAGTCGGTAAACCCCCCGGCTAAGCCAGGAGTCCTTTCTGTGTGGAGTTTGCATGTTCTCCCCATGTCAATAGCTATGTTTCCATCCAAAATTGCGAATTTAACTTATGCCCAAAATTGGTATTTCGCATAAAACATTTGCAAATAAAGCACTGTTTCCATCTAGTGAGCCGAAGAGAACAAAATCAGCACTTCCTGATAAACCGGCGCTAAATATCACTAAAAAGATGGAAGTTGCTGCAGTAGGAGAAGCCACTGTATAATACTATCCTATATAATAAATTACTTGCACCTCAGAGCACGCAGACAAAACGCAATGAAGTTATCTTGCTTTCGGAGGTGGATGTCTGGTGTTTTGGGAAAACAGTCATGTAAGACAGTTCTGGGAGGCAATTATACTGAACCACTTTGAAGACAGACTTTGCTCAGGCATTTCAGAATTACCAAATTTTTGCATTTCAGATCCTGTGCAACAAGTTTGGTGCGCTGGTTGGTCCAGTTATGCCGTCCCATCGTAAAGTCACATGTATTTTTAATGCGCATTGAGGAATTTATTTGGTAAATGCGTTTCTATTGTAGTTTTTGTGCATGTTTTCTTATGTTTTCTCAGTGCTGGGTTGCGTAAGGAAAGGCATTTGACATAAAACCTGTGCTAAATCCAATGTGCAGATAATTCTGCTGTGGCGACCCCTAATGGGAACAGCTGAAAGGAGATTGATGAATTTAAGACTTAACTGTGCAGTAGGTTTCACATGTATGCACTTGGCAAATCCATGAGTTTGGCGTTGTTAGCACTGTTTGAGCTACAATAAAATTTGATAAAAAGATCTAATTGTGGCAGGAAAGAGGTACTAATATTCCCGATGAAATTATTGCAGAGAGTTGGCCCACCCTTAGACCCCCCACATGGAGATTTCTGGCCTCGCAACTGTCGTCATGAAACGAAATCTAATCTGACATGCCATTTTTCACTCTATATCCTAAATTGAGTTTATGCTTGGAGAAAGCCAAGGAATGCTAAAACGAATGATGTGTGTTTTCCAAAGGATAAACATAATGATGTGTGCTGTGGGAGTTATTAGGTTTGATGATTGCATGTCAGCATCGTCACGAGTCAAATGTCTCGCACTTCTTCCCCAGTCACCATCTGAACATCACTGAAGCGTTATGGGTAATTCTAAAGCCCAGAGTGCAAAGTAGATTTCCTCCTCCTTCATCCTTCAAAGAACTGGAGGCTTTTCTTCTTGAAGAATGGTGCAATATTCCACGACCACACACTCGTATGGCAGCACTCCAGGACTGAAGCTGTTCCAACTGCAAACGGTGATATGTATGTATGTGTGTGTGTGTGTGGCTATATATATATGGCGTCCTTAAGGAGGATTGACAGGGCTTCATGTTGACTTTGTTTTCCCATTCAATATTTTCAGGCAGTTGCTGAAAAAAAGGCACTCCATCAAAGCTCATAACAAACAAAAGGACAACATATTCAGGGACCTTGTTGGAAATGGACGTATGTGTGTCCACAGAGACCGGAAATCCTCCGCAACTCGAAATCCTTGTGTCTCAAGACCGAGATTGAATCTGAGAATGTAATGTAGGAAAGCGCACCATATGGAGAGAGCTTGTGTGGTTCCTGATTAGTTCCACATAATTGATCATTGGTTTCAGAGGGACTTATCACCACCCAGACGCCCGTGTCATCTGTACTGGAGGCGAATGGTGTTTGTCATGCAAGCCAGTGCAGAGCTGAGATAAAGAAAATTCTGTCCTATGAATAGTGGATGCTTCAGCAGCAGACGGTTTATAGCTACATTGAATTTTTCGCAGTGGCTCGGGTATTAAAATATGCCCTGTTGAGCTTGGTTAAACTAGATGTACGAGATTGGGAGCCTGCATGAACGGTAAGTCTTTGCCAGGCTGGTGGAGCCCAGTTTTCTGCTATTGGCAAGGCTGCTTATAACACTGAATCATTGACAGCTCACTGCTGGGTCAAAAGCTCATGTTCCCCCTTTAACAACTAGATACAAGTAGGACACTTTTACAAATGTTGAGTGAAATTTTCAGTTCTACTTTGCAGAATTGCTGTGCTTTAGTTCAGGTGGGCAGCATCTAGGTGAGCCGAATTTCAAATAGTATGGTATATGTTAATGGAATCAATCAACCAAAAATGAAAACAGTCACCCCTATGTTGTTTATCTTGAGAGAAACTCTGACAAAGTGCATCAGGTTTGACATCATTTATGTCAAATGCAAATTTCTTTTTTCTTTATCTTTATTGCAGCTTGACAGCTGTGATCCTATAAGAACATTTTGCTAACATTCAAGTTATAAAAACGTTATTTCTGAATGCTCTTTGAATGTTCAAAATGTTCCATAAATGATGTTTTTCTGCGAACGTTTTGAGAACATTATTAAAGACCAGATAACTTTGAACTAACATTCTAATAATACTGGAAGAATGTTTGTTCATAACTTTGAGAGAAACTTACCAGAAAGCTCTAAAAACATTCCCTGTTAGCTGGGTCACTATGAATTGTCATTGTATGCAAATGGGGTGTATGAAGATTCTTGCATTCTTTTGCATTCGATAGATAAAATAACGGCCAAAGGTTTGTAATTATGTGATGGTGAGTAATTAAAGGGACAGTTCACCCAAAAATGAATATTATGTCATTAATCAGTGAACACTGATTTACATATAAACATTGATCAGCAAACAAACCTCTTCCAGAAGCTCAAATGTGCTGCGTTACACACGAGAATGAACCTCATTGGTTCTCACACGCGTCAAGCAAACATGCTTGAGCTTCTGTTTACCACAACTGATGTGTGATGAATGTTTATATGTGAATAAAAGCCTAAATTCAATCTGTTCATCATAAAAAGTGATTGTGTCTCTTAAGAAAATGTGGACTAAACCGCTTAATTCATATGGATTAGTTTTATGATCTCTTTATGAACTTTTTGAAGCTTCAAAGTGGTAGTTGCGTAGCTGTCTATGGAGAAAGCTCTCAGATTTCATCAAAAAAGATCTTAATTTGTGTTCTGAAGAAGAACGAAAGTCTTACGTGTTTGGAACAACATGAGGGTGAGTAATTACTGACAGAATTTTCATTTTTGGGTGAACTAACCCAAAAAAGACAGAACTGGAATTTTTGGGTGTACTGTTTCTTTAAGAAACTCAAACAAATGCCAACTTGGCACAGTATCAGTAGTGTTATCAAAGCTCACCTGATCCATGTTTAATAAGAATTATTGCAATCTAGCCATTATTTTAGTTAAATTTCATGACCGTCACATTTAGAAATGAGAGAATCAAAATAACATCAACTTTCAGAGCTAATAAATCTTTAAACACTATTGAGAGCTGTTTAATTCAGACTGTTAGCTCAGTTGAGAGACCTTTAACACTCATGATTTTAATAAAAACTTCAAATGGCTGGCTATGCATCCTAATTTCATCCATGCACTGTTGTTACTGTTCATTTCTTTGAATGAGTAAATGGAGGGCCTTGTTGACTCGAATATAGGTGGCTTGTAAAAGCGTCTTGAGTAATGTACTATGACAAAGTATTGATCATGACACAAATAGGCTGAGGCCTGTTTGTCTCTTCAGCAGAGGCAGTGTTGGCCACGGGACTAGCTGTCAACAGATTCCATCACTCAAGTGTCGGTTTGACAGTGTTCTGGCATTATGATCTAACACAGATCAGATGGCTTTAATGAATATGACATGTAGAAACACTACGCAACAAAACAAGGGAAAGTTTTTTTGACATTTCGGTGATGCATGCTGTACTGTTGACAAATTGCAAATGGGTTTTCTCAACTATTTTATAGTACAAATCTCACAATCATCCCCTTAAATAAAAGGTAGGAATCCCTCACTATAAAATAAAATAAAATAAAATAAAATTTCTGTGTTATTTTAGTAGTATTTATATTATAGTATTCTGAATTAGCATATAATTTTAGTTTTCAATTTTAATTTTAGTTTAAGTTTTAGCAGTTTTATGTGCTTTCGTCATTTCATTATTGTTTATATAATTTTATTCTATTTATATTTATTATATTATTATTACAGTTAATAAACAGTTATACATACACAAATATGTATAACAGATAAGCACCCAATTATCTAACTAAACTGAAGAGTTTCATTGATTTCAAAGAATTGAGTGTTTTTGTGTTTATACCACCAATATACCCAATTAATGAAAAGTGCAGCAATTAAACCATGAGTAATGCAATTTCTATTGTGTAACGTGTTTTTTTTTTTTTTTTTTTTTTTTTTTTTTTTTGTGTGTGTGTCATGTACAACGTCCACTATTACTTTGTTGCATAATTCATTATATTTACACTATAAGTGGACAAACGCATCAGTTCAAGTGCGATCCATCCAGACTGTCAATAGCTTCAGGAAGAAAGATGACATGTTGACCGGTGGGCATCTCGCAAGCACCAGAAAATTATGCCGTGATAATTGGGCAAGTCAGTTGAATTACTCATGACAAATCAGAATCAGCCACAGTTCACATGGTCCAGCAATAGCACACTTCAGGATAATTACCAGATCAGGTAAAACTAACATCTAGCAGGTGTTTCAGGGATGTAGGAGGGAAAATTCAGCAACTTTCAGGACATTAAAGGTCCACTATTTAATATTTAAGAGGATCTATTGACAGAAATGCAATATAATATACATAACTATGTTAAAGACCTTATATAATGAACCATTATGTTTTTATTACCTAAGAATGAGCCATTTCTATCCACATACACCGCAGGTCCCCTTACATCAGAGTTGCCATTTTGCGCCGCCATGTTTCTACAGTAGCCCTAAACGGACAAACTGCTGTACAGAGCGCTGCTGTCTCAGACGATGACATCTTTGTCCTGTGTCAGCCACCGTAGCTTCTCTATGTGCTTCGAAAGGGAAGGGGTGAGCAGTGGACTGAGCCGTTGGTTGTAATTCGCAACCTCACCACTAGATGGCGCTAAAAATTTACACACTGAACATTTAAATGGGCAAGGTTGCTAAATAAACGAAGGCTCCCATTATTTACAGCTAAAATCATGGTGCGTTTGGTATATAGGATTGTGTAAGATCTATTTTAAAGCTAGGGTCAGCTAATTTTGGATAGGCTAGCAATAGCAAGCTAGCTTTCAAAGCATAAGATCCCACTCTCCCTTCAAAGCTTTCCAAAGCCACGCCTCCGCCAAAACACATGAACGCACACAGACAGAGCAGAGTCTGCAAAGCATCATGAGAGTTGGCATTAAATTAGCCTACCTCATGTATCAAAGCACATAACATTACAATAATAATGAATGTAAACAACTTAAAGAGCTCTGACTTGTACCACCTGACTGCTGCAGCTTCATTTCAGGTAATCAGGTAATCAAGAAATTGCAGCATTTACAAGTTCCATCACCATTAATAAAACTGGGTCTATAATTTCCTTTCTAATAGACTGCGAGCGGTAATGGTTGATAATTCAGTATCGCCCACCAATGTCCTCAACACCGGCGCCCCACAAGGGTCTGTATTTAGTCCATTTCTCTATACAAATGATTGTTGGAGTCCACTTACCACTGCTTATTATTTTAAATATGATACAGCTATTCTTGCACTGCTTAATAATAACGACTAATGACTCCTTTTTTGCTCTGTATCCTTTTTTAGTACATGGTAAGATGATAATTGAACTGCTTTTTAAAACTCCTTTAAATCCATTCTTCTGTTACCAATTACCATTAAAGGAGAGAAGGTCAAAATGGTGGAGTACTTCAGATATCTTGGCATTACACTGGATAAAAATCTTAACTTCACTCAGCACACTTTGGATATATAAGCATTGTCAGAGACTGACAGTTATCCGGAAATTAAAACACTTGTCTGTCCAACCTCATCTTCTTCTGTATCTTAGCATTATTGAACCAGTGTCACACTTTCATTGTGTTTGGTTTTCCATTTTCAAAGACTTTTAGTTTACACCCTGTTTCCTTTGTCCTTAGTTTCCCTACCTGTCCTTGTTACATTGCTTTATCATGCTGGGATATCTGCTTTTGTTTATTTTTTTTTTTTTTTATTAAAGTATTACCTTATTTGCACTTTCATCATCCCCTTGTCTCCCTCGTTTCTCTTTGGACTCTACACGCTACAACCAGTTCTTCTGTATGGTGCCATTTGTTTTTTTTGTTTTTTGTTTTTTTCTTATGGTTTCAGTCACTAATAAGAACAAATTTGTAAGATAACTCATTTAGCCAGTAAAAATGATTGGTGTTTCAACTGCCAATTTTTCTGACTGTGATAAGTTATTAATGATTTGTAAAGTAGATAGTATTGCCATAGAAATGCATCTGAGTTTGAGGATCCGAGTCTGAGGACGTAAACAGTTTAGTAGAACGTCACGGGTTGCCATCTTGCAATTACGGAAATAACGACATGGCATGAACGCATCATAAGCTTGTTGTTTTGGTTCAGGAGGAACTGTAAAAGGTGGCTTTAATATTTAGACCACTTCTATTGTTGATTGCTATCAGGATGTGAAAAGAGTTTCAACCAACATGATAAAAAGTGTTTATAAAAAACCCTTTTAATGGGGTTCTCAACTTTTGGTCTCATGACAGTGTTACTTTTGGTGACGCATCAACAGCATTGAAAATAGATTCGGAGAGTTCTCTGACGCAGCACAAACTAGTGTGTGGGTGTCCTGAATATCCAACACTGTGTAAACATATGTTAGTGTGGAACTGTTGGCTGGGACAGCAGGAATTTCAGCTTTATCAGAGAGTGTTTGCATGGGATGAGTCATCGTCTTAATGGGATGATTTCCGGGATTGCTGTTGATGTCTCTTTTTGTGCATGAAACACTGAGTGCTTTACTGGGTTTTTTCTTTGGTTCATGTGTATATTTTCATTCAGAAATAATAATAATAATAAAAAAAAATGCATCTATTAATTTTGCATCACTGCATTAAAATGAAAATGTTCAGCTCAGTTCACCATGTTCAACCTACATAATATGAGTTCATAAACTGAAGTACAGATTAATATTTAATGTTTTTAACAAAGCATCCTGTTGACTCCTGTTGTTCCGGTAAATGCCTCTCAGACATCAGAGCATTAGATGGCATGATGTGCAAATTGCTCACATATATAGTACAGCCGTCATAAATAATGCATCAGCAATGCAACATGAATATGGTATGTACATGTGTATATTGTGCTGATTTAAAGTCAGCATGAAATCAAAATTGATCCTATTTACTTTCTTAATGCATGTTTTTGGGGTCTTACTGTGTATGATTCACCAGTGTATTACAAAAGAAAAAAAGGTTTTATATATATATATATATATATATATATATTTTTTATTTTTTTATTTTTTTTTTCGTTTTCCTGATATTGTTGTTGTTGTTGTTGTTGTTGTTGTTGTTGTTGGTTGTGTGTTTCATGGGTTGTGAAAGTTCTAAATATATATATATATATATATAGGGACACTCTTTATGTAAAAAATAAATGAATTTATCAAAAAAAAAAAAAAACTTAAAAAGTTACATCTAAAGGAAATCTGGATACTCAGGACATTCATTTCTTTTTATTTTAAGTAATTTTGTTAGTATTATTTTAAATACATGCTCTATACTATAAAGGCTATAATTAGCCTTCCAATATTGATCAACATTTATTATCAGTCTGGCCATTTGCTTACTTTTGGCATTTTGTAGTCGCAAAACGACACTGTTTTCATGTGTTTTGGCCATTCATTTACATGACGACGCGGTTTTGGGGGCCTGGAAATGCTAACTTTTAAAAACGATACCGTTATTGTCTCCGTGTAAATGACAAAAACACATAGGCATGTAATTTTTCTTTACAAAGTGACATCGCCAACTACTGGCCTGGCATGCATATAACAGCGTTTTAGTTGCCTTCGCAGATCTGTGTGAATGGGGATCGTTTTGACAACGTTGTCGTCTGTCCACGAAAATTCCAAAGGAAAAACTTTTCCGTTTTTAGTACATCATTGTCCTGTCAATGTACCCTAGAAGATATAATATTACCAAGAAGATGCTTTCCTCATAAATAAAATGATTTTAATGAAGTTAAGCTTGTTAGATGCAGAATAATTGAATATATTAATGAAAAATCTGTTCATCTGTGCACACATAAGTAGCATCTCAGACATTTAGGTTTATTTATTTTTCTGTTTCTCTATATTTGTTAAAGCTAATCCCTGTACTTAAACTTTCAGAGGTCTAAATGTACTATTTGCTCATTTATTTAGTCATTTCAAGCCTTTAATTGATTCTAAATTGAATTCAAATTGGTCTTGAGGGATTTGGGCGCATAGTTAGGTTAATTTTCTATTGATGCTGTTGTAAATGCATGATTTTTCTCAGTGCTCGACTCCAACACATTATCCAGCTGCATCTGGCCATCACAGTAATGTGCTAAAATTGCATCTATGCTGTCTTTTACAACTAACATGTTTAATTGTTTATTGCCTGCTAGAAATTCCGGTCTGAAAGTTCACTGTGATTCATGTGTTGCAATTTGTTCTTGTTAGTGATCTAAGAATATCACCCTTGAATCATTTCTAGAAAGTTCAGCGCATGTGTCGCCAAATGCCCTGTGGAACTTCTCACCCAAACCCACAAAGAATCTGCTCTTGGGTTCCATAAAATGACTCTTCCATATGATCTAATGGAGATGTGTTTTAATTAATTATACTACTGTCTAATTGCAACATAAATTTGCAATGCATTAGCATGGGCACACTCAAAGTCACTTACTTTTAAATTCTACAAACCAAAAAGCTCTGAGCTGTCTGGATCACGCAACACACACCGCCCCACGTTTGTCACTAAGCATTTCCCTGATATGCCCTGTGAGCCCTGGAAGAACGCGAGAGTGTTTCCCCGAACTCCCCCTGGCCGATAAACTGTATTCCAGACACCAGGTCTGAAAATGTTTTGTCAAGTGTGAACAGCAAGTGATGCCTTGCAGCTACCATGCGTTTCCATCCCAGAGTTTTCATTTTCATCTGCTAGAATGCATCTCCCATCAAAGCTGCACTTATTTTATAGATTAGTATAAGATGCTTGCCATGTACAGGGTGCAGATTCTTTTTTTTTCTCATTGCCTTAGATGGACAAATCCAATGGATTTTGTTGTGATGATTAATAGTAATTATTTTCTTATGTATTATTGTGTAATGCTATGCTGTAATAGTTTTCAGTTTTTC
Organism: Mylopharyngodon piceus; assembly: GCA_039654765.1. NCBI lineage: Eukaryota > Metazoa > Chordata > Actinopteri > Cypriniformes > Xenocyprididae > Mylopharyngodon > Mylopharyngodon piceus. The sequence continues at coordinate 15,324,136 of CM077440.1, read as the reverse complement.
TTTCTGCAGGTTATAGTCTTTGAGTCATCAGATTGTTCATTGAACCAATTTGTTCAAAGAAATGGTTTCATTCAGTAACAACACCACTAGCGTGTGTTGCTTGGAGTTGTGTGGTTGATTCTGCTTTGGCTTCATTTGGAAATGTTTTTGTCGGCAGAAAACAAATCTAGCATGAAAAGTAGCTTCATGTGCACTGTTTCTGAACTCCCTGAAACGCTTCCATTGTAGTCTTGCGTTTTCTTCCAGGAATGAACACGTCACAATATTCCTTATTTAAATAATTCCCGCCCAAGGCATACACAGAATAAAGGGGAGGGGTCTGGTTGAGACTTGTGATTATGGTAAGGGGCGGGACATTTCCCAAACATGCGTAAAGTGATTGACCAATCATATATATCACTGATTTTTGAGATAAGGGACCCTCTTTATGTTAAAAATAAATAAATTCATCAAAATAAAAATACTCAAAGTTACATCTAAAGGAAATCTGGATACTCGGGACTTTCATTCCTTTTATTTATAAGTCATTTTGTTAGTATTATTTTAAATACATACTATAGCTATAGAGGCTATAATTAGCCTCCCTATATTGATCAACATTTATTATCAGTCTGGCCATTTGCTTACTTTTGGCATTTTGTAGTGGCAAAACGACACTGTTTTTATGTGTTTTGGCCATTCATTTACATGACAACGGCGTTTTGGGGGCCTGAAAATGCTAACTTTTAAAAACAGGTTTCAAAGTGCAAGTTTTTGAAAACAATACCATTATTGTCTCCGTGTAAAGTTTTTCTTTACAAAGTGACATCGCCAACTACTGGCCTGGCATGCATATAACATATAATGTGTCATAATATTCCTCATTTAAATAATCCCAAGGCATACACAGAATAATGGGACGGGGTCTGCTTGAGACTCGTGATTATGATAAGGGGCGGGACATTTCCCAAACATGCTTAAAGCGGTTGACCAATCACAACACACTGACCCAGCTGACCAATCAGAGCACAATGAACAGAGCGTTACTGACAGACTTGGAAGAGAGGAGCTGCAACAGTAGCCACGTTTACATGTACACTTTTTTTGTAATTCTGATTAAAATCATTCCGATTAAAAGATTTGGTGGACTGTTTACATGAGACGTCATCTAATCCAATATGGTGTTTACATGCGCTGGCGCATTCAATCGGAATCACTTTGTGACATGCGCACGTTAGCTTATGTCCTGTTTGCTGCCTTTAATTGCTGTCAACATGGAGTTCAATTATTTCTTATGCGCGCTATTTTTATGTAAAGTGTTGCTCTTAATCAAGCAACAGTGTGAATTTGTAGCATATTACTGCTGGAAGGTATGAGGAAAGATGGGCGCAGGAAGCTGAACTTTTTGGTGGCTGTGCATCTCTAAAGAGCATCTCAATACTAGCCCTCCCTCCGAAGAAAAGCAGAAGTGTGTGGATGAAGGTCCGTAGTAATGATACACTGAGTTCCTTCAGTGTATTTAATGTGGTGTTTCAGTTTTACTCCAGTTTGATTTTGACGCCACCATTCTGCATTCTGACGACCCCCGACCTCTTGATGTGATGACGTAGACGCAAAGTAATTGGTTTAACTCGTTTACATGGCAGAATTTTTAATTTGTTCGGTTTATAGAAAGATTTATCCCACCCCTCTCAAACCGATTACAATTTCATTCGGTTTGGGCATTTTTATTCAGATTGAGGTGTTTATATGGAGACTTTTCATTCGAATTGGACTTTTAAAGGAACACTCCACTTTTTTTGAAAATAGGCTAATTTTCCAACTCCCCTAGAGTTAAACAGTTGAGTTTTACCATTTTCGAATCCATTCAGCCGATCTCCGGGTGTGGCGGTACCACTTTTAGCATAGCTTAGCATAGTTCATTGAATCTGATTAGACCGTTAGCATCTCGCTCAAAAATGACCAAAGAGTTTCGATATTTTTCCTATTTAAAACTTGACTCTTCTGTAGTTACATCGTGTACTAAGACAGAAGGAAAATGACAGGTTGGGATTTTCTAGGCCGATATGGCTAGGAACTATACTCTCATCCGTACCATGGGTGCAGCAGGCGCAATGATATTACGCAGCGGCTGTGACCCCCTGTTTACACAGGGAGCGTACCTTGCAACCATGGAGACATTTGTGAGAGATGCTGCGTAATATCATTGCGCCTGCTGCAGCCATGGTACGGCAGCAAAGTTCCTTGATTATTACGCCGGAATGAGAGTATAGTTCCTAGCCATATCGTCTTAGAAAATCGCAACTTTTCATTTTCCGTCGGTCTTAGTACACGATGTAACTACAGAAGAGTCAAGTTTTAAATAGGAAAAATATCGAAACTCTTTGGTCATTTTTGAGCGAGATGCTAACGGTCTAATCAGATTCAATGAACTATACTAAGCTATGCTAAAAGTGGTACCGCCAGACCCGGAGATCGGCTGAATGGATTCGAAAACGGTAAAACTCAACTGTTTAACTCTAGGGTAGTTGGAAAATGAGCCTATTTTCAAAAAAAGTGGAGTGTTCCTTTAAACCGATTACAATGCTCCATGTAAACGCACCTAATGTTAGATATGCAAGAAAATAAACTTATAGTAGACCCCCAAAAACAAAATCAAGACTTTGTAAAAGTCCCTCTTTAAATTTTAAGGGCACATTTTAATTAACAATTATCTTTGACTGCAGTCATCAAGCTTAATCATTCACCAAGTTATTATAAATTTTTTTTTAAAGAAATAAAAAAAACTTTTTTATATATATAAAAAAAAATTATAAAGTTAATTAAAAAGTATATCAATGACTACAAACCAAACAAATCCAAGATACATTTGCAACACTGTTACTTATTTTGGCATAGTTTTCTTTTTTCAATTGTATTTTTTAATAGCATCATTTTTGTTTCAATCTGATATTTATTTGATATTTATTTCTAGAATGACACAGATCAGGGTTTTAAACTGTATTTAGTGTTGTCTGCAAAGCTCAAACTATTCATAAATTGGCAAACTCATAACATGTATAAACCTGCTTTCACCCTTCATTTACTGAGAAAAAGAAACAAATCTTTTCAGTCTACTCATCTGTTTTGCCACGCTCCCTCTGAAGTTAATCCATATGCATTTGGTCCATTATTTTGTAAGATGCTGCAATTTGATTTATTTATCATATATTGAGAGGCAAAGTGTCATTTGCCTGACTCTGCAACTATTAAAGAAGAAAGAAAATCATGAGCATTTGGAACGACATGAGGGGGAGTAAATGATGACAAAACTTTCATTTTGGGGTGAACTATTCGTCTACCTCCAAACTGTATTTTTCTCTGTGTTTACTGCTTCTTATTCTAAACATAAACATCACCATTACTGAGCTGTGTATGTCAGCATGGGAGGCTTGGATATTTCAATCTATACAGTATCTCTGCCATCTTCTCTGGATTTGATTTGTCCCATGTAATAAATGTACTAGTTTGTACAACAGCATACACATAATCCATATGCCATGGAGAAACAAACTTTTTTCCAACTTTTTTTAAGTTGATACACAGCTTTATAACTGCTCGTTAACGCAAATATCTAATCAGCCAATCGCATGGCAGCAGCTCAATGCATTTAGGCATGCAGATGGTCAAGAAGATCTGTTGAAGTTGAAACTGAGCATCAGAATGGGAAAGAAAGGTGATTTAAATGACTTTGAACGTGGCGTGGTTGTTGGTGCTGCTGTTCTACTGGGATTTTGACACACAGCTATCTCTAGGGTTTGTAGAGAATGGTCTGAAAAAGTGAAAATATCCAGTGAGTGGCAGTTCTGTGGGTGCCTTGTTGATGCCAGAGGAGAATGGACTTATTTGAGCTGATAGAAAGGCAACAGTAACTCAAATAATAACTCGTTACAACCGAGGTCTGCAGAAGAGCATCTCTGAACACAAAACACGTTAAGAAGCAGCAAACTGCTAACAGCTAAGAACAGGAAACTGAGGCTACAATTCACACGGGCTCACCAAAATTGGACAATAGAAGATTGGAAAAAATCTGGATTTCTGCTGCGACATTCAGATGGTAGGGTCAGAATTTGGTGTAAACAATATGAAAGCATGGATCCATGGTTTTATCAATGGTTCAGGCTGCTGTTGGTGTAATGATGTGGAGGATATTTTCTTGGCACACCTTGGGCCCCTTAGTGCCAACTGAGCATTGTTTAAATGTCACAGCCTACCTGAGTATTGTTTGCTGATCATGTCCATCCCTTTATGACCACACTGTACCCATCTTCTGATGGCTACTTTCAGCATGATAACACGCCATGCCACAAAGCTCAAATCATCTCAAACTGGTTTCTTGAACACTGGAGATTTGCATCATGGATGTGCAGCTGACAAATCTGCAGCAATTGCATGAACAACATTCTCTGAGGAACGTTTCCAGCACCTTGTTGAATCTATGCCATGAAGAATTAAGGCAGTTCTGAAGGCAAAATGGGTCCAAACTGGTACTAGCAAGGTGAACCTAATAAAGTGGCAGGTGAGTGTATATCTTTCTAATGATTCTGTCCCACCTCATCCCATACTTTGTGACTTCATTACATAAAATTACAGAGAAATTCAAGGCATCTGAAAAAAGTATTTCAGTGTAAAGTGGATAACTTTTTCTTTTACTTCAGATTTACTTCATGCAAGCCTTCCAGTTAACCAAGTCAATCTAAACAGACAATTACTGGTGGTAAAACTCACTATAGAAATGTTTCCTCTTTCAAGCTACCCTTGGTGCAGGCATATTAAATCAAGAACTCATTGGAGGATGCAAAAAATAGCAGTGGAGCCAAATAAAAGGGTAACAGTACTGAATATTACATGTGCAAAAGTGACTCAGCTTAAGTTTTTTTGTTTCTATTGTTCTATTGGAAAGAATCATATTTCTTTCGGATGGATGGATGGATTATAGAAAAAGTAGAAAAAATAAATCAATTCCTAATTTTATTAACTTTAATAATCAAAATAAACAATAATATAGTTCACAGCAAGTTGGTGTGTTACTATAGAATTCGGTTGATGTGCAGCTCATCCAATCAGATTTTAGAACCTCAACCATCCATTGTGTTATATCTTATTGTGTAGCCTTTAAAAATGGCACTGCGGTAGATGCCAGAAAGTCTTATTCTATAGAGTTTCTTTTTTTCTCTCTCCACTCCATCACAGGCATATAGCCAGGCTCCATTTTTATTGTAAGTCACATAACAAATGAGGCCCCTGCATTTTGAAATCTCATTTTTTTCAGATTGCCTCTCTAATGGTGGTTTTAAATGGTTCCACTTCTCAGAGCGAGCTCTTACTCCCTGTCATGGGATTGACACCATAAAGTGCACAAGCTACACTGAGAGCAAAGGTATATATATGGGAGCATATATAGGCGAGAGGTAGGGATAAACCCGTATTATATGGTTGTCAAGTGAATGGGATCCAGGAATGCTCACTGCATGCATGCAGACTACAGACGAGAGCTCCATTAATCATGCAATGGGAGGGAATGAGGACAGATATGATGCTGCGACAGATGTTAGAAAACAACCAGTGATGGTGAATGCTTCTAATCGTTATTGTTCTGGTTTTTAGGAAAGGCACATAGTGGTTCTATTGGCCTTATTTAATGTCAATGTGCTACCAAAATATATTTTATTACTTCATGTTCCTGCATGTTTTTGTCGTGCAGGATGTTTTTTGAAAGAAATCTCTTATGCTTAGCAGGGCTGCATTTATGTGATCAAAAATACAGTAACAACAGTGAAATATTATTACAATTTTAAATAATTGTATTCTATGTTAATATATTTTAAACTGTAATTTATTCCTGTGACGCAAAGCTGAATTTTCAGCATCATTACTCCAGTCTTCAGTGTCACATGATCCTTCAGAAATCACTCTAATGTGCTGATTTGCTGCTCAAGAAACATTTCTGATTATTATCAGTGTTGAAAACGGTTGTGCTGCTTCATATTTTGGTGGAAACCCTGATACTTTTTTGATGAATAGAAATTTCACAAGAACAGCATTTATTTGAAATAGAAAGCATTTGTAATATTATAAATGTCAGTAACACTTTAAAATAAGGCACAGTAAACTATTCATTTGTTGCGATATTTAATAATCTTTGTTAATGTAAGTTAATAAAAATACAACTGTTCATTGTCAGTTGTCAGCTCAGGTCCATTACATAATTAACAGATGCAGCTTTTTATTTTAATAATTAGTAAGTGTTGAAATTAACAGTAACTACAATTAATAAATGTTTTAGATTTGTCCTTCGCTGTTAGTTAATTAATGTTAACAAATGGAACCTTATGTAAACTGTTACCTAAATGTCACTTTTGATCCATTTAATGCATCATTTCTGAATAAAAGGATTGATTATAAAAAATTAATAATAAACATGACCCCAAACTAACGGAATACAGAACAGCAAATTATTTTCCTAAACATTTTTTTCTTTTGTCAAATCAACTTAGATAATTAATGTAGTTCAGATAACATAATATTTTGAGTTTCTGTTGATTAAACTAATCGCCTTCATTGTATTAACTCAAAATTTTAAGGCAACCAGGTAACTTGCTTTTTTAAGTTAAACCAACAATTCTTTTTTACAGTGTGGCCTGTCAGCTTTCTGGCTGGCCAGACAACACAAAATCTCTTCTAAATTCACATCATGCGAATGTGAAACTAGGGAATTATGCAAAATATTTAGTCTCAGGGATTTGACTGTCATTGTCACCACCCACTTAAAATGTGCCACCGCACATCACTCGGGCCGTTCTTTCTCTGCCACAGATTCCTAGAGATTTGAACACCGCTGCAAGCCTAAAATAACCCCACAAGTTCAACCAATCAAAGACGAATCCATTAAGAGGCACAAATTCCCAGTTGCTGCTTATAAATGTAACTGCATCCAAAATCTGCAGTCTTTATGTGCAGGATGGCAAGAGTTGAGCTTGTGCTGTGGGCTTGTGAACTCCAGTCAATCAAGGTCATTTAGACCCCGATGGCTTCTCTCGACCGCAAGCGTAATCAATTGCCCTATGGACCTTTGTAAAATGCAGCAAAAAGAGAGCAATAACTCTACTGGCACCAAAGAAACAGAAAATAACGTTATGCGTATTGGCTTTGCTCCACTCGGGTACATTTCATCAGGAAAAAGAGAAGGACTTGAAAAGCTAAATCAATAGTTAATTATATCAGGCATAAACATAAATACAGTTGTGCTAGTGCCTTGGCGAGAATTGCTAAGTATTGGTCTTCATGGGTTTTAAGAGACCCATTTCATCTTATGTAGCCGGTAGTCTATTAAAAGCACATGGTGTATTTGTATACAAATAATGTTCTTAAGTACAAAAAAAGAAAGAAAGAAAGTAAACTAAGAAATAAATAATCAAAATGTTGTTTAGCCAGAAGCAACTGACCAGCGAAGTGTTGCATGGGCAAGTTTGGATTGTAAGCCATTAGTGGAACAAATGGAAAGCATTTATCAACCTACCATGTTTACGATCGGTAAAAACATGCCCTAATGAGGAATACAAGATTACAATTCAAAAAAAGCAAGAAGAGAAGCATAAATACAGGCCTAAGATCAATTTCTATGCGCCTGTTCTTGTTGTAGGCCAAGATTTTATGTACTTATTTACTCACCCTCATGTCATTATGGTTATTTTGGTTTATGGGGAACATATATTCACTATTAACTATGGCTTTTGCCTCAATAAACTCCTAATTTACTGATTATAAATAGTTAGTAAGGTAGAAGTTGTAGCATTTAAGTTTAGGTATTGGGTAGGATTAGGGATGTGCTTTATAAGTACTAATAAACAGCCAATATTCTAGTAACACACTCTGAAAAAATGCTGGGTTGTTTCAACCCAAATTTGGGTCAAATATGGACAAACCCAGCTGTTGGGTTCAATATTTAATTTAAATTTTTAACCCAACAGTTGGGTTTGTCCATATTCGACCTCTGAATGGACCATTAAGTCAACAACCAGATCAGTCTGACCTGTGAATGAATCATTCAACCAGACTACTTTTGGATCAAATGATTCATTTAAATCATCCAATTCAAAAGAATGATTCATTAAAAAAAAAAATAAAATCAGTGCTTCTTTTGTGAAATATAGCCATATGGAACACTTTTATGCTTTTAATACATTTTCAGTGCTCTACCAATTTAAAGTTTTTGAAAGTAATTAATACCTATATTCAACAAGGACACATTAAATTGATCAAAGTGACAGTAAGGACATTTATAAAGCCAACAAAGATTTCTATTTCAAATAACTGCTGCTATTATTAGCTTCTTCATTCATCAAAGAATTCTGAAAAAAACATATATATATATATATATATATATATATATATATATAATATATATATATATATATATATATATATATAATATATATATATATATATATAATAATGAAAAATATGAAGTGTTACAACTGTTTTTAGCATTGATAATAAGAAGAAACAGCATATTAGAATGCTTTCTGAAGGATCATGTGACACTGAAGACTGGAGTAATGATGCTGAAAATTCAGCTTTGATCAATAAATTACATTTCAAAATATATTCAAATAGAAAACAGTGATTTTAAATTGTAATAATATTTCACAGTTTTTACCTTTTGTTTTTTTATTTTTGATTAGCATAAGAGACTTTTTCCAAAAACAAAAAATGTTCTAAATGCCTTCTAAAGAGTGGCCAGGGTGTTCTTCAAAAAATCTGTTCCATAAACAATTTATCTGAAGGTCATTAACATGTTTCACATCCTCGAGTGAGGCCTTTGAGCATGTTACTGCATTCCACCAGCATCTTCGCAGGGAAACCAAATGTGCAGAGCAGATTCCCATCAAATCAAAGTTCAGAGGCCTTGGCTGATCACTGTGATTCACCAGCTGACACCCACAGAGCCGAACCCAGCGAGAAGCTGTAAGATCAACTCATCAAGCACCTGCTCACATGTCTCATCACCGATTCCCTGTGTTCCCCCAGCTTGTTTTACTGTCATTTAATGTGCAGCGGAAGAACAGCAGATTCGTCATGCATGAGTTTGTGATATTTCATTGACTTTCTGATGAAGGGAACTGCGTAATTCTTATGACGTTCACTGTTGACAAACAAGCTGTTTGCATAAACATTCATAAATTTAAGTGGGTCATATCAGTGCATTGACTTTTATCCACTTAGTTTCATGTTGCCAGTTAACATTGCAGAATATTTCTAACCTAGAACTGAGTTTAGATGATTTAGACAGAAAGAGACCATTTGGAAGTGGGCAACCATGGTTGTTTTTTGTGTGATTTTCTAATATATAACCTTTAGAGAAAAATAGAACATATGGGTAAATTACAAACACACACACACACACACACACACACACACACACACACACACACACACACAATGTCTGGGTTATATTTATATTTAAAAAAAAAACTATTATTAGTAGACTAAGTAGTAGACTAACACCTTATTTTGATAATCCCCAACAGACATCCTACTGACTATAAGTAATTTTGCAACATTATTCTACTAACCCGAACTCAGTCTACTAATACTCTACTAACACTCTAATGACAGTTAGTTCACATGTAGGTGCAACGTTACTTATAGGCAACAGAATCATCAAAATAAAGCATAACTATTTTGAATTGTGACCTTAAATTCATGACATTTTATTTCCGTTTTGTGTCTAATTCTATTTCTTCCTAATTTGATATAATAAAGTAATATATATATATATATATATATATATATATATATATATATATATATATATATATATATATATATATATATATATATATATATATATATATATATATAATACAAGATAATACAATACCAATTTTTATTTCTATAGCACATTTAAAACAACTGCTGTTGACCAAAGTGTTTTCCAGCATAAAAAAATAAAATATAAGCAATTATATATAGTACATCCACACAAACACAATTAAATCACTCTAATCAAATCTAAAAGCCATATTAAAAAGATACTTCTTCCAACTGGACTTAAAAGTATCCACAGATAGGGAAGATTGGGGGAAGATTTAATGATTTAAGATTTAATTTTTATATGGTTTTATATCATTAAATTCAGTATTAGTAATCAAATTAAAGTCAATGCAACAAATGCAAAAATTCAAAAGAAAAATAATGCTATATATATATGAATATATATGGAATGAAAGTTTGAATATATGGAATGAAAGTTTGAATATATGGAATGAGGGTCTGAATATATGGAATGAAAGTCTGAATATATGGAATGAAGGTCTGAATACATTGGATGAAACTTGAAACAGCGCTTCTCCTCAGGTGGACTGACATCACAGAGTTTACTGATATTTTGGAACTGATGTGTAAATGGTATCTCACCGATAAAAAGATGAAACACCATTGCTTAAATTTATTTGTAAAGTTGTTCTGGTAATTTTACAGCAATTTACCAGGATTACTGTGTGAAAGTTGCTAATGGAAATGTGATCCTCAAAATGACAGGGTATAGACTTCAAAAACCTTTTTGTGTTGTTTGGAATATGACCAGCTGTTGGCAAAATTTGTCTAGTTCAACAAAGTATTGGAAAATATCATGAAATGCCATTTTTTAAGTCATGGAACTCAGAAGGCTACTGCTCTGATAACCAGGGTTGGGAAGTTTTTAAAATGTATTTCACTACTGATTATAAAATACATGCTTTAAAAAGTAATTTGTAATGTATTTAGTTAGATTACACAAGTTTGTTTTTTTTTTTTTTGTTTTTTTTAAACTTAATCTAATACTTAAGAATGCTGTGGAATACTAATAAGGTATGTAACACAAAGGGGCCACCATAGGACTTGGTTTTCCTCTGCATGGCATCTCTACATCAGTCTTCTACAATATTTCTTGAAGGAAAAAATGCAATGAGAAAAGAAAAGAAAAGAAAAGAAAAGAAAAGAAAAGAAAAGAAAAGAAAAGAAAAGAAAAGAAAAGAAAAAAGAAAAGAAAAAAAATGCTGATGCTCAAAAAGGCAACACAGTGCATTAAGAGCTGGGGGTGTAAACTTTTTGAATTGGATGAACAGGGTAAATTTATACAAATTTTGTCCTCTGGGTAAATGTATACATATTTTGTCTTCTGGAAAACCTGTAATTATTAGCTTCTGAAGGGCAGTACTAAATGAAACAAAATATGATCTTTAAAGAAATTGGACATGGAGGATTTTCTGAAGAACAGCAGCCAGTTTAACTGTTCAAGACAAACAAGTGTCTCACAAACAACTATCACAAAATATTTAAAAAAGTCATGGATCATCCAGGTAAAGACAGACAGTTAAGATTCAAAGATATGTACATGTTTGAATTAGACAATTTTTATAAATTCAATCATTTTGTCTTGTAGAGATTATGTAAACAACTGTTATGTGAAGTAGATTATTTAGGACAGTACTAAAAAAAATATGATCCCTCTTATTTTGTTAAAATTATTACAATTTTGCGTATTATGCAAGAGATATGAAACTTATGAGCAGAATTGTAGCTTAGGATGCTTTTGCAGACTATCAGAGTCAGAGAGGTTTTTGATTACATTAATATTTAAATGAAATAAATGACATTAAAATTCAAGGTAATCACTTTGGTAATCTAAAATACTTTTAGGATGTAATTTGATTACCACCCATTTAAAATGTAACTGTAATGAAATACAGTTACTCAAATTTTGTATTTTCAATATATAACTAAGTTACATGTATTCCGTTGCGCCCCAACCCTGCTGATAACAAGGATATAACTAGCTATACGTTATTCAGTAAGTACTGTCAAATTTGCACTTTCTTTCCAAATATTGCAAATTTCATTCCACACATATGTGTGTGTATGTATATATACATATATACACAACCATAATAGTCCTATATATAAAATATAATTTATTGTTTTCATGTCTTTTGATCTTGGCATGAACTATGGCTCAGTCATGTTCTTGATAAGTTTCAAGGATATCTTGATTATTGCTGGTAAGTACAAAAGTCTTCAAAAAAAGAGTTGATGCCACTAACCTTGTGAATGTATGCATCATCTATTTCTTTCTCAAAAGCGCTCATTGTTACAGCCTCAGAACTAAAAAAAAAATTGTATAGATTTTGTAATATCAACCAATAACAAAAGGAGCTTGTCATTTCAAGGAATCTCTTGCCATTTTGGTATGAAATATGAATCAGATGCTCAGTCTGTGAGATTATTTTTCACCTCACCCATCATTTCTGAGCAGTCTGCATTCAATAGCAGCTGTGCTGAACACTAAAGCAACTTCACTGCCCGACCTTTAGACTTCCGACCAAATTTTAACACTTTTAAGTCACACCCTCCAAACTTTGTCGACCATTCCTGCTTTAATGATAGTTTGGGTCAATCAAAGCAGTGATATCGCTATTGTTCATGCAGTATCCATAAACATGAGACTCTGTAGTGGGAGGGGCTTGTCAAGAGATAGTGTTCTCACTTCAATCGCACCTCCTTAATTTACACCCACTGCCTTTACAACCATCTGCCTCCTGAACCAGGGTTCACAACTCCCGTCAGCTCCAAAGCCTGTTACGAATGAAGACCTCCTACTGTTTCTCTCCCACCAGCAACGGAAAAGAAAGGTGACTTCATGGCCAAGAATAACTTTACTTGAAGCCTGTATAGCCCATATAGTACATTAAATAGCAGGTGAATATAGGAATATAATTTTTATTTTATTTATTTTTTTATTTTATTCAATGTAGTGCAGGTGTTGAACTTGCCAGAACTTTGTGCAAAGCAGAGCTTGAAGGAGTCCACAAAACCAACTATATTATACGAAAGGGATATATAAATGTCTCTGATTTACAATGTAATATTCCAGCATGAAAGTGCCCTTGCTTCCTCTCTCTCTGTGACTCTCCATTCTTTTCAAATCAATGCCCTTTTCAAGTAATTCCACAGTATGAATGCAATTATAGTATCCATTCAATTTAAATAAAATGTGCATATATTTAGAGCTAAAACATTTGATAGGGAAAAGCTTCCAAGTTTGTGCAGCTTATGTAACTCACTGATATATTAAAGCTGCAGTCCGTAACTTTTTTTGGTTAAAAATGATTAAAAATCAATTTTTGAGCAAGTACATAACCAGCCAGGGTTCAAAACTATCTCCTTACCTTAGCCCGATTCACAACGGTAAGCGTAATAATGTTTCCTAATCCGGATGGTACTGGTGGGTTTCCGCGGGAAATTCGAGCATGCAGCCGTTCGTCTTTGCGTCATTACATCACGTCTGTTTACATGAAGAAAGAGTCACAGCTAGTAGGCTATATCGCACGTGAGGATGCTACAGGCAGCGGATCATTTATAGTCTTTTCTCACAACAGCTGCAATAATTAAACTTATCATTTTGATGGCGGATTGTAATCCAGAAAGGTCCAAATGACAATCATCAGTGACAACTGGAGATTCACCCGTAGTCAAAAGCAAAAGACTTCGGACTGCGGAGTGGCTACAGAAATTGAAATCTACAGGTAATGCTAATACGCACTAAATATACATAGTCACTCAATGCTGATGTTGTTATCATTAACAATTTGAGAACGAAGTATAACAATAATAATTATTTGCACGATTTGATGCAATATGAGCTAAGTGATTGTTAGATTTAATCACCATTGGGAGCGTAATTTATTGTAATGCTTTTTTTTCCTCAGTTAGTCAGAACAAAAGTGGCAGACATGTTACTTACTTGTTCAGATGACATTTTCCGGTGAAAATTCTTATTTTCGTCATACTTCCAAGACTACAATCTGTGATTCTGAAGTACGTTATCCACTGGTGACTGACAGCAAACAAACATTAGATTCATCAGCGCTGAGGAGCCGTGCCGATACAGAACTCATGTAAAGATGATAATTCCGCAAATAACTGCAATTGCAGGTTTCAAACAGAGATGGCGACAAAGAGGCAAAACTTACGGACTGCAGCTTTAATAGTGAGAAAGCTTTCTAAATAGTAGTGCTGATAGAACATACTACAAATAGAATGTGTATGTGAGTTGATGCATCAAAGTGTCCCTATTATGCTTTATCAGGAAGCTTCCGAAGCTGAAGTTCAGTTATGGTAATGGGCATTTTGTTTCCGACACGCACTGTAAGTGGTATACCAATCACAACAGATTGGGCCATCTGACCAATCAGAGCAGAGTAGGGTCTCGGAAAGGAGGGGTTTAGAGAGACTGAATCTTCTGACGAGTCATTTGAGAATCTTTGAAAAATGTGGTGATGTACAATATATATTATGAGAAAATGAAAGTGTTTTTTGACATTTGATGCATGTAAACCTGTTGTAAGAGACCTCCAAATTAGGAACCTTTAAAATTGCATAAAAGGGGCACTTTAATATTCAAGATCTGAGAGGAAAATGTCTCTATTTTGTTCTCTGGCTATTTCCCATGCTGCCTGTAATGTTTACCAGTGAATCACAGAGCATTGTGGCCCACCTCCACCTCCTCTGAAGAAGGATTTACACTTCAAACAATGTGCCTCTCTGCAGGTAGCGTGACGAGGAGTATTATTTTTATCAAACTCTAAGCAAATGCATGCTAAAGGGTGAAAAGCTCTACACTCCCCCGGACACTGAGAGAACGACCTGAATGTGTTTTTTCACAGGAGGATAAAATCGGCCCATGACTCATTTATATTCACTTGTACATGTGTGTGTGTCCATTGGATATGGTGTTGGATTGGTGGCAGTGGCAGAACTACAGTTTTATACATGGGGTGACCAGGCGGTGGCCAAGGCTACTTCAGGGGGTCCAGAGACAATGAAAGAAAATTAGTGTCTAATTCTAACCTGGCATCAGAAAGCATGAATAAAACATTTGATTGCTGATTAGAGGTAGAAGTGATAATTCACGTAACATAGAGCTCTTCAGTGTTGCAGATAGTGTGGTCCAAATGGGTTTCTTCACATTACCCCACATTAGCTAAACCTTTCTATACTGTGTATATAGCACAGATGTAAACATAATGTAGGCTATGTTAGGCTAAATTTAGAACTCTCTCTATAAACTCGCAATTCCAACTTTTCCAACTTTATAACTCGCAATTGCAAGTTTATATCAAGTTTATATCCTTTTTCCCCTCAGAATTGGACTTTGCACTATATCTAAAAATTCTGATAAAAAAGTCAGAATTGTGAGATACAAACTTGCAATTGTGAGAAAAAGGAAGAATTGTGAGGGAAAAAAAGTCAGAATTGTGAGATATAAACACACATTTGCGACTTTATATTATGCAATTATGAGATTGCAAGATGTAAGCTCACAATTGTGAGGAAAAAAAAAAAAATCGCAATTATCTTTTTTTTATTATTACGTGGCGGAAACAAGCTTCCATAAAAAACTCCATTTCCACATCGCTTTTACAACAATTTAAATCCCTCAGTTCTCATCATCTCCGAAAAGTCAAGCCAATGTTGATTCTTGTTTTATTACGGCCTCTGTCACATTTTCTTTTTGCCAGCAGACTCTCCTCTGTTCAGTGTTTCTTGTTTTTTTGTTTTTTTACTGGTGATTCAGCCACTCCATGACAAACTTTCTCACACATTGTGACAACTAACCTATTCCACTCCCACACCATACACGCGTCAAAGTAGGCAGAGCAACGTTTCTCTTTTTACAAGACACGCACAATGGCGAATGACACATGTACTCAATTTCCAGCAAAAACCATCCCATCAGGTCTAAAATATAGACCTTATAAGATTACCATTGTGAATACCATTGTGGCAATGTGTAAAATTTGGGAGGATCTATTGACAGAAATGCAATATAATATACATAACTATGTTTTCAGTGGTGCATAAAGAGCTTACATAATGAAACGTTATGTTTTTATTACCTTAGAATGAGCCATTTCTATCTCATACACCGCGGATCCCTCCTCCATGTCAAGTCGCCATTATGCGCTGGCATGTTTCTACAGCAGCCCAAAATGGACATACACTCTACAGAGCGCGTTTAGTCACTATGTTGTTCTTCTTCTAAATCGTTTGTGTTTTTAGAGGCAGCTTGCATCATCACTACGCTGAATACGCATGAAGTAGTAGTAGTAGTCGTTGTCTGGTTTATTAGAAGCAGAGACCGTTCTTTGTTAGAAGTAAGAAGAAACCTCACTGCTTCACACAGGCTACTCTCTGCTCTCTCAGACGACAACATGTCGGCCAGACGGCCACCGTAGCTTCTCCGAAAGGGAGGGGTGTGCGCTGTTAGTTGCAGTTCGCAACCTCACCGCTAGATGCCACTAAAATTTACACACTGCACCTTTAAAGTTACATAGTGTGCCTTTAATATAAATGGGTGATTTTAGATATTTAATCAACTTCTCAACAAGAAGTGGTCAGCCTCAACGTGTCACATGACCAACCACCATCATTAAACTTTTTTGTAATGTCTTTGCTATTTGAGACCAGTGTAACTTCTAATGAAAATGGCTTATTGTGTTAATGATGCCAATTACACCATGCAAAAGCTTCCGAGACACACAAACACTGGGCGACTAAGATGAAAGCAGCACTAAATTTATCTTTTGAATGGTCTGTAGCCGTTCAGAATATGTCTAATGAGGCAAATTCCTAATGCATAAATTTTCCCCCAGGCTGACAATCCGCCAACAGCGCACACTGCGACGAACATATAGGCCTGACAAGAGCTCACAAATATATTTTCACAATGAATACTAATCATTTTTGATTCAGCATGAGAAGCAGTTATTAAAGATGTTCAAAGTCATAAAGCAGACAGACATTAAGAGCTATACAGTGAACAGTGATGGCAAATATTTAGGATCTCCTAATCACACTTTGCAGACAATTTAGGCTTATTGTTATTGTTTATCTATTCAGCATTTTAAATGGAAAACATGATTATGCTTTATGTACCGCAATTACCATTTCAATACTCATTAAACAAACACTTCAACCAAAAAAAAAAAACATTCATTAAAATGATTGTCGCTGACAAACCCCCATCGTGCTGTTTTTATTCATTTTCAGTTTTAACAAATAAATGCATTTATCTTCCCATACATTTATAGAAGAGCTAATCAATATTCCTTCATCCAAAGCTGTAAATGTCTATATGTAATGATATACACCATCCAAAACACTTTCAGCTGTTCCAAGAAAAACATGACATGAATTTGCTTGTTGAAACTTGTTTTTATACATTACATGTAAAAGAATTGCGTTAAAAATTCAACTTCATTGATTTCTTCATCTACTATTATTTCAGCTGACAGTTGCATTGCTTCACAACGTGCCGCGGCTCCATATTGTTTTGTCAAATAACATTTTTGGGTTATTGGTTTTGTCAGTCAGATGGAACTGGTGTAATTAGGCCACAGTATTAATAGAAGAGCTTTGAGAGAGAGAGAGAGAGAGAGAGAGAGAGAGAAACAGACAGTGTGCTTGATAGCTCAGTTCTGATATGTGTACTTGAGCGGGTGTCATCGGGGTGTTGAAGTTAATTGGGGTAGGTCTCCAGTTTACCGCCTGTGTGCCTCCGATGTGATTTAAGTGAGCATCAATCCATTTGGAGAGAAAATAGAAATCTAGATGTAGACATGTTCATTTATAAACCAGGCCCGGTGAGCGCCGCATTGTCTGATCTAGGATCAAATGTGCTCTCGCTCATATTTGACCAGGTCACGGTTTGGCCAAACATAAAACTGAAGTAGAGGAAACACTTTCACTTCATGATCACCGGTTTAGGACTGAAAAATAGACTGAATAAGCTGTGACCAGATGTGAGAATAACAACTATTTTATTATTTTAAACTACAGGTACAAGTTGCACCACCTTATTGTGTCCAGCTAACATCCTCACAAATAAACAGTGAACTGTTCTGAGATCAGCAGCTTGAGGGGTTTGACCTCTGCACGTTGAAGGTGAGTCTGTGTCTGGAACGGTTGTTTACATGGGGTCGTTGCTCTCGCCAAATGTTCACTCATGTCAGATGTGTAATATGAATAAAACATCCTGTAACATTTAAATAGCAGTTGATTTGATGCTGGGAGTTGAAGTTAGTGATGAGGTTAAACTTTATTTTGATAGTCCACTATAGACATTCTGCTAACTATTAGTAACTTTGCAACTACATGTCAACTAACTCTCATTAGAGTACTACTGTTAGGCCATGTGTCCACGTTTTTCCTGCTGCTGCTAATTTTCCAATTGTTTTCAATGGGAGCACAGCGCTTCCAGGTTCTGGTTCTGAACGCCGGCTCAGTATTGGCCGAAGCTGTAACACGTGAGCAGCACGACGCATGCGTATGATGCTGATGCAGGAGGCGGCCAATAATGATCGGCGTTCTGATGTAGAACCTGGAAGTGCTGGACGTAAACAGCGTAGCAGAATGACACAGAACAGAAGATATTGTTGAGTAAAGTTATTTTTGTTTTGTATTTGCACACAGAATGTATTCTCGTCACTTCATAAAATTAAGGTTGAACCACTGTAGTCACGTCGACTTTTAAAGGTGTCTTTAGTACCTTTCTGGACCTTGAAAGTGGTGGTTCAATTGCTGTCTATGGAAGAGTCAGACAGCTATTTTATTTTATCAAAAATATCTTCATTTGTGTTCCGAAGATGAACAAAGGTCTTACAGGTGTGGAACGACATGAGGCAGAGTAATTAATGACAGAATTTTCATTTTTGGGTGAACTAACCCTTTAAAGTTTGAACCAACCCATAAATATAATTTGAGAAAAACTAATAAATTTGGCTGTATTATTATTATTATTATTATTATTTAAGTTGGTCAAAAGGTTTTTGTTTTTTCATTGTATGCAAATGTTTGAGGTTAGAGCTTATCACGAAACATTGTCTGGTTTTCATCCTACTTAGGGACTGTGGCTGTTTACTGCGTGAAACAAAGTTATAACTTTGTTTGTTGTAATACTAGGTCCAATTTTGCAGTCCATTGAACTTCTGCCATTGACCATGTGATTTAGATGAACCAAATTACATCCAAATATAGTTGCGGAAGTTTTGACTTATGCACTCATGAGTATAATCATATCAGTCTTGATTCCTGTAGAAATATGAGTTTCACTCCTGAAAATGAAAATAAAATTTCTGGTGTAGCCCATTTCTCATGCTATGCTACCATTGGCTGGATAGCAAACAACTCACATTGTTGTAACAGTGGTTATATCTTACATCTTACATCCTATAAGGCGAGTAAACATAACACGCACATAGCTCAGATACCGAATGTAACATTTATTTTCTTCTCCCTCCTCTCTCGTACATATCGCTCACTCCTGAAGAGCGCCCCCTATTGTCAGGATGGGTTTCACTACATCCCCCCCCCACCCCTTTTAGTCATCAACACATGTGACCTCAGGGAAACATTACGTTGATGTTTTACATTGAATCCAGCGCCATTAGTCAGAACAGGAAACTGCTCTGCCAGAGGCAGGAACAAAATTGAGATGGGATCCCTCCAAGATGAAATCAAAGCAGGAAGTGGATTAGTTTCCTTGCGTAGGCATGCTATGACTTATGTGAGTTCTCTATAAAACAGCTAAAGTTCACATCCAAAAAAGATTTTGAGAGAGATTAATATTAAATGTGTTCATTTATTTTAATCTGTCAATATACAGGCCAAACTACCCCTGTTTTATCTAGTTATCTGTGTAGAAGCCAAACACTTTAACCGAACCGCACACTGTTGTTGTTGAACTACCCGCAGAACCCACTGAACAAGTAAACTGTTGTGTAATGTGCAAATAAACTGAATGTCCGGTGGGTTTTGCAGTGGCACTGGTGCATACAGTATGTTGTGGTGCTTTTTATTGCTTTTTGCTCTCATAGTAACACCTTGTATAAATAGAATGTAACTGCACAGGAAGTATCCTGCAAAGAAAGATCCTTATCATTCCACACACTGAACACAATGATGGTGACACTCATAAAATCACATCAAGGAATGATATTGACACATGATGCATAACTCAAAGGGAGCAACAAACATTGTAAAGCCTGCATATAAAGTATGCAGTAAAAAGTAAAAACAATGAACAATGAGGTGGTAATGTGCATGATATTTTGTACCATTGCATGCTGGGAAACAAGGGGGTTGAATGAACAAGGAAAATAACAAGAAAAAATGTGTGAGAAAAAAGTCAGAATTGTGAGATATAAACTCACAATTGCAAGTTATAAACTCGTAACTGCAAGAGTAAGGTCAGAATGGTGAATTAAAAATGTCACAATTACCATTTTAATTGTTTTTGTTTTTTTACATAAAAAGCTTATACATAAGCTGACATATACTGTATATGGGTCATTTTTTTTTTTTTGTCCAAATGCCTTAATAATAATAGGTATTTTAAAGATTCTGAAGTGTCAAAAGGTCATTCGGTTTAACTGTCCAAAGGCCAATACAGCCATTTCATTTGTGATTAAAATATCTTAAAATGTAATAAATGTATATATTTTTATTCTGGCATGATTTTATAACATCATATATCAACATAGTGCAAAATGGTATTAAAATTATGTGTAGAAGTCGTTGCTTTGTTATGAGAAAAATGACCGGAAAAATGAATTTCATTGATGTCATTCGGAGTAACCAATATAAAGGGACTATTTTGGATCAAGTCATGTGGTCAATATCATGTGACAGGATGTGACATCATTCAGACACCTGCAAAGGACCACATGGTCGTGAAGCAAAGAAACTAACTCTCTTTTAACTATTTGAAAAATTCATGTTTTCACTTGCTCATACGCATATCCCGAAACATCAGGTCATTCGGTACAACCGCTATAAAACATGGAAAATGTTGTAATATTTTAAAAACTTGTACTAAATATAATTTTTTTGATCGTCCTCTTGCTAGCTAGCTAGATATCAGCCTGTTAGAATTGTTTGAAATATATTGTCATTCGGTATAACCAAAAGTGTCAATCGGTAAAACCGAAATTTTGGTTAAGCCAAATGATGTTTTTGGTGACAAATTTTGTCCATCTTGTAAAAAATGACCAAAAGCAGCGTTAATTGATTATAAAAACCACATAATCTTATTGTTAAGACTTAATAAAACTTCAAAATGAATTACATCTCCATTATGGTTTTTTTACACTTTTAAAAACCTTATTCGTCAATGACCCATACACACTTTTTTTTTCTTGCCACAATATTTGGGCTGTCAAAATTAATGCGTTAACACATGCGATGAATTTTTTTCAGTTTAACGCGCTAAAAATATTTAACCCAATTAGCGCAGCATCTGGTTTTTTTTTTTCCCGTCATCCTTTAGCTAGCGTTATATTATATGATCATGTTCTTGTTGATGCAAATGCTTTTAGATACTTTACGAGTATCCTCGTAAGCACAGTCTTAAATGATTGAAATAAAGTCTTAAATGAACGTAAAGACTTGTGAGGAAATGGAATGCATGTCAGATCTGCGTCATGTGCGTCATATCTTAAAGTGACATGAATGTGTCACTTTATTATCTTGCTGTCAATGCAGGCCTCACTGAGCCGTCGGATTTTATCAAAAATATCTTAATTTGTGTTCTGAAGATGAATGAAGATCTTACGGGTGTGGAACGACATGAGGGTGAGTAATTGATGACAGAATTTTCATTTTTGTGTGAACTAACCCTTTAAGGTTAATCAAACAACAAAAGAAAAAGAGAAGATCACTCATTGCTCTTGACTGAATAACTTGATTAATCTATATTTAATTTATAATTTGTGCAGTGAAGACTGTTCAATTTCTGTATATTTCCTATCTGTTAGATCAAATATTAAAATATACTTTCTTTATGTTATTTCTACATTAATTTGGATATTGAAATTATTACAATATAAAAATATATTAAAAATGTTAATGTTAGTTGTGATTAATCGCGATTAATCGCAGAAAAAAAGGTGTGATCAGTTATTTATTTTAATCGATTGACAGCAATACACAATGTATTTCAAATATATGTTGTTTCAAACTGAAAATATATTACAATTAAAACTTCATAAAATACATTTCCAATTTTAAAATACTCATGATACTTCATGATTTGCTGAAGGTTTTCAGTGAACTGTGGGTTATGATTTAATGCTGTTCTGTATTCTGTTGGTCATGCTCTTGTCAAAATTACATTTACAAAAACAATTTATTTATAGCCTTGTGTGTGCAATTGCTCAATTTTTTGCTTTCACAACTGTATTCTTACTCAATACTGTAAGACTAGGGCTTGTTTTAATGAAGGTGGATGAGAATTTGCTGAATTTTTATCCAAGAGTTGTAATGTATAGTAAGCCATGCACCGCACTGCCCAATTGCCTTTCATGACATTCTGTAATACACTGCTAAAGAAAAATGTCATTTGCAGATGATTTTGAAAAGCATGTCAACCCATCAGCGGAATGTTAGACTGACTCAATCTTTGATGATGTTGCATTATTACACAGGCCTTTGTTCCATTAAAAATGACAAGAGATGAACAGCATGATGAAATGAAACATATTCTGCATGAAAATTGCCAGTTTTGCTGGGTCAGTTGTTACACATGAAAGAAAGAGAATACTGAAAACACAAAATAATCGACAAGTGGCTTATTGCTTTTTTCCTTTGGCAGCAAACCGTTCATTAAACAACCCAGTTTCAAGATGAATCTGGTAACAAACCTACACATATAGTACATTTCTCACAGTGGTCATTTCAATAATATAATCATAATCATTACTAATTAAAAATAAACACTGGCATGCCATTAGTTGTTAATTATAACAGAAGCTATTTAAATTGTTAGACGCACTTAAAGCAGTAGGATTTATCAACCTCACGTAGCTGGAACAGTTCTCCACAAACTGAGTTAATATCTTAAAGTTCACAGAGAAATTATATTCACCCTGATTTGGTCATTGCAGCTCGAGTTAATTATGAGCTTGCAGGTTTTCATTTAAATGTGCTTATACCTCCAAACACCTCAATGCCTTGGGCCCTAGAGTCCACAATGCATCACTATGAATCTATTATTCATTTAGAGTTTTATTGTGAATGGAGGTTGCCTGGTTTAGTGGGCCAGGGATAGTCTGTTCATCGAAAGAGGTGTACAATTTACAAACAACATGAATTATTAACTACAAGGAAAGCATTTCAAACCGTGTGTGAAAACGACCTTTAGAAAGTACTGTGACTGTAACATAAAACTCTGTATGAGCACGAGTCACTCGCTATTGAATAATGCTAAAACTTACTTTAATAACAAATACATACACAAATTAAATCGAATTAAAATCAGATTTTGGATGGATGGATGGATGCTACTACTTACCTTAATAACAAATACACAAATTAAATGTAATTAAAATAATTTTTTTAGATAAAGTCGCAAGTGCAAATTATAAAGTCAGAATTGTGAGGAAAAAGTCAGAATTAACTTCATAACTCACAATTGCGAGTTTATATCACGCAATTCTGAGAAATAAAGTCAGAATTGCGAGATGTAAACTCAATTCTGAGAAAAAAAAGTTAGAATTGTGAGATAAAAAGTTGCAATTAGCTTTTTTATTTTTTTTATTCAGTGGCAGAAACAAGCTTCCATATGAAGGTGAACCCTTACGTAAAATTATAAATCATGTAGGCCTACCTGCCATCAAAATATCATATTTACTGGGAGAACAGAACTAACATCTGGTTGTATTTCTCAGTTTGTCTCTCTCTTTGAACAAGCTGCCGGCGAATTCTGTCAAAATAAAGCATGTGGTGCAAAGATGGTTATAGGAAAGGGGAAATAAAAGGCATATGATGTAACACAATAACAACAATACTGTAGTGGAATATTAAGGAAGTAAATGGGTGGGGGACATTAATAAATCTTATAAATTCTGACGAAATATTGTCATCATATTGCATTGTCTGGCTATATCTTGAGGAGAAATGTTATTTCTACATACATTTTGTTGGCAGTTTGTGTTTATGGTTATCTTCTGATAAAAACAGTTTTACAAGAACTTCTGAGACGTCAAAGAGGAGTCTCAACTTTCCTGTTTATGGGTTCAAAGAAACAAGCACATTGCATATTCATGACTCATATCTTAAGCAGTCCCTTTCAACACTGTCCCCATCAAGCTAAAAAACATCACATCACCTTGCCCTAACCTGTCCCTATTTTACATATTCTCTGTCACTGACCAACAGCATTAACACTTAAGAACAACAACAACTGCTTCCTGCTCCTGTTTTACGTGGTTCACCATATGTTTTTTCAGGTTGACCTCACAGGTGTTCACTGGACATCACTTGTCCCCTGTCAGGAGACCATGGAACCATGAAGAACAAAGTGGATAAAAGACTTGACCAGTCAACCAAAATCCTGCCATCTACTTAAAGGAACAGTTCAGCCAAAAAATGAACTTTCTATCATCTCAGCCTCATGTTGTTCCAAAAGCGGATGAACTGAGGGCCTTTCGACCTCCAAAAATACCAAAAAGCACCATAAAAGTAGTCAGTGAGACGCTGTTTCCAGTCTTTTGAAGTCATAGCTTTAATGTGAGGAACAAACATAACTATGATTTATCATAGCCTAAATATTGTATTCCATGTCCGTGAATATGGTATGGGAATAAGATGACTGTGATTTAAGAGGTGTGACACTAGATTATCAGTGAATAACTATTTAAAATTAATATTTTCCTCACACAAAGCTAATCTACGACTTTAGAAGATTTGGAATACTGTATAGTGCACAAGATGTAAGCAAAGATATTTTTGCAGATTATGTAGTTACACCATAGGTGGCGACAAGAATGAGTCATTAATTCGTTCATTTAACTGATTTGATTTAGCCTAAAACACTGATTCATTCAAGAATGAAACGATTCTTTGCGAGGGGGTTACTGAAACATTAAAGGGTTAGTTCACCCAAAAATGAAAATAATGTAATTTATTACTCACCCTCATGTTGTTCTACACCTGTAAGACCTTCGTTCATCTTCGGAACACAAATTAAGATATTGTTGATGAAATCCGATGGCTCAGTGAGGCCTGCATTGCCAGCAATGTTACTGCACCTCTCAAGATCCATAAAGGTACTAAAAACATATTTAAAACAGTCCATGTGACTTTAGTGGTTCTATCTTAATATTATAAAGCGATTAGAATACTTTTTGTGCGCAAAAAAAAAAAAATAAAATAAAAAAAAATAACGAATTTTCAACAATATCTATATGGGCTGATTTCAAAACACTGCTTCATGAAGCTTCTGAGCTTTATGAATCTTTTGTTTCGAATTAGTGATTCGGATCTCCTAACAAACGGCTGAAATCACATGACTTTGGCGCTCCGATTCACTGATTCGATTCGTAAAGCTCTGAAGCAGTGTTTTGAAATCGGCCCATATAAAAATATTGTTGAAAAGTCATTATTTTGTTTTTTGGCGCACAAAAAGTATTCTTGTCGCTTTATAATATTAAGATAGAACCACTGAAGTCACATGAACTGTTTCAAATATGTTTTTAGTACCTTTATGGATCTTGAGAGGTGCAGTAACATTGCTGGCAATAGAGGCCTCACTGAGCCATCGGATTTCATCAACAATATCTTAATTTGTGTTCCGAAGATGAATGAAGGTCTTACAGGTGTAGAACAACATGAGGGTGAGTAATAAATGACATTATTTTCATTTTTTGGGTGAACTATAACCCTTTAACTAAATTGATTCGTTTTAATATTCAGTAACAGAATGAATGTGTGTAGTAGTAAACCAGACGCACTGCATTCGTCATGTTGTCATTGTCAGCGCCATTTGCATACTTTTTTCTACTATAGACTTTATAATACTTTTTAATATTCGGATGCAACCACTGTGTGAGTGATTCGTTGAACTGATTCGTTTAAAGAACACGGAATGATTCAGAAATGAAACAAATGACTGCTTTTGAGTGATGAATCGTTCACTCAGCCGATTTGTTTACAGAGCACTGATTCATTCATGAACGAATCAGGTGACGCGATCTGTCTTTATGAGTGAGTCATTAATTTATTAATTAATTTTACTGATACTCCCTGCATCCCAATGTGCATTCTATCCACCCTAAATTCTTTTGAATATTACTAATGTCACATACTATTTTATTGATAGTATGCACATTGAGACGCAGGCATTGCTTCAGTCAATTCAGAATTAATGAGCGAGTCAATGAATCATTCGCTAAACAGATTCGTTCAAAAACACAGAATCATTCAGGAACAAAACAGTACGGTTTCAAAAGAGAAAACATCTTATGGATTTGTAACGACAAATGATTATATACTTACAGTTTTTGGTTCGCATACTAGGCTTATATTCCTTTAAACCTAGCTGCTAATGCAAAACGTAATCGAAATGTGCACGTACTGATCCAATTCTCATCAGTAGTGGTGTGACGTAATACTCGACGACAATGCGGCTGGCGCTAGTCAGGGATATGAAAGTTCAAAAGTGTGGCCTTTTAGCAGGGTAAGAACGAGAAATATCATGTTTTGTAGGCCGTACGGGCATCAAATTCACCGAGACGCATGTGTAGCAGCAGGACAGAGCCAAGTGTCACTGCAACAGCAGGTGAGAAACAGTCCACTGATGGAGACCCGGTAATCGGCGAACCGTTTGAAATCAGTACAGCTCAAAGGAAAAAGATGATTTGCTAATGTATTCTGAAGAAAAAAAAGAAAAAAAAAATTTAATTTGAAAGCTGTAACTTTTTGTTTATTATTATACACTGCTGAGACATTAAAGACATGAAAAGAGGGAGTTCTGAAACTTCCAACTTTGTGAAGTAAATTACGGCGTCTGTGTGCAGGACAAGAGCGCCTCTTAAACAGTTCTGTAAATTTGCTGTTAACACAGATTATGCGGGAACGATAAGGCTGTGCGAGATAATTAAAGTGCAGCTGCTGAGTTGTGGGAGGTCCGTGCAGAAGTTAATTAAAAGAAAGGTAACGCTGGATCGGCACACAATCATAATGAAAACAAGAATCCTCCCTCAAATTAATGTTCCAACACTGGGATGTGCTGCCTCTACTTTCGCATTAATAAATGAAAAGCTCCGTACAAATTAGAGGCTTTAATTCCAGTGTGCTCCTGACGGGATGCTAAGAACAGAGGGGTAGCTCTGAAATATTTATTCTTCTGGAGATGGTTCCAACTGAGAGGTTAGAACAATGAGTGCTTGCTCAAACAAGTCTTAGTGGACAAACACATTGCATTTGTGGGGGGATATAAGGGCATTTAACTTAAGGTTGAATATTAAAAGCTGGGTTATACAATAACCCTCAAAAGTTTGGGGTTAGTATACTTTTTTTTTTTTTTTTTTTTGTCTTCCCAAAATAACAATCCTAATTAAAAAAAGGAAGCACAGTTAAATAAAAAAAAAAAAAAAAATAAAATAAAAAAATAAGCAGCACAACTGTTTTCAGCACTAGTAAGAAATATTTCTTGATAGGCAACTCAGCATATTGGAATGATTTCTGAAGGATCATGTGACACTGAAGACTAATGATGCTGAAAATTCAGCTTTTCGTCACAGGAATAAATTCTATTAACAGTTATGCATATTTTTAAAAAAGAAAATGAAGTCAGAAGATACTTCTTAAACACTTTAATGAAACAAAACGTGTATATCATTATAAAAATCTATTTGTAGGAAGCTAGGAAATTATGATAAAGGTTAAGTTTAATATTCATTGCATTATCAAAAATCATACTTTATATTAATATTAAGGCTGTCAAATGATTAAAACCATCTAATCAAATTGGTGTCATGATATGCTGATTAATTAATCAAATTAATTGCACATCATATATTTGCTGATGAAATATACCATTTGTTTTAAAATTATATGCATTAATAATATTGTACATTATAATACATGTAATTTATATTATTGTATGATATAAGATATAAGGTAACGTCTTACAAGAAGGTCTCATTTGTAAACATTAGTGCATTAACTAACATTAACTAACAATGAGCAATATATTTTTACAGCATTTATTAACATTTGTTGATGTTAGTTAATAAAAATGTTCATGTTAGTTCACAGTGCATTAACTAATGTTAACAGATACAACATTTGATCTTAAAAATGTATTAGTAAATGTTGAAATTAACCTCAACTAAGATTAATAAATGCTGTTAATTGTTAGTTCATGTTAACTAATGTAGTTAACAAATGTTAACAAATGAAACCTTATTGTAAAGTGTTACCATATATAATATCAAGAATCATTATAAATGACACTAAATTAAATTGATATCCCATTATTTATATTCAAGTTACTTGCAATATAACACAAGTCCTATGGATTATACATTTATGATGTTTTTATTATTTTGAAGCTTGACATACAATTCACTTTTATTATATGAAAAAGAGCCTGCGAACATTTTGTTAAACTTTTCTTTTCGTTTTCCACAGAGGAAAGGAAGTCATATACACTTGGAATGACATGAGGGTGAGTAAATGACAGAACTTTCATTTTTGGGAGAACTTTTGCCGCTATAGTCAGAGCATTTGAATAAGGAAACCATAAATAAGTCCATTTCATCTTCCCTCCTCCAGGGCCACATGAACTTTTGAGTGGTTCTTAACACATGGGACCTCATGACTAAGGATAGAATGACTCATGACGGAAGCTCTCGTGAGCTTTCCCGAAAGAGTGTCTGACTGTGTTCAAACAAGTTACCCTCGGGGTGATCGCAGAACAAGGGTTCTAGTAAATCATACAGGACAATCTGTTACGATTCTCTAATCCCTGGATACAAAACAGGAAGTTTTTTTGTTTGTTTTGTTTTGTTTTTGAAGTTCATTTAATGTCATCAAACCAAAAGCGTCTGAATGCGAAGAGGTCACAAACTATTGTTGTGGAGCCTTAAGCGCAGATTTCATCAGCCTGATGTGTTTGACTTTGGTTAGTACTTTGAAAGTGACCGTCATCACAGGACTGGCTGAATACTACACAAATATTTAAATAATAATACATGCTGGGGAGATATTTACAAGCAGTTTTATGGTGTGCCCTTGTAGAGCATCATTGTCCGGCGATGTCCAGAATCTGACCTGAAAGTTTGGCACATTTGTGAATGGGTGAAATTTAAATTGCAAAATACTAACCTTAGCTGTCTACTTGAAAATGTTGCATCGTATTCTTAAAGTTTAGAGGAAGGCCAAAGCTAAATTATCATCCTACACTTTGCTTAAAGTGTTTCTGAATTTAGGTGAATTGGTAAATCGGGTAACACTTTATTTTGATTGTCCACTTAGGCATTCTACTAATTATAAATAACTTTGCCTGTCCTACGAAGTTTAGCTCCAACCCCAATTAAACACACCTGAACCAGCTAATCAAGGTCTCACTAGGCATACTAGAAAGTTTCAAGCAGGTGTGTTGGAGCTGGATGGAGCTAAACTCTGCAGGATAGCGGCCCTCCAGGACCGAGTTTGGAGACCTCTGGCTTAAAGGGATAAATCACCCAAAAAAAGAAAATTATCCCATGATTCACTCACCCTCAAGCCATCCTAGGTGTATATGACTATCTTCTTTCAGATGAACACAATCAGAGTTATATTTAAAAATATCCTGGTTCTTCCAAGCCGGAAGCCAGTTATTATAGTTTATAAAGTTTTAAATATGGATATTTTTCTTACAAAAAACAATCGCTTTGCTTCAAAAGGCCTTTATTAACCCCCTGGAGCTGTATGAATTACTTTATGATGGATGAATGCACTTTTTTGGGCTTCAAAATCTCCAGCCCCATTCACTACCATTATAAAGCTTGGAAGAGCCAGGATATTTTTTAATATAACGACTGTGTTCGTCTAAAAGAAGATGGTCATATACACCTAGGATGGCTTGAGGGTAAGTAAATTATGGGATAATTTTCTTTTTTGGGTGAACTAACCCTTTAATATCTGCTAACACTTTATTTTGATGCTATTTTGAAAGTGCATGTTAACTTATTCTACTAACCCGAACCCTACACCCAACCTTAGCCTAACAGTCCACTAGTACTCTGAGTTAGTTGACATGTAGTTGCAAATTTACTTATAAAATGTATAAAGTGGACTATTGAAATAAAGTGTAACTGTAAATTGTTTATAATGTGATTCTTGTGTAAATCTGTGAATTTAGTTCAGTGCAACAGCTTGCATAATGGTGTTTTACGAACTATTTACAAAGGCTTGTGTTTTATGAATAGGTCCAAAATCTTTAAAAAACAATAGGCCCTCTTATACAGTATGTGCCAGTATTGTTTTCATTAGGTGGAAATGTGTTGACTATTAAATTTTCAGTAAGAACAGCTAACTTTTTAATGAGCTAAGCAAAGCTTCTCACATAGTGTGAAAAACACAGGAATCGATACTAATCTACTATTTGCTAATTGAACTGCATGAGGAATGACTGTGTGTGTCTGTATTTTGCCTCAGGTTAGTTGCAGGGGCAAAAAAAAAAAAAAAAAGAAAAAAAAAGAAAAAGGTGTCCGGTCCATTCTTATCCAATGTTCATCTAGTTAAAATTATTTATTCTCTCACGGGATGTGGCACTTCCATTTCAGAAAAGGCCAAAATATATTTTGATGATATCCATATTCTTATTATTCATTAATCATGAGCAGAAAAAAAAAATGCCTTGTAAATTGTTCGTAAAACACCATTATGCAAGTTGTTGCATTGAACTGAATGCACAAATTTACACTAATGTGTAGTGTTGTATATATAATTTACCAATTCACCTAAATTCGGAAACACTGTGTGTTGTTTCAGCAAAGTGAAGGATGATAATTTAGCTTTGGCCTTCTATTTTAGAGTCTAAACTTTTAGGATACAATGCAACATTGTCAAGTAGACAGTTAAGGTTTTGCAATTTAAATTATGTAGTCTTAAGTTTTAGCAGCAATCTCAACAGTATTGAGATTGCTGTGTTCAGACTGTTCGGATTTACTTGATACCCTAGTAAAAAAAAAAAAAAAAAAAAAAAAAAACTATACCAAAATCTATTTAAAATACATTTATTTCATACTAAGTATACTTCAAATCCATTAACATATTTAGTGACATATTACTTGAGATTTACTGATATAAAATTATAATTAAACTTTATTTGGAGTATTTTTATTTCACAATGCACATTTCTTAATATCATGCCTAAAAAGTGTCTTAATATCACTATTAATAAGGATTGTATGATCTTTGTATCTTTGTATTTAAATGCAAGATATTTAAAGTGTATCTAAAGTATACTTGCTATAGTTCCACTTTAGCACAATCAAATATACTTCAGTATATCTTGAGTTGGACCTCAGCACTACTGCCACACAATTAAAGTGCATTAAGTACAAAATTAGTTGTTCCAATTTAGCAGACTTTAAGTATACCAGTGTAGTATACCAAAAGTACAATTGAAGGGTATTTTTATTTATCACATAAATATGTAAATGTTTTTGTAGTATACTTGGCACAAAATAAATGTATGTCAAATACATTTTAGTATTTTTTTTTTTCCCTACTAAAGTCTGAAATTATAAATCAGATATATCAATATGAACTCTCATCGCTCATCTTATTCGTCCAAGACCAAATCATCTGAGCATGTCTCATTTGTGTCTTTTTTTTTTATTTCTTCTGTAGAATTTTAAGAGACAAAGCTGAAACATAACTGTGATCTCCAATAAAACTAACAAAAGACATCTGTCACACTCAATAGATAAGCCAAAGGATCTGACAAGTTATGCCTTATATGAAAATCAGAGCAAGGCTAAATCAGGTCAAAAGACAAAGCAAAATTGTTTCCAAAAGTAGGTTAGACAAGTCGGAAATAACTTTGAACATGCATGATTTGTGTTAGCAGCATCTGAAGCGATTGAATGATTGCTGGTCATTGACGTCAGTGATTTGTGGTTATTGTTCATGAGATTTTCTACATAAGTGTATATCTCAGAAATTGCATTTTGTTATTTTAACCTTTTTTGTACTGTTTCTCATTTCACTTACATACAAGTTTTATAAGTACCACAGCATGCAAAAAAAAAAAAAATAATAATAATAATAATAATAAAAAATGTATGAAATGACCCATTTAAGCAATTAAAATTGAGACTTTAGCCTACTGCAGACTTCCGCTGCTGCAGTTTTGTGCTATAGCTTCATATACATTTTTTTTTTTTTAAGTTAGAGACTTTTGAGGGCAAACTAATTATTATTTTTCACTATTACTTTATTTAGATTATTTCAAAATTATAATGCAAAAAGCATTATCTTGCAATATCAACAACAATATGATTTCCCCTTGATGACAGAACCACTGTGTGGCCTGCGACGGAAGCCATTAGTGTAATGATGGAATATTGTTGTTCTGAGGCAATGATCATAGTAGTTTCATTCTGATTTCTGTGCGCCTCAGATGAAGCTCTGATGAGGCAAACATGCAAATGAAGGGCCCGCCATATGGCAGCATCCGCCACTGTCTCTCGGCAACCGGGGAGACAATGAACAGCAGCCTCTGTTTTCAATACGAATTTTATCTGGCAGGATGTTTCAGAAATAATGTGTGACTTTGTGTTAGCAAATGAGATTCACATCGTTACAACGTGGCCCGGCAATGTGCGCGCGTCGGGTGGGAGGCGTCTGGAGGAGAGGTGGCGTGGAACCGGGGAATATACCTCACTGAAATACTGCCGTGCATGCTGAACTATTGTGATAAGATAATAATTAGAATGTTGTGTGATTTAAATTGTTTTTAACATATTCATTAGCACTCTGCCATACAACATTAGGTGTAATGATGAGGCGGATTAACATGCTTTAAATCCCAAGGGCCACTCTTGCAGTGAACAAAATTAGGAGATAATTTGTTGATTATTGAAATTAGACTTAAAATAGTGTTGAGAGTAATGCAACAAAGACATTTTATGCATTTTATGTCACATCAAACAAAATATTCTGTTGTGGAATAGTGCTCTGTCAAAAGCAATTACATTTCATCCAGTATTGCTGTTTTTTTTTTTTTTTTTTGAGTCACAGATTAAAAATAAAATGAATGACATTTTTTAAGACACAATCCAGATAGCAATATTCTGCCAAATAATTGAAATTAAACAATAATTTAATTTTTTTTTCAAAATATTTTTATTTTTATGTTTTCTTTGTTAAAATATATTTTTTTAATTCTAATTTTTATGTATTTTATATTATTATAGAATTATAGTTATTTACCATTTACCAGTATGATTTGTCATTTTTTTGTTGTTGATTGCTATCATTGATAAAACCTCTGTGTATCTTATTTTAATTATTTAATATAACATTTTTGAACACTTAAAATTATTATTATTATTAATAATAATAATCATTGTTTTTAAACAAGATGTGTTGCCTTGAGAAGAATTATTTGGTTGAATGAGACATTTTGCATTTCATGAACAAACAAATTTAAATTGGCTGAACAAATAAAAACTATTAGTGAGACAATTGTTGTGAGAAATGTTGACTACTTTCTTCTTCACAGGGTGAAAGTCAGCAGATGCAGAGAAGCTGAGAGTCTGCAAGCGTTACACTAGAAGTATGTCCTGGATTGTGGTAAGTCACCTCTAGATCTTTTTTCTCTCATGAGCCATCATAATTAAATGCATCTGACAGTCAAATAAATTATGGACGGGATTTAATCACGCGCTCATCAGTCAGATACGTCTTTCAAAAGGATTTATCTAAACTTTCACAGCAGAAACATGTCATTACAGACATTCCCCCGCTGTGGGGAACGTGTTCATGAAAGACTCGTTCGAAACATGAGCAACCAGGCGTCATGAACATAGCCTGTCATTAGAAGCAGTATCATGGAAAAGAAAGTGATTTCTCTTGGGAGATTCCTATGCCGGACTCGGATGAGCTGAAGTATTCAGTGCAACGGATCCTGTGTTAGTCACAGTCAAGGTACTTCACTGATCCATCGTGGGTTGTCAGGAAATAATCCTGTTTTTGGTGGAAAATGGCATCTTTGATGGGTGTTTTTGGGTGCCTGATGGGTGCTTTGAGGACGACGATTACGTTATGTGACACTATGTGGGAGTTCTCTGCATGGGGACCATTGCTCATCTGAAATTGTTTTTGCAGGTTTGTAACTGCAAGCTGTTGAAGTAAACATGCTGGAGATGCGCTCTTGTATAGTCTTGATTCTAATGAGGCCCAAAGAATGATCTTTATGTGATAACATCTAAATAAACTGGTAATATAGGCATAAATAAAATGGTTTTATGCAAGTCACTTGATTTGCTGAATCAGACTGCATTAAAGGGATAGTTCACCCAAAAATGAAAATTCTGTCATTAATTACTTTTCTGAAGAGATTCGATTGCTTTATAGGGTGAACAGATTTTTATTCACATATAAACATTGATCAGCGAACATAAACATAAGCTTAACCGAACCTGCTTGACGTGCGAGAACAAACCTCTTGCAGAAGCTCAAAGGTGTTGTGTAACACAAGAATGAACCTCATTGGTTCTCGCACGTCAAGCAAACATGCTTAAGCTTCTGTTTACCACAACTGATGTGTGAGCTGATGAATGTTTTTATGTGAATCAAAGCCTAAATTCAATATGTTCATCATATAAAGTGATTGTGTTATGTGTTAAATTTGGACTAAACCACACATTTCATATGGATTAGTTTAACAATCTCTTAATGAACTTTTTGAAGCATCAAAGTGGTAGTTGCGAAGCTGTCTATGAAGGGACAGAAAGCTCTCAGATTTCATCAAAAAGATCTTAATTTGTGTTCCGAAGATAAAAGTTTTACAGGTTTGGACTGACATGAGGGTGAGTAATTAAAGACAGAATTTTCATTTTTGGGGGAACTATCGCTTTAAGTCACACCATTTTTAATAGTCAGATCGGACCATTATTGAGGAGGATACAAAGAAACCAGGAACGTCTGTGACTGAAGATACAGTCATGAGATCAATTTTTTTTTTTTTTTTTTTTGCATTTATAAAAATAAATATAGAATAGAATAGAACAATCATATCTGGAGCTTAATTAATAATTTAACCAAGCTTGAACTGAAAATATTACAGACAAATATTTGTAATATGACAGCCGTAATAAATTACACATAGACTCTTTTATCTTATCTATCCTCTCGTGGAGTATATAAAAATATGATAAGTTATCACAGAGAGTACGGCCGAAATGTCTTCTGGCAGTATTCTGGTATTTACATTGTAGTATTGGGTGATTATTCAGATGTGACTCAAAGAAAATGTGGATGAGTCAAGATTCCCAGAAGCAAAAACACTCTTTCTCTGTGTGTCTGGCCACATCAGAGAGACAAAACAAACACGTCCCGCACATATACACACCAAAAAATCCAGAGGGTGAAACAAACTCTTGTTTTTTTTCTTCTTTTTTTCCCCTCTCTCTTTTACGCTGACAGATACACTCACTGTCTCTCCCCTCCACTGGCTTATCATCAGAGCAAACAATACAGTCCCATATGTAATAACAGCTATCATCATGAGCCCAGGACTGCATTACTGACTTAGATTGTGGACTTGATCGAGCCCTCGTGGGGAATTCGCCCAAGTTAGCAGGAGTGTGGAGGGCAGAGCTGCATAGCCAAGCATCGGAAATGAAATCCTGGTGCTGAGCTGCCTGCCTCTCCAGATGGCCTCACGCTTGAGTGACGAGACAGGGTTTTAGAAGAGCGCCGTGTCACGGTGGACTGATATTAGAGATCTCCGTGCAAAGAACAGAGCAGACAGGCCTCAAGAATGGGGATAAAAGAGTTTGCTGGTGAAGACTGAGCCAGTATGTTTTTGACTGATTTTTTTTATTTTAACATATTTATTTTAAATCTGGTCATATTGTATCGTCAGATACACATGCCCCCGGTTTCACAGACAAGGCTTAAGCTAGTCCTAGACTAAAATGCATGTTTGAGCTGTTTCAACTGAAAGCAATGATATATCTTAAAATATGCCAGTGCTATTGTTTTGTCTCAAGATGCACACCAGTAATGTTCTTTTTTCCTAGGGTACGTTTATAAAAGCTACTTAAATACCCTAATTGAACTAAGGCCTAATCCTGGCTTAATCTAAGCCCTGTCTGTGAAACTGGGCCATGGTTGTCTTCAAGTAAAGTTTCACCATTCTATTATGCCTTTTTACATTTTCAACTTTATGTAACGTTGCTGTTTGAGCATGAAAAAGGTCTGCAATGTTCCAAAGTCACCCCAAAGGGAGCTATTCTCTATATCAGTGCACGCTGTTTCTGAACTCCCTGAAACACCTCGAGTTTCTTGAGTTTTCTTTTGGGAACGAACACGTCACAATATTCCTCATTTAAATAATTCCCGCCCAAGGCATATGCAGAATAAAGGGACGAGGCCTGGTTGAGTAAGTTGGTAGTGTGTTGAAACTTACAGTTATGGTAAGGGCCGGGACATTTCCCCAAACACACTCGAAGTGGTTGACCAGTCACAACACACTGGTCCAGCCGGCCAATCAGAGCACATTGCGCTTTTCAGAAGGAGGGGCTTCATAGAGACAGGAACTAAACAGAGCGTTACTGACAGACTGGGAGCTGCAAATTTCATACAAATTTAGAACAACATTAGTACATTTTTTAGAATTAAAATTTTTGTTGATTTTCTAAAACCAAAATTGATTGACAGTTGATTGCTACATCTAAACTCTCTTTGTCTCAGTAAAGCTAATATTTGGGGTAAAAATCCTTAGCTGTCGCCCTTAACTCTATTATCAATATACCTTTATAGTGTGACTGCTTGTTGGCAGACACAGCTCTACTACTGGAGTCTTGCTGTGCCAGTATAGCTCTGTAATTCCTGTTGTCAGCATACAAACCCTGTGCCAAAACTACAGTATGCCAGAGAAAATGTGCTGGTCAGAATGCACTCCAATGTAAAGTTAAGTTCTTATGACGACCCCCCTCCCATGCTTCTGCTGTAGCGTCGACACTGGGAAATAAGCCAAAGGCCGGCAAAATAAACCGTTAATTAGCCTTAATTTGCCTTTGCTAATTTACAGACAGCAGATGTTATTGCTCCTGTGTGTGTTCATGTCTCCATATGTATGTTTAAAAAATCAGTAGTGCAGAAGAATTCATAAGGGTAGATATAAAATTGTTAGTTTGTGTAATATGCAATAAATAATTTATTTGTCTAGAAACTAACCCTAACAAACACCTTACCCATAAAGTCTTTTAAAACATTAAAAAGGCATTACCCTGTCACAGACAATAGTTGTTTCTTATGTGTTAGCTAGATATTGTTCACCCAAAAGTAGTTCACCCAAAAATGTCAACATTTGCAGTACTTTCTTTCTTCTAAAGAACAAAAAGGGAGAACTTTTGAAGGACATGCTGATCGCTTTTATGCAATTACAGTAAATGAGGACGAAAGATGTCAAACCTCAAAAAGGATGCAAAATCACCATAAAAGTGCTCCACATAACATACTCACTTTATTATATAGAGTCCTATGGCTTTGTGTGTGGAACAGACCCAAATTTAAACTCTTCTTGTGCTTCTCACTGACTTTCTGTGTACTTCTGTAGCATGTTAGCTCTTCTGCAGAACTCCAAGGGGCAGATTTACTAAACAGAAAAAAGTGCCGACGGGAGTGGAAAGTTCTGCGCGTGATCTACTGATGACGTGCAAATTAAAGAACACAGGCACAGCCGGATCATTTCCATAATGACCAATGCAATCTACCAAGAGCAGCGCAAATTAGCATCTGGTTTAAAACATGCTTTTTTTGGTCTGTAAATAATGGCGCAAATACCAGTAAATTGACTAGCGCAAACCTTAGTAAATCACCTTGCATGATTCATTTAAATACTCTCCTCCCATAAATTTTGCCGTAAAAATAACTGTCCTTTTCAGCGCTATTTTGTCACTGTGTGTGTGTGGAGGGGGGAGGGGGGGGAGTGAATTTGTACTCATTAAAATTAAATGGAATATCAGAAAAATAGACCCCGAGGAAGATGTTACTGCTCAGATGATACTCTGTCTTCTGTTACGACCGTCTAGGGTCAGCCGTGACATAAACGAATGTGCACTCACTCACAACCTAAATTTCCAACAAAGTTGTTCATTTACAAAAAACAAACAAAACAAAACAAAACAAAAAAACAGGTGGAAACCAGACATAAAGAGATTTAGCTCAGGAGTGGACAAGGCCAAAATAACAAACAAAAATAATTGAATACCCTCTAAATTCCCTAAAAGAAAAGAAAACCCAAAGAAAAATAAAACACAACTTCCCTTACTCCCTAAACCAAAAACATAGACAAACGGTACAATCAAAAGAAATGACGTCACACTCCCTACTTCCCTTAAAACTAAACTAAACTAAACTAACTAAACTCAAAATATACACAATCAGAAACACAAGGGAAGAGCAATACAAGTGGCATGCATTCGGCCTTGTAGAATGTTTGGGGACTGGACCAATCAGGAACTCAGGACCTCTACAGGCTAGATTGCAGGCCACACCTCCTCCTGCAACACACACTTCAGAGCTCTCGATTGTTTCATGTCAACTTTGTCTAATTGTAAAATTGCTTTAAACCTTTTTAACTTTAACTATTTTTTTCTGCACTTTACAAAGGAATACACAGTGCAACATGTGTATAACATCCTAATGTCTTACTATTAACTACTTTTGGAAACTGATTGGATGGTTTGCCCAATATACCAAGTTTAAAGCAAATATCTTGATTATATCAAAGGTATCAGAAAAGATTATGTATTTGCTTACAAACTTAGCTTAAAGTCACCATGAAATCAAAATCATCTTTTCTCTGATGACGTGTTTACTGGCGTGAAGGCGGGGTAACCTGTCACACAAATGAGATCCACCAATAGCAAACCACAACCATTAAACCATCCACTTATTTCCCAATGGACTAAATCAAGTCCCGCCCTACTTTTTTTCTTGTTTGAGAAGCAGTTTCACTCGTCACAATAGGGAAGAAAAGACTATTTCAACTTTAGTTTCTTGTCAACTTTAAACTTTTTTAACTTTTTTGTGAACTTAACAAAAGAACGTACAGTACAACATCTGCATATGTCTTGCTATGAACTTTGGAAACTATACAAACACACACACTGTAAATATCTTGATTATACCAAAGGTTTTCAGAAGAGATTATTTGGTATTTGCTCAGAAACTTAGCTTAAATACATATGTTCAATATGCATGCTCTCAAAAAATGGATTTTCTAATAGATTTTGAGCTACTTTTTTTGATGCACCACAGTTTTCCCTTTTTGAGGTCATTCAATGCATGTTTGAAAGACAGTTGACTGTATTCTCTGACCTTACACTATTGTTGCATACAAAAATCCAATAGCCTATTTTGTTGTTTGTCACCATGAGTCTCTCAGTAGATGTTGCTTCATTTTATTCTTATTGATGATGGCAGAGTCTAATTATTTAGTGTTTGTGCATATAAAACAGAATGAGGCATGAGCAATGGGAGGCCAGTGATGGGCTGTTTTAAAAGATGCTGCGAGGCAGGAATTAACGAGATCTATATCTCATTGTACCGTTGCCAAACACACAATTCTACTCTAAGAATAGATTTGACAGAGAGACAGATGCAGAGAGACAGCAGGAAAGAGAATGTGAAAATGAAGGAGAATGGCAGATAAGAAAATCCTGGAAAATCTGGATTAACTTTTAGGAGCAGCTTTCTTTTTAATTTGAAATATTGTCATATATATATATATATATATATATATATATATGGGATCTCACAGTTTCCTGCAAATTTCAGGATATATAAATCCACTAATTACAAGCAACTGACTGGAAAAGTCATAGACATTCATTACATGTTTATCTAAAAGATCCATTTTTACATGATCCCATGTCTTTTTCTGCATTTTCATTTTTCTTAGATATCCCCTTTCCATTTGTAGATAACAAAAGACACCCAGCATCATTATTATTCATTTCTCAGACTGCTAGCATGTGGATTTAATGTGTTAAAACCATGTGATGAAATCTGGACTATCAAGGGAAATTTAGTCTGTTTCCGATTAGTTGCATTTTGACATTGCAGATGATGCAGAATGCACAATGGGCCGTGATGCTGAATTAAAGTCTGCCGTGCATACTGCTATTATATAAAATAGCAAATTATGTTTACTGTCTTCATCATTATTATCATTATCATCATTTCATTGATTTCCATTCATGATGCTGAAAGGATGGTAAAAGAGGCAGAAGAGAAATGACTGGTATTTTTAAATGAAAATCAGCTTTCAGCAGACTCCATTCTAACATTTCTTTCTTTCTTTCTTTCTTTTCTAAATAACAAAAGACACTTTGCATTGTTCATGTGCATTACCCAGACTTTTGATGAATCTGACTTATCATGTATGCAGGTCATGATATCATTATAATCGTTTCATTGAAGTTAATTCTTGTTTAAGGACAGCAAAGAGGTACACAGGAGGAAAAATAAGGATTTCTTTCTTTTTTATGATAAAGATTTCTTTATCACTATTATCATATTATCAAATCACGTTTTAACTTTTGACTGCCTGTTATGACAGTCTGAAGTCAAACACATTGCATTGTGGGATCCAGTATTCCTTGCTGTGTGTTCTTTTGTATCCTGCACATTTTATCAAATGTAGTAGGTAATTCAGGAATCCCATACATACAGAAAATCCACATACTGTGCACCGTATGCATACTACAGTACATACTGCAGCCTATGGGCCTGTGAATAAATGTTCCATAATTGCATTTAAAATAAAAGGTTCAAATATAGGTCAAAGCCATGCTAGCAGCGAAGCAGACATTATATTTCCCCAACATACACTTCGTTAGGACTCTTGTATAATTACAGAGTCGTTTCCATCATCAGCTTCACCCCTAAAGTGAGGGCTGCCCCTATCAAACAAATGCAGTCATGGGAAATGCAATTATCATCGCAATTGTGAAACGCACTGACACTCCATTTCTCTTGGGTGCGAAAAAAAAAAAAGCACAATTAGATTACATCTAATTATTCATACAGTAGCTGGGTGATGTCATTCTCATATTTCTGCTTATTCGCTACTGGATTGGAGAGATAGCTGATCTGTAGCAAGTCTTCTTTGATATGCCAGTAGTCTTTAGATCTTCCTCAAGAGCTTGTGCGATGCAATTTACGCATATGTCGAAGAGATATGGAGTTCTTGGTGGAGAAAATGTATCCTCACATATATAGAACTTTTTATGAGAAATATTAACTGTCAGGAGAGGTTGACCTTTCATGTTGATGTGATTCCCCTTAAATTACTAATAAGTTCTGGATGTGGGAAACCAAGCCTATGTCAGTACCATTAACAAAGTCACCTTTATTTATATAGCGCTTTTTACAATGTAGATTGTGTCAAAGCAGCTTTACATTGACTAACTGGTACATGTATTTGGCTGCACAGCAGCTCTTAAAGAATTCTGGATCCAAAAATGGGCTAGATGTGAGCTTTGGCACATGGTAATATTTTCAGTCAACATCGATTAAAACATTTCAACTGGTTTGGAAGCCAAAAGGCGACAGCGGCAAGGAACCCAAACTCCATCAGGTGACATTAAACCCTATTCGTTTCACATGCAAGCATTGATATGATGCATTTCCCTTGAATCATGATGCATACTTTGTTTTGGGGTTCTATTTTCTTGAAAAGCTTTTCCAGCAAGGTTGAAATTTGAGATCAGCCCTCTGGCATTTCCTAAAGTTTTATGGTCCTGGAATATCTCTAAACCTCACTGACCCCCTTAAAATAAACTGAAAATGCATATTTATGCAGAGGCTTACAGCAGATGTTTTGACCTTTATAAACATCTTACCAGCGTGTTAGAAAGATAACAATTTAGTATGTTAATTTCACACTTACCCTCTGACACTCTCTAAAGTTTCATAATCCAAGGATATTCCTGCACTGCAATAACCTCTCTGGAAAGTACCTGAAAATGCATATTTTGATGTTTGAACTAGCCTATATACTGTAGCAGTAAAAAAAGCGTTTTTGTTGTATGGTCAGTTGTAAAAAATCTATCTATCTATGAATATCTATCTATGGCATGAGCATAAGGCATAAGAAGGGACTCTTCTTGAGCCGAACGTGTTTCAGAAGAAAGTTTTTTTTTTTTTTGTTTTTTTTCTTCACCTGGAAAACTCAACAAATCAACTTTATTCACTTTTTTTTTTTTTTGCTGCTTTGTTTTGGTTGTTAGTGGCTTAGGTTTATGAACTCCCTGGTTGCATTTGTTCTTACCTCAATGCCAGCGCTGCAATAAACCAACAAAACAAACTGACAGTTAAGTTAGTTTAGGATTTTGGTCATTTTAACTAAACAACATAAAAGCATGGATCCATCCTGCCTTGTAACGGTTCAGGCTTCTGTTGGTGTAATGGTGTGTGGGATATTTTCTTGGCACACTTGGGCCCCTTAGTACCAATTTAGCATCGTTTAAACACCACAGCCTGAGTATTGTTGCTGACCATGTCCATCCCTTTATGACCACTGTGTCTTCTGATGGCTACTTCCAGCAGGATAACGAGGCGCGTCACAAAGCTCAAATCATCTCAAACTGAATTCTTGAACATGGCAATGAGTTCACTATGCTCCAGTGGTCTCCACAGTCACTAGATCTCAATTCAATAGAGCACCTTTGGGATGTGGTGGAACGGTAGATTCACATCATGGATGTGCAGCAGAAAAATCTGCAGCAACTGGGTGATGCTAACATGTCAGTATGAACCAAAATCTCTAAGGAGTGTTTCCAGCACCTTGTTGAATCTATGCCATGAAGAATTAAGGCAAAAAGGGGTCCAAACTAGAACCAGCAAGGTGTAGCTAATAAAGTGGATATATGGATTTGTGTACAAGGAAACAAACTGCCTGTGAAAAATAAGGGTTTGTATACATGGAAACAACATAAAAACATGTGGCAGGATATAAAAATTGTCTTTAACAGCTCTGGGTGCCTATAGACAGCAGAGGAGGAGGCAGAAACAGCTCTTCCAGATTGTGCTTTGAGAAGACACACATGCTGCCAGCATTCTCAGGTGGACAGGAGGAGATTCCTACAGAGAGGTTTTTTTTTTTTTTTATTATATATATATATATATATATATATATATATGCCTCAGTGTTGTCAGACCTCATTACTGGACTTTTATAATATGTCTGACCTGCCAACACAACACAGACAGGACGATGGTTGTCCAGTCCATAGCTGGAAGGGAGGAAAGTTTGTTAGCAGCTTCAGAAGAGAGTATGCCATTG
Source organism: Mylopharyngodon piceus (assembly GCA_039654765.1). Lineage (NCBI taxonomy): Eukaryota > Metazoa > Chordata > Actinopteri > Cypriniformes > Xenocyprididae > Mylopharyngodon > Mylopharyngodon piceus. The sequence goes on along the minus strand of CM077440.1, from coordinate 15,280,719 downwards.
ACAAGAAGGAGGTGCATCCGTGGGGAATGTCCAACTCCAGATGGTTTAGGATGGTGGGGAGGAGATGTCAGTGCAATGGGCAGCACTTTAGAAGGATCCTGCAGATCTGATGCCTGCTTGTGAAGATGAAAAAGCTGAGTCATTCTGGTGTACAGGACATTTTAATCTTTTATAAAATGAAGTCTGTTGTAATATTAGGATGTTGTTCTAGTGTACAGCAGATGCTCAGAAGTAAGCCCTGGTCATCCTCAGACACTTATTATTAACCCAGAATGACAAGAAAATTGAAATAAAGAGCTAAAGTTAAATAAAGAGCTAAATTTAACAGGAGTGGATATTGTAAAGTGAAACAAATTAGTACTCTTAGAATCCATTTTACTGATGTCTGTGCTGTTGTTCCCTCCAAAATGATGTCACTATGTATAATGATGTCATATATATATGTGTGTGTGTGTGTCTCATGAATATATTTGTCTCATGTCTGCAGCATGTTTGTTGAGGCACTATATTTTTCTTTGAACAAAGCCGACTGTCCCCTTTAAAGCCATTGGCTATAGTGTTTTAATGATTGTTTACTAAAATTAAAAATGCATCTTAATCAGAGGGACCTTTGCTTTCTGTATGTCTTGCACTTTTCTGTTTACCCTGCTGGCTGCGTTCATGCCGATTCTGTGCATAAACGCTCAGCAGAAAGTGCCCTCCTGTCGCGGACCCGTGCTGTATGATAATGCCATTACTCATGTTTTATGATTATTATTAAATACTATAATCTCATAAATGCCTAAAAACCCTCAGACAGGAACGGTGTCAGTATTGTAATGATAGCCATACAAAACAAGCATCAAAGGAAGTGCAATCAAGTGGTCAAGTAATACGAGAAAGAAACGTAAAATGGTGTTCATTTAACTTCTGTAATATGTATGTCTAAGTGAAACAATATTAAATAACAAAAAATACAAAATGGCATTAAAAATAAGAGGGCATGGAAAAATCAATAAAAGAGGATCACTGTTTCAAGGACTTTAATCGGGAGTGATTTTGAATATTGTGTCAATATATTCACAATTATACCAGGAATGTGAATTTTATTTTATTTTATTTTATTTTATTTTATTTTTTATTTTATCACCCTTTTATTTTTTTAAAAAAAAAATAAATAGGGTTAATTTTGATTTCATTTTGACAGTTAAAATAATGTTCAAGAAGACATTGGGGTCAGTTAGATATTTTTCTGCTCATCAAGGCTGCATTTGTTTGATCAAAAATACAGTAAAAACATTAATATTGTGAAATAATATTACAATTTAAAATAACTGTTTTCTAATTTATTCCTGTGATCGAAGCTGAATTTTCAGCATCTTTACTCCAGTCTTCAGTGTCACATGATCCTTCAGAAATCATTCTAATATGCTGATTTGCTGCTGAAAAATTCTTCTTATTATAAAAATTCTTCTTATTTTCTTTTCTTTTCAGGATTATTGTCCAATCATATAAGCAACTTTGTTTGAAATGCGCCATTTAAAACTCTACTTGACAGGAGCTGCTAGCAAGCCTAGAGGCTAATATTGTCAGGGAAGTTACTTCAAGAACACATCTTGCCTGGAAGCCTTACCTCAGCTGCCCTCGGCCAGTTCGTAATTAATCATGCATCGGATCAAAGACCGTCGTCCTTGGACTGGGTGACAGTTTCTGCCTCTGTTACTCCACCTGATGCCACCCGCCCATGACAGGTCGGCCCTTGTCTCTAAAGATTGGCATAAAGTATGCGGGATCCACAACATGGCACCTCATGGCTTTGAGTTTTATTTAGCGTGCGTGATGGCCGGTCCTTCCGCACTCCACTGCCTCCACAGCTGCTGCTTCTTGGTGCCCATCTGTTAAGGGTATTGTGTGCGTTGTGTGCTGATCCCGAACTCATTACCAGCATCCTTCCCTTAGACACTATTGTTCTTTTTACTAATGTGGAGTCTCACATCCAATCTGTCTCGGATATACCAGTCGACAGGGAGGAGAAAGGTGGTGGACGCTCAGCTGTGAGAGGTTCTGACCTGATTACAGTTTTTTGTTTTGTGAGAACGGATGGTTTAAGGATTTTTGGGTGATTGGTGGCAGAATAAATCCTGAGAAACTGATAGAAGTCTTATAAGATGTTTATAGTTAAGTTGAAAGGACTGTATAAAAGTGACACTGTGAAAAAAATAATAATACATTTCTACAATGCACGGCATCATTCCAGCTATTTTTGATCAGCTGTTTACTGTCACAGCACAACAATTCTATAATGCCATTAGCCCGTAAAGACAACGTTGAAGAGACATATTTGTCTTGAAGATTGGTAATCACATCCTTGCCAAGTCTGCTGATATTATTAATGCATTTCAAGGGATTTGTTCAGTGTGATATGTAAACATGGGTAAGTTAATTTATTTACTGAACACTGTACTGGAGGCAGTTTGCTTATAGTAAGTTGGCAGGTGATTACTTGATGATATATGAAACTCTAGATAAGTTCAGCTTAGCAGGAAGGTTTATTGAGGTAAACACGTCAAGATATGTGTTCCAGTCCATTACCACAACGCTCGACACGACAGCAGAAATGTTCTTTCACAATGCAGTGCAAACACAACCGTGTCACGTCCTCTTCTACTTTTTTCCTTTCTTTATTCTCATTTGCTCTTTGGAAGTGGATGGAAGTGCATTCTGCCTCTCTGCCTCTTTGTGTTTGGCTTATTTGTGCTTCTTAAGAAATTTAATGACTTTTTTATTGATTGTAAATATAAAGCGTACACAGATACATTATACATGTTGCAGCAGATATATAAAACTAGTGAAGTGTAAAGTGCTCCAAAAAAGGACAAAAAGCACTATGAAAGTATATTGAAGTATCTAAAGAAGCCATGTTTGAGAAGAGATTTGTGAGCTCCAACATCAACCACTTTCTTTGTTTGGGAGACTGCTGCTCCTCTTCCTTTTGTTTCAAAGAAGAAAAAAGGGTTGAAATGACATGAGATTCATTTTTTTGGTAAAATTATATATATATATAATATAATATTAGTCATCCTTGTATGTGCCAGAAAATGTGATTTTATAACAAATTGGAAATCAAAGTACAGACTTTTAAATGTTGGCAGACTTTTAAATATTGGTGTTTGTTCATGGCTTTAAAATACAGTAGGAAAAGCAGAGGACTTTTAATTTGGCACACCTGTAGAGAGGAAATGCAGGTGGGGGAAGCCGTTTTAACTGCAAACAGAAAAATTGGAGGAAAGTTGTTTGCCTATATTTAAACAATTAACTGTTTCTAATTGATCAAAATGGAATGGAATGAAATGCACCTACTGACTTTGAATTTATATCCGTTTTTATGGAATAATTGTTTTGGATGGATTCATTCCCAGAAGATTCCAGGATAAAGTAACATATGATTTGATTATATCGGTTGTTGTCAGTTTCATTGTGTTTTGAAGGAAATACTGTATGATTGATTTATTTGTACATCCCTTACTTTGTTGGACTTTTCCCCCCCACTTATTGCATAGGTGTCTAAGCATGGATTTGTTTATTGTTATTTGCATCCCATTTTACTTTGATAATAAAACATAATTTGACTTTAATGATGCATTCTGACATCTAGCTACTGTCATCTTGGTAATCGTCCCAAATATGTAGAAAACATAGCACCGTATTATACAATCATTCCGTCTCATTCCACTTCAGCTGTTCAGGAAATGTTAGATTAAAGCCTGACCCGAAAATGCAAGGCCAAGGGACCAAAATTTCGAGATCAGCTTATATAACATAACACTATTTGCTCTATAGGGTGCACCTTTTTCACATCGTTTGTGAACATGGATTGTTTGAGTAAAGCAACACATACATTTATTGATGCATTGTGTCCAAATTTAATTTGGCAACATTAAATGGTTTAATATTATTAATATTATTAATAATTACACTGTGACTTTATTTCTTTTTTTAATAGTTACCTGCATTTATTATTTTTAAGAAGTGCAAAAACATGTCAACTTTGTACCTTATCAACCACTAAATGTGCCTTTTAGTACTTCAGAGTAGTAATATGCAACCTTAAGGTACTACTATAAACTTTTATGAGTAAATAAGGTACAAAGATGCTCCTGTAAGGGTACTTAAGGGACAATCTGTTGTACCCCTAAAGGTACACATTTAGCACATTTCTTCTTTTCTCTTTTTCTGAGAGTAGGATATGATTTTGTGAGATTTTATGTCATATTTAATATAAAGTTAACATGTAGCCCTAAGCAAAACTATGTCATTAGTGATGGAAAATTTGGATTCAACTCCATTAGTACTGACTCATTTTATACTGGACTGCTGATGATTTCAGCTGCCTTCTAGTCTTTCTAAATGAAGACATTTTCAAAACACAGATTGATACGTCATGCAGAACTATGCATTGAGCATTGAAAATCAAAGGTTGTAATGTTGCCCTAACTAGTGCGTCCCAGAATGCACTGCAAATCTAGTTGCAAAATCATTTGCAAAGATGTCTGTCAAAGGAAAGACTTTCAAAATATTAAAACAGCATTTTAATAATTAATACATTTGGTTTGAGCTAGTCCTAAATATTGGAGAAAATGCATGCTGTCAGCTTGCCTTTTTACTTTTTGCCTTGTTTTTTTTTTTTTGTACCTAATGTTTTTTTTTTTTGTCTAAACTCACTGGCAAGATGTTAGATCAGGCTGATTGACAAGTCATTGTTATTTGGTTGCTAAGGTGTTGTTGATTGTTAGTGTGTTGCTAGGGTGTTTTCTAGGTGGATGTTTATGAAGAATCTTGTTTTGAGTTATATATTACTGAAAATAGTTGTCTCAGGGCAAGAAGTAAGTTGTATAACTTTATTAACATCAGAGACTAATTAAGACTAAATTAATGAACCCCAATCCATACATTTGTAAAGGACATATGAGGAAAACTTTGCCAGCAGTTGCTAAATAGGATGGTGCATTATTTTAAGCCTCAATTTCTAAGCATCAACTCGGGCTTTAAAAAAAAAAAAAAAGTTTCACCATCTGGCTTTAATCAAACTTAAGACCTCCTCTGAAACACCTTGCCCCTGACAATTTTTATTAAACATATTCTGCGCAGTGTCCCAGAGTGCATACAGTAGAGGTAATGAGGGCAATCTGCTTCTGTGATGCACACATCATATCCTCACTCTACAGGAAGTGACCCCGCTGTGCCTACAAACGTGCAGTGGGATGTGGACGTTTCTGTGTCAGAATTGTCTGATTAGTTAAATTACATCCCAGATATCACCAGTGAAATTCATCATATTACAGATTGACTAAGGACCTGTTTCCACCTGGTATTATGATGCGTTTTGGTCAATTGAATCACAAGTGGACGACGCTAAATACAGGTGTAAACAGGCTCTAAAACATTTTGAGCTTGTCCACTTTCGACCACTTCCAGAGGTAGTCGAAAACACATGCGTATACATCATGGGAAGCGCGCTAGTCAGACGGGATTTAAACTTTGTCGGCTGGAGACCCAAGTTTGGGTTGAAGACGAAAAACATACCAATCACAATGTTCTCTCACCATTCCTGATTTCTAACACACACTCACAGTGCTCTGCGTGATCTTGCGGCTTTCAGAGCATAAACGAAAGCTGATGCTCTCCGTATGTTTTTCTGCGCGTTCATATGTAAATTGCGTGAGCTTATTTTGTCCATTAGATCGATAGATCTGAAAAAACCCATACATTTACCCGCCCATAGACCCTCCCCTCAAAGAAATCAGGACAGAAGTGGTTGAAAGTGGACAAAAGAGACTGTTTGAAACACCAGGTGTAAACGGGTATGTGTCTCCCTCGTCCACTTGTGATCCGATTGACCAAAATGCATCTTAATACCAGGTCTAAACAGGGCCTAAGTGTTCACACTTGTAGTTTGGTTCTCCTGGTTCTTTTGATCTGGACCAAAAAAAGAAAATGATACATTTAGTCCTAGTTTGCTTAGTACATCATTTTTAACACCAAACCTTTGCGATGGAACTAGTGTTGCCAAAAGTACCGACTTAGGTAAAAGTACCGAAGTCAGTACTGAAATTTTAAAAATGTGATGATACCAGCATTTCCCCCTAGCATTTTGAGCGGATTCTTACACAGATACCCATGGGAGCGTTTGAAAGCAGCTCTATCAGCAGATCCGTCTATCAGCGGATCCCTAATATATCCGCTGATAGATGGATCCGCTGATAGATGCCTGCTTTCAAACGCTCCCGTGTGTATCTGTGTAAGTGCTTGGTGAAGAGCGTCAAAGATGTCTATTTACAACATGTTTTTGAAGCGTTGCCAATCACAGACATAACTGTTGAGCGCTTGAACCCAATGGCCAATCAGAGGTGTTTAAGAATCCGCTCAACAGCACTGAAAATGCTAGGGGGGAAAGCTGGTATCGTCACATTTTTCAAATTTCACTACCAACTTGGTACCGAAGTCTGTACTTTTGACAACACTAGATGGAACTTACGTAACATCAAAAACAATAATGTGTACTGGACTAAACAAGCTTGTTGTATGTGTGTACATTGTATTTTTACCAGGTGAGAACTCATAAAGAGTGTATAAAATGTGTAAAGGAGTCAAAACAGCAGCAGTTCCTCTGTTGCACACAAATGAAGATCTGCTGCAAGGAGACGTGTTTCTGACACCTTAAGCATTCTGCCCTTTTTAGGGTCACATCTTGTGACATTACATCCTGTTTATGGTTCATTTAGACACAGTCTATTTCAGTCAAACCACACCAGAGTTGGTTTGTAATCAGAGACCCACCTTTTCAGGGGTCTTGGTCCGCTTGTTTATTGCTCACCAGCATTCGGATTGCAGCGTTCACACTTATTCAAATGAACCGAATGCGCAGAGAAATCACACCAGAGTTTGTTTTAATCGAACCTGCCAAGTGTGAACACACTCTAAATGTATTCACATGCTAAATGTTTCCTCTTTTGGTCCTGGAAAACATAATTATGTGGCATAAACTGCAGAACATGGTGTGTATATATATATAATTGTATGTTCTGGGTTTAATACATCTTAATATCGATCGACAGCATCTGTGGCAGAATGTCAATTTTCTTCCAATATAATTTTTTTTTTTGCAGTGCAGTTACAGTTAGGCACTTATAATATGTATGTAAGCAGTCCCAGGTTATAAACGCAGTATTTGGCAAAGACATTATACATACGATGAGTGGGGTATTGTGCCAATCTTTCAACTTCATGAACACACTTGCAAAGCTGGTTTTGTTGCTCAGTTTAGCTAATTATATTTAACATCCACTTTATTAGTCAAAGCTAGCTAAAAAATCAGTCTGTGACCATCATAGCCTACACTACATGATTTTCTGTGAAACCTGTCAACTAAAATCTGCAGACTGGCTCTGACTTTCAGCAACTAGCGTCAACTTGTCCAGACTGTAAATCGGGGGAAAAATCTGGGCAAAAGTCATGTAGTGTATTCCAGCCTTTATGAGATTCAATTTCAGTGAAGATGCTGCCTTAGAAGGTAGCTCTCTATGCAGACAGCAAAGGGAGCCTACTATGTTTTAGCACAGAACATTTGCCTGAGAGCTACAGAGATGGCAAGAGTTTCTCTTTCTTGTTTTCCTAATGTCTGTACTGTAGCTTCAATCCCTTAATGCTTGTCAAAGCACGCTGTGGTGGAGAAAGTACAGAGTCAGCTGTTTTTAGCCCATTTTGAAACTAAAACAATAGCATCTGCTCTGCAGGCGCATTTCATTGATCACTTTTGACAAGGTCTTTAGCCGCTAGCCGTTTAATGATTACAAATAATGTTGCTACAAAAGGGTTTTTCACATTAAATGCCATAAAGTCTGATTGACTCTCTGAGGCGTATTAATAAATCGTGTAATTCCAGCCATAATATGTGACAATGACAATATTCAGTGTCTGTGCTTTGTGTATGACAAATTGAAAGGCTTATTCTTGGCAGATTATTGTATCTATTTCTAGATTAAAAGTTGTGGAGCATGAATATCTATTATATTCTTATATTTCACATTAAAAAGGATAGATACGTGAAATCATCATTGAGACAAAGTGTATTGCGCTGTCTTACTAGCTCCTGTAATTCTCCTGAATGCATGTTTAGTATCTGGTAATGACATAAATCTAACGAGAAAACAGGAGAGTGTGTTTTTAGACATTACACTTGCTGTTAGATGAAAAAAAAACTGAACTTGATTCATTGTAAACCTCATAAGCTGCTGTTTATTTACTTATTTTTTCTCTAGGCTTAATTTGAGGATAGAAGCTAAGTCCTTTTTAAGCTTCTCAAGTCAGCTTGGCGGCCATCTTAGTAATGCCTCTTGGCAGCTATTTATAAGAACAACTCCTGTTTACTTCAATGGGGAAGACCAAAAAAAAAAAAAAAAAACAAACTTAATTTTTAGATCACCATTGATCTCAGACAAAAAAAATATCATAACATTTATTATAAATTGATTTTTGTTATATTGTATAAATTGATTGTATTAATACTAGGCAATCCCTCAGTGGTAATTCAAAGGCTGAACATTATTCCCTACAACCGTCATGTTCTGTATTTAATGTGAATATCTGTAATATTTTCATTTTGTCAGAATGATATCTTTCTAGTGTCTTTCTATCATTAATACCCTAAATCTTTTTTAATGTCCCACAAATTCATATGTGTTTTACAAAGTCTGCAGTAGTTTAATGGCACTAAATGTTTCCTCAGGCCTAATGGTTTATTAAGCGATTAGCTTCCATTTACATACATTATATTGTATGTGAGATAAAGAATGAGTCTGTCTGGACTTCAGTACAGGGCAGAACTACCTTTCTGGGCTTTCTTTTCTTTGTTAACAGACATGATGGAAACGAGCAAGGAATCCTGAAATCTCTTAAAATTATTGTAATGATAGTGAAGTGACATGTGGCCAAGTATGATGACCCATACTCAGAATTTGTGCTCTGCATTTAACCCATCCAAGTGCACACACACAGCAGTGAACACACACACACCCGGAGCAGTGGGCAGCCAATGCTGCGGCGCCCGGGGAGCAGTTGGGGGTACGGTGCCTTGCTCAAGGGTCTCACCTCAGTCGTGGTATTGAGGGTGGAGAGAGCGCTGGACATTCACTCCCCTGGACTCGAACCCATGACCTTTGGGTAACAAGTCTGACTCTCTATCCATTAGGCCACGACTGCCCATATATATTGTAGTATATATTGATATTTTGAATTAGCTTTTATTTTTATATTTTCAGGTTTCATTTAAATTTTAATGACCTAACTGTATATATTTGCCCCTGTGTGAATATTTTTATTTATTTATTTTTTTTTTAAATCTTCCTTGGCTGTAAAGCTACAAAGTATATATATATATATATATATATATATATATATCTATCTATCTATATATATATATATATATATATATTTTTTTTTTTTTTTTTTTTTTTTTTTTTTTTTTTTTTTTTCTGAATGTTTACTTGATACTGTTAAATAACTGAAAAACTTTAAGTAAATTGATTGAAAAATATGAATAATTTTTTAGAAATACTTGAAACACATTATTGCTTGGATTTTTTTCTTTCTTGGTTTTCATGAGGCAGACTTAAAGCTTTTTATTTGTAGACTAATTTTAGTTTGTGCACATTATCACATTAATTAAAGCTTGATTTGTTTGTTTTTTAAGGATATATTAACTTTTTTTTTTAAACATGTTTCTCGACACGATTCATGCTGCCCAAGCCGTGAAATCTCTGTGCTGAAATGTGCAGCTGTCTCTTTGCCTCATTAGTAGGTATTACACATGGAGTTTGTGTTATTGCTCTGGGTGCTGCTATTAAAGGCTTGACAAGAGATTTACAACCAGCATTTGTTCTTCACTTTAATTTAGTATCGAAACTAATTTGTAAAAGGTCTCCGAGGTCCCATGGTCTCTGAGCACCTGTTAAACTGCGTTGGAGATTTGTGTTTCAAATAGGACAAATCTCTTGCTTGCCGATTATTAATGTCCGCTCAGCAACGATTTACTGTATATTTTTAGCACCAGTGTGACTTTCTTTGTATCGAATGATTTATGGAGTTTCAGAATAGCATTATAATATTAAAGCATTAGAGACCGTCATGTTTTCAGTTACACTTGGATTTTATGTTAAAACATCTTCTTAGGTAATTCATTGGCCCATATAAGGATCAGCCAGAGAGAGAGAGAAAAAAAAAAAAAAATCAATAAAGGAAAGGAAAAAAACATAACAAGTGACTATTCTTGTCAACGAATATCTGTTAGCTTGCTAAAGTTAAAATCTGTTTTCTCTATACCCGAGTGTTGAAATTGTCCCTTCTGCAATGTGAATATTATAAATGCCATTTAATCATTGTCTCATTTTTGCTCATATCAAATTTCAGTGCATAACTGCTTCCACACTATTTGTGCTACAAAGATCAATGATGCTCAAATCATGTGGCTCGTTGAAGACCGTTGTAGAAATGTAACAATAAGCCTCAATCTATAAGTAGTGCAAATACCCGGACAGATATATGCAGTGGCCTCAAAGTATTTTGGACACAGTGTTATTAAAATACAAAATATCAAACAATGCAATTTAGCAAAATGAAGAAAATTAAAGTTAGTCTTAAGAAAAGCTCATGCAGCATTTGATTATATGGTACTTGATCAGATGCAATAACATTCAGACATTTTAAGTGCCCCGATACCACTTTAAATACTTTCCCTTGCTACTGCTTGAAATTGCCATTCATTTTAATGAAGTGTTCATATGAAGAACACTTTTCATTATTTGAAACAAACATGCACATCTAACAGAATGAAGGACACGATGAACTGTGTTCATTTCGATTTTCTAGGTAAGTCTCATATAAAACAGAACAATGTGTGTGTGATTACAATTATGATATACAGTCTTATTCAAATTGCATCTTATTACAGTTCTGGTGGAACAATTATTGGGTGGAAAGGGTGTATGCTTTCCTCCTGAAACACACTGAACTAATTAGGTTCCTTTGATCTAAACGATCTGATAGACTCGTTAATGCAACACTTACACAAACTTATATATTTGTGTTTAGATTTCAAGTCTCTCTTCTTTGCAAAATACATTTGCTGTCTTAAATGCTATCATTCATTTCTTTTAAAGTGTAAAACTTTGACTTTTATGCATTTCGAGGCTTGAAAGCTTCAGTCGCCATTGCAATTGCATCTTCAGTTTTGGGTGAACTTTTCTTTTAAAGTGTAACTTCGCCTTTTTTCATCCTGATTTGTATTGTTACAATATCAGTAGTATATGTAAATGAACAATGTTTACTCATTATCCATGTTACCTTGACCGAGAAATTGCCTTTTTTTTTTTTTTTTTTTGTCACCAAAAGTCCACTGGATGTCACAAAATCAATCGTTTGACAGCTTCACGGCTTTCTTGAAGATAATAGGTGTGTTGGACTTGAAGTGGTGCTGCGCAAAGTACTATAGTGTTGTCAAAAGTACCAACTTCGGTACTAAGTCGATACTGAAATTTTAAAAATGGGATGCTTTGAGCACTGTTGAGCGGATTCGTAAACATCTCTGATTGGCCATTGTGTTCACACGCTCATCAGATATGTCTGTGATTGGCTTCAATGATCAACGCTTCAAAAACATGTTGTAAATAGACATCAATGATGCTCTTCACTGAGCGCTTACACAGATACACAGCTTTCAAAAACACTTTCAAATTCAAACACTTACATGTGGTTTAAAACACTGATCAAACGTTGATCATTGTAGCCAATCAAAGTCATATATGTTGA
>CM077440.1:15058878-15263878 GCA_039654765.1 Mylopharyngodon piceus | reverse complement strand
ACACACACACACACACATACACACACACACACATATATATATATATATATATATATACATACATACATACATACATACTGTATAGTGCTGGGCGGTTTGACCAAAAATCTGTATCACTTTTTTTTTTTTTTTTTTAAGATTCTGGCGGTTTCACGGTAAATCACGTTTTTTTTTCACTGGACCTTTATTTTGGCATATTTTACTGTCAGGAGTACAGGGAATATATTATATAAACATTGTAAGGACAAATCAGAATTTATTTAAAAATGTAATCAAATCAGTTCATAAAACAATTTAGTTTAAAATGTAATCAAATAATTTAATAATTTAATTAAATTAATAATAATAATAATAATAATAATAATAATAATAATAATAATATTAATAAGTAGGCTACATTTTTACTGTGCAATTTCTGTCATTTCAATGAAGACCTTTGAGTTTGTGTTTTAATAAACGGTGTTATTATTATTATTATTATTATTATTATTATTATTATTGTCTCTATTAATTAAAGTATACTCGATTGTACAATAGTATATTTCTGTTATTTCAATTTATACCAAACTTTTATTTTGACAGGGTCGTGAAGACCTTTGACTTCCTGTGTATATGATACGACAAATGTCGATAGTTTTATCAAATTAAACGGTGAAATGTTCATAAAGTGACTCTAAGAGCAGCTCTGCAGAAGAAGTTCATGCATGAGTGAGACAGCAGACGCTGAAATCATCGCGAGCGTCACGCGTGCTTCAGTATGTGTAGTAGTAGATGAAAATGCGGCGCTCATTCATACATACTTATAATTTCAATAGCAGTTTTTTTTAGCTTTAATATTCACAGACACTAGTCCGTATCGATATCTGATTCATTGTACAACCCTACTTTTGATTTATTCATCCAAAAATTGTGTGTTCTGTGACATTCCGCTTTATACAATAAGTTCTTGTGACTGGATTCCGTGATTTCATCCATGTTTTCTGCATCGCAGAAATCATATGGCTCTACATGGTATTTGCAGTATTAAAGAGAGATAGTTTTGTGAGTTATTTATTGTTGTGTTATAAAGTTGTTTCCATTAGTGTAAGAAGGGTATGCAGTTAATAGAAGACCGCTCTCTATACACTCTACATAGCGCTTCATGGCCATTGAATAGACACAGCGGTTTTTGAAAAATACATATCGGTCTCGAAATTGAAACCGGTATACCATATGAACCGGTATACCGCCCAGCACTACATATATACAAACACACACTCACACACAGGCACTTCCATGCTTTATGGGGACTTTCCATAGACATAATTATTTTTATATTGTACAAACTGTATATTCTAGTCCTTAACCTTAACTCTATAAACCTACCCATCACATAAAATGTTTTACATTATCAAAAAAAAAAAAAAAAAAAAAAAAAACCTGCATGATTTATATGCTGTTTTCCTCATGGGGACCATAAAATTTCCCCACAAGGATTTTGGATATTGCACTGTTTGGAGGGGGAAAAAAAAAAAGAAAAAAAAAAAAATCACTGTTAGAGAAAAGCATTTCTGCAGTTAAACTTTTTGATAACACTTTATATAATGCATTATAAAATTATTTTTAATGCATTAATTATGCCTTGTAATGCATCTTATAACACATTTTATGATCTCATGAATAACTGTAACCACTTATAATACTAATATATTAATTTATACACCTTTTAGAAAGTATAATGCATTAAAACACATGACAAACAACTAATTTCAGATGTAACAAGGAATCTGCAAATGTTAATGCGTTTTAACTTTGATTACAATTAATGTAAATATATAATGCATTATTAATATCTTTAATAATGTATTATGTGTACATAAAGGCTTTAAGTAAAGTGTTGCCAACTTTATTGCCATTTATTATTTGCAATTGCATACAATGCAAGAATTGGTTAAGGTTCTTGAAACTTTTGCAATGCGCTGCAACTTTAGACAATGGGGCAAGAGTAATGTGGCACCCGTGATCATTTACCACTGCATTGTTCTAATCCAGCGGCATGAAAGTGTGAGATGTAATTTCTATTGCCCTTCAGAGGCCATTACAGCTTCTAACCCAATAAGGTAATTGACTCAGTGTGCTGGGCTTTGGGGAATATGGCTGCATGCAATTTCCTCAACGAGAGAGAGATGACTGGCTGAAATATCAGCACTGCCTGGCTCAATCGAGCCAACCTCTTCAAGCAGATTGTGGCCTTTTAGTGATGCACTCTTACAAAACGTCCAATTTAACTGATTGTGTTCAGAATTGGTTCTCCAAGTTACACTGTCTTTGTATTCTCTAAGTGGAAATCAGGTTAAATCCGCTTTAGCCTCAGTCTGCTTAAAGTAGAGCTTGATTAGGGTGTTTGCTAATGCTAAGGAGAGCATCTATTACTGTTGCTCATAGTTAGGATTGAGGAATTGAACAAATTAGGCAATAAATGTCACATTTTGATTTGTGCTACAGTCATGATTGTTGCTCCAAGAGAAGAGGTATTCTACTACTTTTCTTAGCAATCAGACTTAATTCACTGCCAGATGAGAAAATGAGTAGAAATGTATTTAAAATAAATAGATGTAGTGGTAACACTTTACAATAAGCTTTTGACTGGTTAAATAACAATGGAAATTACTTCTAAAGGATCTTAATTAATGTAACATTTACGTATTACAGAGCCCCACACATGACATGTGGGACAATGTATTGTGATATGTATTGTGGCAACAAATGAACAATTTGTTCCAATGACTTACTAATGCGTCAGCACATTTTACTAATTCGTTCCCTCATTTTAAGTAAATTGTGCTCACAATATAATACTAAATCGTGGCCAAGTCTATGAGGACACTTGCAATATTAATTTTGTTTAAGTGTTTATTCTGTAGGCTACTTATTGAAACGGTTGAAACAGATGCACATTATTACAAACTAAACCATCTAAAACTTAGCAAATGTCAGAATACTCTCACTTTTTTAATGTATTATCATTCTTAAAGGCAGCAGTAGTGACAGATCTGACCACTCAATGCGTGTGCCATTTGCGATACTGATTTTTTGTTTCTATAATTTGTAATATGATTTTTAAGTCGATTACAGGGAGCAATTGACCTTTTAATGTCAGGCCTGGTACATTCTGCTTGGGATGAATTGGGGATGAAAATCAATGCAAAGTGTTTCCTCTCTTTCTTTCCGAGATGCAGAAGATATTTCTCTCAATGGTGAGACCATCATTCTCCATGCAAACAGGCAGTGATTGAGTGCAGCCAAATCTGTATTTTAATCTCCAGAGGGCACATTTTGCAGGTCAAAGTTTTAAAGAGAGATTCAACGCAATGTTGAAGAATGACATTAATTGTATGTAATCATGCTCGTGCACATGCATATTTCTCTGATAGAAAGTTCAGTTTCTGCGTGTTGAAGTCACCAAGAACAAGTAAAGTTAAAGCATGATAGTAAATCGATTGCTTGTCTGAATGATTAATTCATATCAGTTGTGTGCTGTGTGGTATATCTCACATATTAAAATGATAAGAGTCAAAATTTATCCTATCAGCTTTTTTTTTAAATGCCAGGTCATGACCTAAAATATATGCATTTGCCAGATGAATAATCTGTGGTCAGGGATGCTGTATGTGCCTGGTGGGTTGTGATTGATGACCTCAATTGCCTTGAAGAGGTCTCACTCTGTATTGACAATGAATCACTTTGATTTATCAAACACTGTGATTTAATACATCAGCTGATTACACTTTAGGCCCTGTTTACACCTGGTATTAAGATGTGTTTTGGTCGATCGGATCACAAGTGGATGACGCTAAATACATGTGTAAACGGGGTGTAAAACGTTTTATGTGGTCGAATGTGTTCGAACAGCCACCAATGTCCGCCTACTCTCCGACTTAATGCGTAAACATTATGGGAAGTGCTCTAGCCAGACGGGATCGAAACTTTGTCGGCTGAAGACCCAAGTTTGGTTTGAAGACAAAAAATGTACCAAGCAAGATGTTCTCTCACCATTCCTGATTTCTAACACATACTCAGTGTTCGGTCTTTCGGCTTTCAGAGCAGAAACAAATGCTGATGATATCCGTATGTTTTGCCGTCATCTCCGGGTGTGCATTAGATCGAAAGATATGAAGAAAAAAAATAAAAATAAAAAAACATACATTTACCCACCCATAGACCCTCACCTCGAAGAAATCAGGACAGAAGTGGTTGAAAGTGGACAAAAGAGACAGATTAAAACACCAGGTGTAAACAGAAACGTGTCTCCCTCGTCTATTTGTGATCCGATCGACCAAATAATACCAGGTGTAAACAGGGCCTTAGATATTGTTACTTTCTTTCATCCCATGCATTATATCATTTTAAGCAGTTGAGGTTACCCGTCGAATAAGAAAATAATAAGAAATAGTGTGTGTATTATTATTAATAATAAAAAAAAAAAAAAAAAAAAAAAAAAAAATCAGCATTTATTGAACATTGGTTTGTTTTATCATATTCCTGCTGCTATTTCAGAAAAAGTAATAAGCCAGAGTTAAATAACACCTCTTAAACTTGGAAAAGTCGCAGTAATCCATGGCCTCTCATGGCTTATTGATTTATTACAATGTCGGTTCTACCAACATGCAACAACCCAGTGTCATAAACAGCCCGTAACAGAATGACTTTGCTGCTCTGTGTGGGTGTCTGTCACCTCAGAGACTCCAGAGTGCAGCTGAATCATCTTTCAGGCAACTTGGCGCTGCCAAAGTCATGTTTACCTCGTGCAATCTCAGAATTGGTCTTGAGTTTCGCCGGCATGACATTAGCTCAAGAGTTTTTGAGTTAGGACAACTGCCTCAAGGAAAAAAAAAAAAAATCCAGGCTTGAGGCACCATCATTGGATTTGGCAGATCAGTCCTATTAGTAGAAGTCACAGTTGATGGTCTTAAGGGCTCTAGGAAGAGCCTGTCTGGATATTAGATCTAAAGGCATTAAGATCATGTAGCCACGACGATCAGGCCACAAAGGATGAAAGAAAATAAATGAGGCATTGATGATAGACATCTACCTCATGTCAGATTTCATATGTAGTCGTGCTTGTATTAGCAATTTCAGAGTGATTTCCTGATCTTTATGGACTGAAAACACCAAAGGTTTATTCACTAATTCACAGATAAACGTCACTCACTAATTTCCTGATTTCCTGTGCACCACCAAAATGTCTCTCAATTTGTCCAATTTTGAACTTGGTTATCTTCAGATGACTATGCAGTCTGCAATATTTTTTTTTTTTTTTTTTTTTTGTATTATAGTATTATATAGTTGTGTGTGTGTGTATGTATATATATATATATATATATATATATATATAGTATGCACATATATACAGTATATATGCGTGTATGCGTGTGCATTGATTTATTTATATTTTATTTAAAACATTTATTGAGTGCACATATTTCCTATGCATGTTCACTTTTGAAAGGTATTTATTTATGCATTTGTTTGATTCATTTATGCATTTATTATTGCATTTTGTCATGAAAAATATATATTTTATTTAAAACATTTATTAAGTGCACATATTTCCTATGCATGTTCACTTTTGAAAGGTATTTATTTATGCATTTGTTTATTGATTTATTTATGCATTTATTATTGCATTTTGTTATGAAAAATATATATTTTATTTAAAACATTTATTGAGTGCACACATTTCCTATGCATGTTCACTTTTGAAATGTATTTATTTATTTATTTATTTTTGCATTTTGCATTTAGCATTTATTATGGAAAGTATATATTTTATTTAAAACATTTGAGTGCACATATTTCCTTTACACATCCATCCATCCATCCATGCACCAACCTATCTAACCATCCATCCATCCATCCATTGCCGTTGAGAAGATTTTAACTATGATAATGCCCCAATATTTTACTCTCTGAAAGCAAACAATACAAGGTGTTTCTGTTCTGTAAGCGTTTTGACCTCTCGTCTACCTTCCACCTTGTTTTCCCCTTCTATGTGTTGGCCTGCAAGCTGAAGGACTATACAAGCCAACTTTGCCAAACACTTAATGGCAGCAGTTTGCAGATGACTGAGTGGTGAATACTGAATTAATTTGCAGATGGAAGGCTTGGTCTTTTCCTTTGATGGGGTGAACAATTACAGCGTGAGTACACGCTAAGTGTGCTGGCAAGACACACCGGAGTCATTTCAAAACAGCGGGTATCTGGCAAGTTGTGTGATAAATAATTAATGCCATGTGAGATGAACCGCTCAGAAATTGATGGTTAATGAGATCAAATTATTAGACGTGCTGGTATCCTGATATGCAAATATAAGTAGTAAAATGCAATAGTGAATGTCACGAAATCTATCGAGAGCATCAGTACAGGTCATATTTCACCCCAAAGTCAAAAACAGAACAAAGACATCAAGTCTGTATTTAGGACTGTTAAAAAATGATATTGTAAATACTGCATTACCTGTTTAAATTAATAATCATGCTAGTATTCATTGTACTGCATTTACACTACCATTCAAAATTTGGGTCTAGTAAGATTTTTTTTTTTTTTTTTTTTTTTTTTTGGATGTGACAACTCAGCCACTTAGATATCACCGCTTCATCACGTCAAAATCAAACTTGAAATGTCCTGAAAACATGATGACTGTGGGGGGTTTTAGTGAGCTATCAGCTTGGGGAAATTAAAAGTACATCTACGTGACTGTGTCTGTGACCAGTGCGTTTTTTTGCCTGTAAGATTTAAAACGTAAAGACATCTGAATCCCTAATTTGATATCAAAACAATTTCTTTTCTTTTTTGTTCACTCCCCAATGCGCTGCACACCCTTCAGACAGGAGGACCCCTGTTGGCACAAGTCGCTCTGTTGATTGGTTTCCCGCTGTGTTTGTCACCTAATAAATCTCATCATATACCCTCCTTCAACACAAACCCAATCAAAGCAGTCCACAATCAATCCCAAGCTGTTATAGAAGCATCCATATTGCACTCTTAGAGAGATAGCCGTAATCACCATGTGTTTTAATAACAGAGATTAAAAAAAAAAAAAAAAAGATTACTGTAGGCTGTGCATTCTAAATGTTGTTGCGTTGCATTAGTGGCAACAAACCTCAGTCCTCCAGGGGACAATAGACTAAATAGATTCCCCTTCTCTTCAAAGTGCCATGACAGTAGTTGACCTGAATGAGTAAACTGACCATGGATGAATGCAGCACTTGTTGAATCACGACTTACGGTCTGGCATGTTTCTGAATGCAAGGATGCATGAAATCACACTCGATCATAGAACCAACTCCCACCTGAGAGTGAAATCCACAGTAGTCTTCAAAAAAAAAGAAAAAAAAAAAAAAAATCCTGTAGGTTAAAACTGTACGACAAGATCATAGGTTTGATTCCCAGGGAATGCATGAACTGATGAAAATGTATATCTTGAATACAATGTACAGTCTCCTAGAACAGTCTGCTAGATTAATAAATATAAATGGTTTCGAGGTTTCTTAGCAGAGTTTGTTATACTTTGGATGAATTGCTTTTTCTTATGTTGCTTTCAATAAAAGCGTCTGCTAGATTAATAAATATAAAGGCAAATTATTTTGAGTTTTCTTAGTTAGCAGTGTTTTGTTTATACTGTATAAGTGTTTATTAAAAAAAAGTCTTTAAAAATATTTTCATGTTGGCCAAAACTGTATGGCAGCATCATGGGTCATGGCGTGAACTGATGAAATGCGTATCTTGAATGCAATGTAAGTAGCTTTGGATAAAAGCAGCTTCCAAATGCATGAATGTAAATCAGGGGCATTTCCTCCGAGGAGGCAAGGGAGGCAGTGTCTTCTCAAAAAAACAAAAAAAACAAAAAAAAAACCTGGATGAGAAAATAATCAATATAACAAAAATAAAACAATGCAAATATTACAGAATGTGACATTAAAAAGTTTAAAAGTCACTCGTTTGTATAAAATAACACTGTCCAACAGCAGCACCCACAGGTAAAGTTACAGCGGGAGGCTTGCCTCTCCTGAGCCCGTTGACTTTAAACAGACCCCCTAAAGCGTGCACTGGGTTTGGTGGGGGGTAATTGAGAATAAATGGGGGAAAGTCACGTGAGAGGAGGCAAGTCCATGATTGGATGTGATTGGTTATGATTGGTTTGTGCGATAAATCCCGCCTCTTGATTTTTTGCACATTCTCAAATTGGCCTAAATGAGGACAATGATGGCGTGAATGGGAAGATTAATTTAAAAAGTAAGTAAACAACTCAGCCACTTAGATATCACTGCTTTGTCACATCAAAATCAAACTTGAAATAGCCTGGAAACATGATGACTGTGGGGGGTGCACAATTAGCTTGGGGAAATTAATGTTGTATAGGCATGGATGGATGAATTGCTTTTTATTATGTTGTTTTCAATATAAGTGCCTGCTAGATTACTAAATGTAAATATAAATGATTTTTTTTTTTTTTTTTGTCACCATTTTGTTTCCATACCAACTTCTAACTGTGATAAATTGTTTTTTTCTTATGTTGCATTTGATTAAACCGCATGCTAGATTAATAAATAGATTATTAAATGTAAACATAATTTTGTGTTTCTGTACTTGCGTAGAGTATGTTTCGGGCCTAAAAGCGCTCATAAATAATGGTTAATTTGTGATTTTTGGGTGGTGTGAACCCAGCCTGAACCAGTTTTGTAGGTCACTCTTTACCGTGTTGGTCAAGCTGTTTAAACACTGGCTGATATCAGTGTTGACTGACTGAAGGGAGCCAATACAGGCCCAGCACAAGGGAGCTGACGTGTGTGAGCACTGGCTTTAGATCAAACATCTATGCCCGGATCCACTCCACAAGGGTGATACAGTTTAAAGTCACCTAAACGAGTACACTGTGGCTTATAACTTTGGTGGCAATAGATGCAATGGAAAAGTTGGAAAATTTATTTATATGACACTTTTCATAATGGATTGTTTCAAAGCAGTTTTACAGAAAATCATGATGTTAAAGCTAAGGTGTGCAGTTTCATAGAGGCTAGCAATAGCAATCTAGCTTTGGAAGCATAAGATCCCATAGACTGAATGCAATGACTGGATGAACAATGTTTGTTTTGAACATTCAAGCATGAAAACCTAGTAGACCCCAAAAACAAAATCAAGACTTAATCATGAATTGTTAGTTAATTTTTACATCCATTCATTGATTTTTATGTGTAGCTTAAGTGTTTGAATACTCTGTAGGGCCACTGAAGAGTGTGTTCCACATATCTGTGTTATTGTGAAATAATTTTAAAGGGTTAGTTCACCTAAAAACTGAAAATTATCCATTGATTTACTCACCCTCAAGCCATCCTAGGTGTATATGACTATCTTCTTTCAGACTAGCACAATTGGAGTTATATTAAAAGAAAATATACTGGCTCTTCCAAGCTTTAAACATTTAAAACTTTATAAACTATAATCACTGACTTCCGGTAATGGCTGTACGGAAGTCAAGTTCTGGCGGAAGAGTTTTAAATATGGATATTTTTCTTACAAAAACCCATTGCTTCACTTCAGAAGGCCTTTATTAACCATCTGGAATAGTATGGATTACTTTTATGATGGATAGATGCGCTTTTTTGGGCTTCAAAATCTCGAGCACCATTCACTACCATTATAAAGCTTGACTGTTTTTGTCTGAAAGAAGATGGTCATATACACCTAGAATAGCTTGAGGATGAGTAATATTTAATTTTTGGGTGAACTATCCCTTTAAGGCCAATTTGCATGGCACCGACAGACAGCAACAGACACTTGGTCGGGTTTTGTTGGATCAGCGTGTTACAACTGTCTGTTGGTGTTTGTCGGTGCTAGTTTTCGCTGATTGAACATGTTTAATCGCTATATATCTGGTTGTGGAATGTCTGAGCAGTGACGTACTGCAATCTAGCGATTGTCCATGTTTTAGGCATCTGTCGGTGCGATGTGGACTGGCCTACAAAGGGCAAAGAACATTCATTTAAAAACCACATGTTTGGTTTTGCACCACAAAGTGTACCTTGAAGATACAGTGTCTTTAGACTCAGCAAATAGCATGAAATTGCTAGATCAAATTGTCTGCTCCAAGGGGGTTGTTTGCCCATAAGTGTACTGAACGTTGCTTTGGGTAAAAGCATCTGCCTTGTGCATTTGCAGCTTCTCTGCCAGTTCAAATGCGCCTGGCCATTTGTTGCTGACCTCTATTGATTCCAAAGAAGTGAGCTTTTTCCATTCTTGCTACATCTTTGCTGTCTGCTTGCATTGTATTCACAGTCTCAAGTACAACGCCCACAGTCTGTTCGCTGACCGCACCATGCACACTGCACACAAGAATAGAATTTCCAGTTGCAATCTCCTGTCAGACTGCTTGACGACACAGATTTGGGATCAGGACCGTTAGATTTATCAGTCCATTTAGGAAACAAATACTTGTGTAAAAGGTGCCAGATTGATATACCCAACAGCTTGTGATGAAGAACTTATTACCGGATTTGTGTGTGGCAATCTTTAAAATATACAGTATTCTTGAGCAGAAGCAGTTAAACTAGATAGAACTGCAAGAACTGCATATTGTTTCTGCGTTTAGGTCCTAAAGCCGGCTCAGTATTGGCCAATACAGAGCCGGCATTCTGACATAGAACCTGGAAGCACTGCAACATAAATAGCATAGAAAAATGACAGGGGAGAGACAAATTTGTTGAATAAAGTCGTTATTTTTGTTTTGTTTTTGCGCACAAAAAGTATTCTCGTCACTTCATAATATTAAGGTTGAACCATTGCAGTCACGTTGACTATTTTAACAATGTTTTTACTGCTTTTCTGGACCTTGAATGTGGTAATTTTGTTGCTTTCAATAGAGGATAAAAAAAAAAAAAAAAAAAAAAACCTCTCGGATTTCATCAAAATATCTTCATTTGTGTTCCGAAGATGAATGAAGGTCTTACGGGTGTGGAACAACATGATGGTGAGTAATTAATGACAGAATTTTCATTTTTGGGTGAACTAACCCTTTAAATAATTTTTGTGAAATAATCAGTACTTTTGTACATAAATAAAAGTCACTTCCTGTTAGATTAGATATATAAGGCAAGGCCGTAACCATGTCTTGAACATTCCCCCATTGATTAAAAGATTAAAAGGGATTTAAGGGAATAATGAAAAAGAAATAAGAATATTAATATCTCATCACATTCAGTTATGAATTACATTAATCATATCATATCAAATAAAAGCATTTTTTCAATTCAAACCGGCAAAATTTCATACAAATGCTGTGTAGTTTGCATCGCTGTACATTAGCTACTGTCGGTTGCTGAATATTTTAATCAAAACAGTCGTCGAATATTTTAATCAAAACAGTCGTCAAATATTAAAAGTTTAGCTAACCCATCACTTACTCTTTCACTGCTAAAATGAAAGTGTCTCATTGGAATTCGCACTCGTCTTCTCTGAACAGTAAGCACCGCCTTCTTTGATTTGATTGGCCATCTCACTCATTCTGACAGTGATGAGCGCTATTAGACTGCTGAGGCATTTTTTAAAGAGAAATTGTGAAGTAGTATTACAATTTGCAATAACATATTTCTATTTGAATATTTGTAAAATATAACATTACAAATGTCTGTACTGTGACATTTGATGAATTTAATGCATCCTTGCTGAATAAAACTATTAATTTCTTTTTATATTTCCTTACACATTTTTAAATTATGATTGACATAAAATAAAAAAAAAAAAAAAGTAAGTCCATTGACATGCTTTGCACCTACAACACACACCGCCCAGTTCTAGTCTCAAATTGGAGCTACATTGTGAATAGAGCCTCTAAAAATAAACAGTAATTCGTCAAATTATTTCTGGGCCATTAATTTTTGGAATTCGGGTTTGTGCAAAGTGCGACGACACAGCTGTGCATTTGGTGGATTTGTCATGCAATAATTGTGCACTCTCACAAAAGGGTGAAGCCAGAAAATTAAACGCATCCGGACGTCAGACACTGTAATACAATATATAAATAAACCATCAGAGGATTATAGGAGCCAGAGGCTACATATCACCTCCAGAGTACACTTTCTGAAGCTAAAGCTTTGGTAGATACATGGAAAGTCCGAGCCTCATGTTGTGAGTAAACAAGCACAAAGATAACAGTTGCTGACAAATATGTGGCATCAGTGTGCAAAGACAACACTCAAAGAGGCAAACATCCGATGCCACTGGTCCCATGGCTGCTTATGATTTATCATATGGCTTTTAGCGCTCACAACGGGTGCGTCTTACACCAGCTCAGCAAATTGACTGCCCTCAAGCTACAACTTTCATATGCTCTGTTATGGGAAATGTTTATCTACAATTCACTGCTTTGTTTTGGGATCATGGAATGTTTCAGTTGGATAAGACACACATTTTGGACATACACTGTTTTTCACAATGGGTAACCTGGACTGCTTACCATTATGCTGAGAATATAAATAAATATTTCCTTGATTTTTGACATTATAGATGAAAAAAAAAAAAAAATGTTTGTATATACAAGTTCTTTCTGATTCTTGAATCTGATTGGCTAAGAGCCGTGCGATATTCTCCCAGTATCAGCACTGGAACCATTTCACGTTTGTCATGGCGGTCGAGCAAATCCACCATATATATATATATATATATATATATATATATGGTGGATTTGCTCGACCGCCATGACAAACGTGAAATGGTTATATATATATATATATATATATATATATATATATATATATCTATATATATAGTAGTTGTATTTGTTTAAAAAAAAATGGTGGATCTGCATTACCGCTTTGACAGTCGCCGTAAGCGGAGTGATACTAATTATACTAATTATAATTAATATATATATATATATATATATATGTGTGTGTGTGTGTGTGTGTGTGTAAAATAATTTATTATTATTATTATTAATATTATTATTATTATTATTATTGTCATCATTATTATTATTATATTTTTGATATTTTTTATATGCATGATTATAAGTAATAATGTAATATATTATAATATAAATATTACAATATTAACTAAATATTTCTGATAATCAAGTATTCTGAACAGTAACGATAGATAGATAGATAGATAGATAGATTTTTTTTTTTTTTTTTTTTTTTTTAATTTTAATGTCCTTGAAAATGTTGTCATAATTGGCAGTATCTCTTCAGCATTATTTCATGTCAATGGGCTTCCCCATAATTAGTGTCTCTTCACGCAATGTGGGGAAAAAATATATATCCAGTGAAATAAGGAAAAAAAATAGAAGACTGAATTAAACATGAACGGTGTCCTTAATATCAACATGGCCAACCACAGATATGGGCCAGGAGTACACTTCAATATTTACATAAATTTGCACTACTGAGGCAGTCTCTTTGCTCCAGGAGTCTTCTGATTTACAGCTTGGCATTAGGTAGAGAGCGACGTGTCTCTTTCTTGGAGATATCAAACAAGAGCGACAAGCCAGACGGATATACGACAGACATATTTACATATACAGCCATATTTATCTCCTCTAGTCTGACCTACTGCAAAATATATCAGCAAATGTGTGGGGGAAAAAAACAAAACAAACAAAAAAAATAAAAATAATATGAAAAAGGCCACACTGTTCTCAATTATTTAGCATCCTTACTGGAAGTAAGCCAGCCAATTTGGCTTAGTTTGGTTCGGATCATTCATTTATTAGCATTTAGGTTTCTGCAGGAGACTAAAATGATCATGTGCACGCTAAAATCATTTAGTTTGCTAATAGAGTTAATAAGCAAGCAGCACAACTAATTTTTAATATGTTTTTTGGGAGTGTAGCATCTTAATCAGAGTAATGCCACTTCCACCTGAATAATGAAATGAAATTTGGTCATGTAAAGCTTTCGACGTGCCACATCCTGGTACGCTGCAGGAAAAAAAAAAAATAATAATTGGGACATCACAGCCTTGTTAACTTATTTCTTAGAGTTCGTACTAAATAAGTTTCTCATTTGAAATTTGCATTAATTATCTCACGGCCCCAATGAAATACAGATTAACTTAAGCAGAGGGGCTAAATTAAAAAAGGAGAGAGAGAGAAAGAGAGAGGGAGAGAGAGAGACGGCGAATACATGGAGGATTGATGTTGCTCAGCAACCATTAATTTGAGTTTCATATGCGCAGGTTTATTTCAGTCAGGTCTATTGGAATTCCTCCGACAGTCAGCAATTAATCTTCTGCTCAATTATCTCCGCACATTTTACTGTAGGTAGAAAGAGTGATAAGACAACTGGAAATGTTAACAGTCATGTGTATCTTCAAAACAATCTAACAACTGAATGCATTTGAATTCTGAAGTGCCACCTGCTTGTTTTCACCGCCAAAAATAGCAAATTATTTTGCTGCGACGTAATAATGATAGCAGTCTAACGTGGACAGACTACTGACTTTGAAGCTTATTCTGTCCAGAACTGTCCAATTAGACAGGAAAAGACTGTCTGACTGTGATGTAAAGTTAGTTTTGTTTAACATGCCGTTTATCTGAGATGAAACAAATATGGCAGACATAGAATCAATAATTATTTATATTGAAGCTGATAACTGTTACACATTTTGACTGGCAGACTGGAGTAATGATGCTGAAAATTCAGCTTTGCATCACAGGAATAAATTACATTTCAAAATATATTAAATGGGACCTATTATGCCTCTTTTTACAAGATGTAATATAAGTCTCAGGTGTCCCCAGAGTGTGTCTGTGAAGTTTCAGCTCAAAATACCACACAGACCATTTATTATACCATGTTATAAATGCCCATTTTTGAGTGAAAGGAAAAACATGCTGTTTTCGTGCATGTATCTTTAAATGCAAATGAGCTGCTGCTCCCCACCCTGCTTTCCAGAAGAGGGCGGAGCCTGTACAACTCGTGCCTCGGATACTCTGCCAAACACTAACAAAACATCTCTTTGGTTTTGATTATCATCTCTATTGTGGTCACACTCATGTGACATTGCAGTTCTTCATCATCATGAAAGTTTATTATCTGCATGCATTTTAAAACCATATGAGTCTAAATTTCTGATATATGGTTTTCTGAGCGCACACATCCGAAGCACATGCACAGAAAGCTGGCTGTCAGACGACTCGTCCCGTGAGTATTAAACTAAGTTCTCTTTCACGTGTTATTGCGCTTAAACTGTCAAATACACATAAGGTTATATAAAAAAACACACAAAGTTCACGTAAACACAGTCGGTTATGTCTGTGAACGAAAACAGCAAGTAAATAAATCACATGTGTATATTAGATTAGATCCTACTGCTATATATGCTGTTAATATGAATACAAACAACAAAAGAAAAACAGAAAATCACTCACAGCTCTTGATTGAAAAACTTTAGTAGCTTTAATAAGAATACATTTCTTACTTGAATGCTGCTATTAAATGCTCTGGCGAGGAGATAAACATGGCGGACTGTGTACAGCTCACTCAGGGCGGGGTCTATGCTAATAGCGCAGAGTCCATCAGCAGTTGTGGGCGGGGCCTAAGCATTTGTGACATCACAGTGCTAGAATCTGCAGACGGCTTGTTCTGAGACACTGCTTATGATTTATGGGGAGTAAAAAAAAGAGGAGTGGGTGGATTTTTACCATTATAGGGTGGCTGTGTACACACACTGCCAACACACATTTATGTTCAAACATTTATGTTAAAAAAAAAACTAATTTTTGAAACATTTACTTCAGTGTTTAATGTCTACAGCCATTTAACAGTAGAAATGTGTCAGAAGACTAATATATTCAAAAAAATCCACACACCATGGCTATTCCATAAACCGCTGTTTGACACTCAAAGCATGGTAAACATCAGAGTTCCAATTGAAATGGAATTATTTGTTTTACCAGCTTCAATAGATTTGTGGTCTTAAACACTGGTCTCAATCCTGTGAATTCCCAAGGACAGAAACTTCAGCAATGCTGTGCCACTTTTGGCCCAGATCGATTTGCTTTAAAGCTGGACATGAGGCGAATGTTAAGCTGGTCGTGCAGAACGTCTGATTGTCCCTTGTGTTCGCGGCCCCGGTACGGCTGCACAGCTTACTCAGTCATAAGTTCAGCTGATTCAAAGACGGCCATGTGCAGTCACATCTCCCGGGACAGGGGCAATTTCATAGACACTGTCCATCTGTGGACTTTGGCTTTCCAATATAACTCTGACAATATGAATGTTCTACAAAATGTGCTATTGAAAGGAGTTTCAAAGAATTCAGAATTAACATTTTCTCATTCTTTAATTACATTTGTGTAAATGTGTTTATTCCATCTACAAACCCGATTCCAAAAAAGTTGGGACACTGTACAAATTGTGAATAACAAAGGAATGCAATAATTTACAAATCTCATAAACTTATATTTTATTCACAATAGAATATAGATAACATATCAAATGTTGAAAGTGAGACATTTTGAAATGTCATGCCAAATATTGGCTCATTTTGGATTTCTTGAGAGCTACACATTCTAAAAAAGTTGGGACAGGTAGCAATAAGAGGCCGGAAAAGTTAAATGTACATATAAGGAAAAGCTGGAGGACCAATTTGCAACTTATTAGGTCAACTGGCAACATGATTGGGTATAAAAAGATCCTCTCAGAGTGGCAGTGTCTCTCAGAAGTCAAGATGGGCAGAGGATCACCAATTCCCCCAATGCTGCGGCGAAAAATAGTGGAGCAATATCAGAAAGGAGTTTCTCAGAGAAAAATTGCAAAGAGTTTGAAGTTATCATCATCTACAGTGCATAATATCAGCCAAAGATTCAGAGAATCTGGAACAATCTCTGTGTGTAAGGGTCAAGGCCGGAAAACCATACTGGATGCCCGTGATCTTCGGGCCCTTAGACGGCACTGCATCACATACAGGAATGCTACTGTAATGGAAATCACAACATGGGCTCAGGGATACTTCCAGAAAACATTGTCGGTGAACACAATCCACCATGCCATTCGCCGTTGCCGGCTAAAACTGTATAGGTCAAAAAAGAAGCCATATCTAAACATGATCCAGAAGCACAGGCGTTTTCTCTGGGCCAAGGCTCATTTAAAATGGACTGTGGCAAAGTGGAAAACTGTTCTGTGGTCAGACAAATGAAAATTTGAAGTTCTTTTTGGAAAACTGGGACGCCATGTCATCCGGACTAAAGAGGACAAGGACAACCCAAGTTGTTATCAGCGCTCAGTTCAGAAGCCTGCATCTCTGATGGTATGGGGTTGCATGAGTGCGTGTGGCATGGGCAGCTTACACATCTGGAAAGGCACCATCAATGCTGAAAGGTATATCCAAGTTCTAGAACAACATATGCTCCCATCCAGACGTCGTCTCTTTCAGGGAAGACCTTGCATTTTCCAACATGACCATGCCAGACCACATACTGCATCAATTACAACATCATGGCTGCATAGAAGAAGGATCCGGGTACTGAAATGGCCAGCCTGCAGTCCAGATCTTTCACCCATAGAAAACATTTGGCGCATCATAAAGAGGAAGATGCGACAAAGAAGACCTAAGACAGTTGAGCAACTAGAAGCCTGTATTAGACAAGAATGGGACAACATTTCTATTCCTAAACTTGAGCAACTTGTCTCCTCAGTCCCCAGACGTTTGCAGACTGTTATAAAAAGAAGAGGGGATGCCACACAGTGGTAAACATGACCTTGTCCCAAATTTTTTGAGATGTGTTGATGCCATGTAATTTAAAATCAACTTATTTTTCCCTTAAAATGATACATTTTCTCAGTTTAAACATTTGATATGTCATCTATGTTGTATTCTGAATAAAATATTGAAATTTGAAACTTCCACATCATTGCATTCCTTTTTTATTCACAATTTGTACAGTGTCCCAACTTTTTTGGAATCGGGTTTGTATTTAGAGAATTTATGGTTACACTTTATTTCAATGGTCCACTTTAAGACATTCTAACTATAAGCAACTTTGCAACTACATGTCAACTAACTCTCATTAGAGTATTAGTACTCTGTTAGTAGACTGTTAGGTTAGGGTTGGTAGAATAAGTTGACATGTAGTTGCAAAGTAGTCAGTAGAATGTCTGTTGGGGAGCATCAAAATAAAGTGTTAGCAGATATTAAGCAGACAGTCTACTAATACTCTAATGACTAGTTGACATGTTTGCAAAGTTACTTATAGTCAGTAGAATGTCTAAAGCGAACTATCAAAATAAAGTGTTGCTGAATTTATTTGATTTTCTGTCTGGAGTAACTTTTTAAAGACTTTTAGATGTTTGAAAATCCCACATCAGTCCACCATTCCTTAAAAAAAAGAAGAAAAAGAATAACTAAAGCATTTCAGATGACTAATTAGTTTTAAAAAGCTACTTGTCATGTGCGCAATTTAATTTTGAGTATAGCAATTCAATCACAAAGCACGGATCTACATTTTCAATTAGTCCTTTTAAAAACGACAATGGCTTGGAGGACATCTCCTGCTTTTTATAATCCATTTTCATTTTAAAAACAAGATAATCTGAAAGTAAATAGAATACACCACTGGATTGTGAAATTTGGTAGTTATAAATGCCATAATATATTTATACAGTATCACAACACTAGGATATAACAAGATGAAATGTTAAAACTCAACCTTATTGAAGAGAAACAGAGATGGAAAAGAAGTCTTTGATTCTCCTAATTGTACTAACAAGTATGCTTCTCTCTATTGATATTATGCAAATCAGCTTTTGTATAATGCAGGTTCCCCCCTTGACTACTTCACATACTTTTAATTATGAGGATGTGGAACTGATGACTGGTAAAGATAGACCCTGATGAGGCCTTTAGAAAAGGACAGTGAAGATTTTCATCTTGTATATTTTCAAACACACAATTTGCTTTGAAGTAACCTTTTTACAAGAAGATTTAGCTTTCAAGTTTGCTACCTCTTTCATCAGTTTTTCCCAAAGAAGTCCGATATTATGTTTTACAGCAGACACCAGGCTTACAAGTGTTGGGTAATGGATTCACATATTTGGATCTCCAAGGACTTAACTACAATATATAGTAATGTAAATGCAATATACTATATGAAAATATATTATAAAGATATTATTTATGGAAGTATGTATGTATGTTGGATGCGCCTTTTGAGAGAAATGCATGTTAAGCCTGCAGTGCTAATTTATCTTCCACACTCTGCACGGACACTTGGATCTGCACCAAATAGCGCACATTTATCTAGGTTAACGTTAACATTAGAGCGAGCGGCCGTGTGAAGTGGCTAACATAGTCTGTTACTTACATGTATCACATGATAAGCCATGTCTGAGGTTAGGCAAATGTTTGGATTTCCTGAAATGTTAACCATCTATACGTCACAGACTTGCCAATTCCTGTGGAGTTTTTTTTTTCTTTTTCCCTCCCTTCTCCTATGACTAAGCGACTAATTAAAATTTGGTCAACCAAACCTCTTCTGGTCCAATTATTAGGGGACAGCCCTACAGACCTGACTGCAAATTTGACGATTGTTGAGGTCTGCTTCCGTCCTGAAAGGGACCCTTATTGCCATAGTATAATTACATTAATGCTAACTGGTATATTATATACTGTATATGTGACCCGTGCTGGCAAAATGAGTCGGAATGCGCATGGGTTCATTTCGAGCTATAGGCAAAACAAGTGAAAAATGTCAATTTTGGTGGAAATTGAGGTTTTCACAAAAATGAGTTCATTAAGCCCTCGTTTAGCGATCCAAATGCTCCAAATAACAATTAAACATCTAAAAGTATCTTTATTTGTACATTTTATGAGAAGAGTACCTTTCCTTTCACCATGAAAAATGTTATTTTTCTCTGCTCGCTTCTCGACTACTGGCGCTTCCCTCAGCACAAGTTTGGTATCGTTGTAAAGCGCAGCATTACAACTTTGTGAAATATTTATAGCGAATTCTCGATGGCATGAGTCTGACAGTAACTCAGAATAACAATAACTCATTTTTGAAAATGTGCTCGTTGTGACTCATTTTGCCAGCATGGTTCACATATACAGTACAACCACAAATGAAAATCATTATTAGCTGGAGCAAGTTTTTACATTTTGATGAAACAATACAGACATTACAAGTATTTTCCTTTCCTTGCACACGCAATTTTTAATTGTGCACAATTACACCAAGAATGTGTGTAAAGAAAGTACATAGAGTGAAGTTGCAGTGCATCATTGCAGAAATGTGTTCAAACTATAACACTGTGTTATACGAACATTCCATCCCTGTGTTATGTGATCATTCCATCCCATTCCACTTCAGCTGTTCAGGAAACATTAAACTGAAGCCTGACCCGAGTACACAAGGCCAAGAGAGCAAAAGAAAAAACATGGAAATTTTGTATTATTTTGTCGAGGTGAAAACATTATTGAATAGTAAGAAGAATTGGACTTTGATAAGCCAGGGTTTCAGAAATGCTAATACTTCATTATACATACTGTATTTCATAGGTGCTGAGGCACATGGAAAAATATTGCACCGATACCGAGTACGAGTACCAATATTTTTTTTTTTTTTCTGGTACTCGCCGATACATGATACATGATGTGGCAGTTTTCCAAGCACAACACAGTGAGACTAATGAATGTAGGACAGCTTCTTTATTGTTACTCCAATGAAAAAAGTAATATTTTTTTATGTGCTTGTCACAGACTTAAAGCACAAATTTCACAGTGTCCAATAACCTTCAAAGGGCATAATTACCAAAGTCATAATAAAAAACAAACATCGTCTTTTTTAACCTGCTTTTCAAAAAGTGCTAAACAGATATTACAGAACAAATGTTTATAACATAACACTGTGAACCAATGAAAACAAACTAGGGTGACCAGATTTTATTTAATTATATATATATATATACACACACACACACACACATTAATTTAACATCTTTTGTTGTTTTATGAACATTAATGACAGACAAATATAGGCTACTGTCATTTTAAGACCGAATCCATGGATATAATATAGGCCTACTGACATATACCCTTTTTTCACCCACCTTTTTACGTCCAATAAAGCCATAAACTGACTGTATTTACGTGAAATACTCCACACTATGGACATTTTGAGAACTATTAGTGCATTTGACCATTCAAGCGCAAGGAGAACTGATCGCGCGCTGTCTGAGAGAACTGGGATCGCGCGCAAGAAAGAGAGAGAGAGCGCTTCTGGTCTGTGTCATTCAGCGCGATTTGCATGCAGTTTGCAATGTGTGGGTTGTCATCATTAATTTTGAAGTATTTCCACATCCCTGAGGCTGACATTGTTTCTGCTGCTGCCGTCGGTGTCTCTGTGCACGGAAAATTCTGTCAGTTACATCACTTGAGGTATTGGTCTTTGGTATCGGGGGTATTTTTACGAGTACAAGTACATGAGCTTGGTACATCAAACAAATCAATTGAGATTCGGGAACCTCTCTGATTGGTGGATCTCACATTACACACAATACACACAAATACCTTGATCTTTAGAGTGGCTAATGGAGTTTTGTTTGTTCCGTTCCCAAAATCAGCCAGTAATCTCGCAATGCACGTGCAGAATCAGACTTGCTGTTATTTATGATACTGACCTTTGTTCATTTCATACTTCAGTGATTCCGTGATGTTTTCAGCATGAAATAAAAAGACTGTACGGATGTTTGGGCAGTTTTCATTATCAGTCGATCATATTGTGGTCACATGGAGTTTTATATGGCAGAATGCTTTAAAGTCGGATATTTAATTCTCCATGAAAATCTCTATGTACAGTTAGAATGTAGAATGCATCTATAGCTAACTCCATTATAAGAAAAAAACAACAACAAAAAAAAACAAAACAACCATCAACCGGCAGAAACATAAATCGGCACCCATGCTGTATATGAATACTTGAGTGAATATATGTGATGTAGATTATTGGTTGGAGCTGCTGCTTGTATATGTGTATATATTTTTGTGCAGAGGATTGATTGATTGATTGATTGATTGATTGATTTTTACATTTATAAAATTGTTAATCTAAAATATCCATTGCTTATGCTTATAAAACTACAAAAAAATTTACTTTATGTACTTTCAGGTAGTGTACAATGGCTTTCAAATAATCAAAATGCATTAAAGCATTAGTTCACTTCAGAATTCAAATTTCCTGATAATTTACTCACCCCCATGCCGTCCAAGATGTTTAGGTCTTTCTTTCTTCATTTCGAAAAGAAATTAAGGTTTTTGAGGAAAACATTCCAGGATTTTTCTCCATATTGTGGATTTCAAAGGCTACCAGTGGGTTGAAGGTCCAAATTGCAGTTTCAGTCCAGCTTCAAAGGGCTCTACACGATCCCAGACGAGGAATAAGGGTTTTGTCTAGCGAAACAATCATTTTCTTAAAAATAAATAAATAAATAAATTAATTAATTAATTACTTTTTAACCACAAATGCTCGTCTTGCACTGCTCTGCGATGCGCCACGCATTACGTAATCATATTGGAAAGGTCACGCATGATGTAGGTGGAAGTGCTGTATTAGGGCGAAAAACTTATTCTCACCTCTCATTTTCTTCTCCAACTTCAAAATTGTCCGACATCGTTGTTTTACCTTTTTTATTTTTTTTTTTTTTTTTTTTTTTTTTTTTTTTTTTTAAAGGCCGTTTGACTTGGTCTTTGCACGTTCGCTTTGTAAACAATTGCTTGGTAATGGTAACTTCCTCAAAAACCTTAATTTCTTTTAGACTGAAGAAAGAAAGGCATAAGCATCTTGGATGACATGGGGGTGAGTAAATTATCAGGAAATTTGAATTCTGAAGTGAACTAATCCTTAATATTGTTTATTTTATGTCCTGTTGTCTCTGATAAATTGTGAAAGCAAGCATAAAAAAATGATTTAAAGTTGTGCATAATGGGCTTAAAAGTGGTCTGAGGCTTTTGTTTTTTTTTGTTTTTTTTTTTTGTTTTTTTTTTTTTGCACTGGCCACAGTGAAGGCCATACAGTATTTTATTTCATTTGACAAGCTGGGCACACAGGGCAAATGAGTGTGACAGGACCTTGCCATATATATTTGAGGGGGAATGCAGGTAAATTCATCTCAACCTCTCAGCATTGTCCTGGAACATCACAGATCTTGTTGAGACTAATCTGAGAACACCTCAAAACAGGAGTGATTATTCATTGAGTGGCTTCCAACAGAGCTGCGTCTTTAGCCAAATGTCACCCTAATTCCTTTTGACTGGCTGCTGTAATGATGACACTCCCTTGATGAACACCGACAGCCCGAGTCCAAGCGGAAGAGGGCCTTTAATGATTTTCATCTTGGCTCGAGTTCACCCAAGCCAAACGTGCGTTGGCAAAAGCACTATAGCGAATGGAAACGGTGCAACACAATGGAAATTTTTTAACCCAATCTCCCTCTAGTGTTGACGGTTCAAAACAAAAGGAAATTTGTTTACGGCTTACTCATTTGGCTTCATTTCATTGTGTTTTGAGTTTGCGTACATTTCAGTCAGTCATGCGAACTCGGCAAAGCCGCAGAGAATATGCCGATGAATGTGATGTGAACTGGCGTTGAAATGTGCATGACTGCCTCTCTCTCTCCTGCTTGTCGTTTCACTGTCACACACTTCACAAGATGCAAGATGAAGAATTATGACTCTGGCTCCCCTTAATGCCACACACCCCGTCTTTGATATATTTATCACGTCCACGCAAATCCCAGCAACGCAATTAATATTTTGTGACCCATTTACATACTAAATAAACAACTTGGTAGTTCATGTGTCTGTCATGTGTGAGTAAATGATCCACTAGAGTTAACTAGACTGCAGCCAGTCTAGTTAACACACACACACACACACACACACACACACACACACACACACACACACACACACACACACACACACACACACACACACACACACACACACACACACACACACACACACACACACACACACACACACACACACACACAAATGATGGCCATGTGTTTGCAAAAGGATTTAGCAGAATATTGATTGCAGACTATATGCATATTAATAGTGTTTATCTAGCACTCTTTGTTAGCTAATATATATATATATATATATATATATATATATATATTATTTTTTTTTTGTAGCAGTAAATCAGTATATTAAAATGATTTCTGAAGGATCATGTGACACTGAAGACTGGAGTAATGATGCTGAAAATTCAGCTTTGCATCACAGGAATAAATTACATTTTAAAATATATTACAGTAGAAAATGGTTATTTCAATTTTAATAATATTTCAGTTTTTTACTGTATTTTTATATCAAATAATTTCAGCATTGGTGAAAACAAGTGAAAAAAAAAATATGAAGATGTGTATGAAGACATTAATTTCTGATGTTATGCTAATTATTTTTTCAAAAAGATGATGTCACTTGGAGGAAGATGTTGTTAAGGAACCAGCTTTTTTGTGTTAATATTATGAACTGTTATTGGAATGTTGAGGACACAGGGGAGGGGAAAAAATGACAAGAAATGAATTACTGTGCAAGCAAAGAGAGTGAGGGAGTGGTAAAATTGAAGAATCCTTGGATATTTCTTAATAAATTGCCAGGATTTTTTGTTTTAACAGTTGATGTTGAGCAGCTTGATGGGGACATATAAATGTACTGCATAGCAGGATTGACCCAGGGAACTAGTTATTAATGAGGCGCACCGTAAGCTCCAGTGAAGGTTCATAAACATGCACGGATAGCTAGTTGTGGTGACCTCTGAATTCCGTGTCCTTGAATGTTCCCATTTTTTGCATTCACATTCTTAAGGTGTGACACCAGCAGGGCTGCACATACACCAAAAGACTGACACTGTTGATCATTTGTGATAAATTGTTGCTCTTTTAATCATCGTCCTGTAACCTTAGGTTGTGACCTTTAGACTCAGAGTTGCAATTAGAGAGGTATCAATCTGAAAACAGCATGAGTTACAGCGTTCCTGCCGATATGAGCTCAATATTGTTGCTTGCTTTCTCGCCCCTAGTGTCTAATTTACACCTCCATTTGTCCAGGGTGTGCAATTCGCCTTAACCTTTGGAATGTCCATCTTTTATAACAGCATATCCCAATACCCTGCTGCATGTTTGCTTCGTTTTACGGTCCCCGGTGTAGCAGTAGAGTTTATATTTGTGATGATTGACTGACTGTTCGCGTTTCAAATAGATGATTGATCCAGCTCTATCTAGCACGAGTCAAAACATGTCCGAGTCACATTTAAAAAAAAAAAAAAAAAAAAAAAAAAATATATATATATATATATATATATGTGTGTATATATATATATATATATATATATATATATATACACACTACCAGTCAAAAGTTCAGAAACATTACTATTTTGAATGTTTTTGAAGTCTTTTATGCTCATTAAGGCTGCATTTATTTCATAATAAATACAGAAAAAACAATAATATTGTGAAATATTATTACAATTTAAAATAATGGTTTTCTATTTTAATATACTTTAAAATAGAATTTATTTCTGTGATGCAAAGCTGAATTTTCAGCATCATTACTCCAGTCTTCAGTGTCACGTGATCCTTCAGAAATCATTCTAATATACTGATTTGATACTCAGTTATTATCAATGTTGAAAACAGTTGTGTTTTCAACATTGATAATAACTGTGATACTTTTTTCAGGATTCAGTGATGAATAAAAGGTTAAAAAGAACAGCATTTATTCAAAATATAAATATTTTCTAACAATATAAATCTTTACTATCACTTTTTATCAATTTAACACATCCGTGCTGAATAAAAGTTCTTTTGAAATTTCTTTCAAAAAAAAAAAAAAAAAAGAAAGAAAAAAAATTACTGACCCCAAACTTTTGAACGGTAGTGTATATTGTTACAAAAGATTTCTATTTTAAATAAATGCTGATATTTTTTAACTTTTTATTCATCAAAGAATCCTGGAAAAGTATCACAGGTTATAAAATAATATTAAGCAGCACAACTGTTTCCAACATTGATAATAAATCAGCAGATTAGAATGACTTCTGAAGGATCATGTGACACTGAAGACTGGAGTAATGATGCTGACAATTCAGCTTTGCATCACAGAAATAAATTATATTTTAAAGTATATTAAAATAGAAAACCATAATTTTAAATTGTAATAATATTTCACAATATTATAGTTTTTTCTATATTTATTATGAAATAAATGCAGCCTTAATGAACATAAGAGACTTCGTTCAAAAACATAAAAAATAGTAACGTTTCCAAACTTTTGACTGGTAGTGTATATTCTAGTGTATATTCATGACAGTTAATCACAATTTCCCCTAAACTGACATTTTGATTTTGAATGTAATTTTTTCCATCCCCTCTGTTTATTTTTTCATTAATTAATTTGTTTGTTTGTTTAGAATTTACCAGTGTTATTTTAGATTTTCAGTTTTCATGTTAATTTTAGTGTAATTATTAGTCATTCCATTACGTGCTTTTGTCATTTTATTAGAATTTCTTTATTATAAAATATAATGCCTTGACTGCTATGACATATAAATGCATTGCCATATAAGAATAGAATAGAATAATAGAATAGAATAGAACCAATATAATTTCAGAACCAATATAATTTCTTATATATATATATAAAGAAATTATATTGGTTCTGAAATATAATAATAACCAATATAATTTCAGAACCAATATAATTTCTTTATATATATATATATATATATATAAAGAAATTATATTGGTTCTGAAATTATATTGGTTCTATTCTATTCTATTATTCTATTCTATTCTATTATTCTATTCTATTCTTATATGGTATATAAGAATAGAATATGGTATATGGTATTCTATTCTTATATGGTATTCTTATATGGTAATGCATTTATGTATATAATGCCTTGACTGCTATGGCATATAAATGCATTACCATATAATAATAGAATAGAATAGAATAGAATAGAATAGAACCAATACAATTTCTTTATTTGAATATATTTGAATATATTTGAATATATTGATATATATATATAATGACTATATATATATATATATATATATATATATATATATATATATATATATATATATATAATGACTTGACTGCAATGGCATATAAATGCATTACCATATAAGAATAGAATAGAATAGAATAGAATAGAATAGAATAGAATATAACCAATATAATATCTTTATTAAAAAAAATAATGCCTTAATTGCTATGACATATAAATACATTACCATATAATAGAATAGAACCAATAGAATGTCTTTATTTATAAAATATAATGTATTGACTACTATGACGTAAATATACTACCATACAATAGAATAGAATTGAATAGAATTTCTATAATTTATAATGTCTTGACTACATGATATAAATACACTACAATAGAACAGAATAGAATAGAATTTATTTATTTAATTATAAATTATAATGTCTTAAGACTCTTGACTACCATGATATAAATGCACGACCATAGAATAGAATAGAATAGAATAGAATAGAATTTATTTAATTATAAATTATAATGTCTTAACTAGATGTGGTTAAGTGCTCACGAAAGAGATACGTTTTCAGCTGTTTTTTTTTAATATTGCCAGGGATTCTGAATAGAATAGAATAGAATAGAATAGAATAGAATAGAATAGAATAGAATTTCTTTATTTATAAAATATAATGTCTTGACATATGACTTGGCATGTTCTTGGCAGGTTTGCTTGAGATCTAGCTGCATATTGTTAGTGTTAAATCTATAAGTCTTTGTGGACTGTAAAGAGTATTAAGCCATTCACGCACAAACACAATTTGTCAGAGATGTTAAATGAGGTCATGAACACTCAGTTAAGCAGAGGTTATAAGCAGCAGACATATTTGATGTGTTTGTAATTGGGGTGGTATCTACTTTATAGATAAACCAAACTGCAGCATATTCATATTTATATATTTGGGTATTGAACTGGTTTTTGGATCCATGTCTAAAGCCCTTATTTAAATGCAGAGCTTTGTAATACCTTTCGGTTTATGCCAATCCACTGAGAGGTTAGTGCCAGCCGCATTGCACAGGGAATTTCTTAAAGGCAGACAAATGCTAATACATGTTAATTTCTTGCAAAGTTACATTCATACAGCACCCAACAATTATTCCCTGGGGGTCAAAGAGAAACAGACCATTGTTATCGCCCAGACTTTCTTAGGCGATTTCAACAAATAGGAACAGCATTTCCATCAGTGGAGGGCTTATGAACAATGTTAATGCTACAGCACTGCATGTGCATGGGACTCTTAGGGAATGTGTGATGTAATGATTTGAAGAATTAGAAGAAGTGCAGTTTAAAACCAATTTGACTGAAATTATGTTGAGTTCAGTGCATTTGAGTGCATTTGCACAGGCCAAAGGCTATTAGCATTTTCCATCTGCTTCAAATGCACTTCTAATTCTTGTACAAACTGAGAGCAAATCACACCGCAATGACTCCTTCAAACTGATCAAGAAGCAGAATTCCACAGAGGGTTAGAGTCAACACCCCGGACCATAAAATCAGAAGACTTGCCATTTTGGGCATCATCCACGGTGAAACAGACTAACTCCAAAGCAAAGAACGCTTGTAAGAGATACCTATTAACCTGTCAAGGTTAGGAAGTTTAACACGACTAACTGTCGAAGAGATGGCACATCTTGAGTCTCATGAGGAAAATCATGAGTTAACGCCAAAGGTTGTTTGATTCCCAAGTCAGAGACTTTCTTCTAAGACCTTTGAGTGACCTCTGGAATTCATGACCTCTCTAAAATCCACAGAGTCTGCCTTTAGCTATCAAAATGCATCAGATCATTCCAAAACAAAAACTAATCAAACATCATTCAACTGCATAATTCTGTATCATGTCTACAACCATGTGACTATTATGCTTAGATCAGACATAATTCACGCAATTGTTATAACTTTAGAATGGTTTATTGGAGGTATCGCTTGTTTACTATCAGCGTGAATGGTTTTCTGTTTCTAAAATTGTGGTAAACTCTGGAAAGTTAAGAGACCACGTAATCAGATAACATGTAATTTATGTGAAGAAATAGTCACACCCTGAACCAAAGACGATACCTAATTGGTCTGAACTCCTCTAAAGGGTTGGACAAACATCTGAGTTTAAAAACTCAAGGCAGTTAAGTTTTTGCTGCAAAGCTTCAGTCAACGACTCTATAGTCTTTGCCCAAACCTCAAGCTTCAGCCACGTCCATTCATCCGCCAACACACCAGAACATGATTGGCTTCCCCGAGACGTCAAGACCTCCACGAATCAACAAACCTCGGAAACCCATTTTCAGCAAAGGACGCAACAAAAAGGAATCCCCCTCAAAGACTTGTTATTATTATACTATAGTTTGGATATTAATATCAACTGCAGAGTTGATAGTTATGGCCCCTTAAAGGTGCCCTAGAATCTACATTTAACAAGATGTAATATAAGTCTAAGGTGTCCCCAGAATGTGTCTGTGAAGTTTCAGCTCAAAATACCCCATAGATTTTTTTAATATACCATGTTTTAACTGCCTGTTTTGAGGTGTGATTTAAAAATGCTCTGATTTGTGTGTGTACACCTTTAAATGCTCATGCTCCCCGCCCCCAAGCTTGTGACTCCCATATAAACATTGCATAAACAATACAATAAGTTCACACAGCAAATATAACTCTCAAAATGGTTCTTTACAAACCGTTCGTGATGCAGCATATCAGATCACGTAAGTATTTTGTGGATGTTTACATTTGATTCTGAATGAGTTTGATAATGCTGCGTGGCTAACGGGGCTAATACTACACACTTGGAGAGATTTATAAAGAATGAAGAAGCGTTTATGAATTATACAGACTGCAAGCGTTTAAAAATGAAAATAACGACATGGCTCTGGTCTCCGTGAATACAGTAAGAAACAATGGTAACTTTAACCACATTTAACAGTACATTAGCAACATGCTAACGAAACATTTAGAAAGACAATTTACAAATATCACTAAATATATCATAATATCATGCATCATGAACAGTTATTATCAATCCATCTGCCATTTTCGCTATTGTCCTTGCTTGATGGCTTCACAATACCTGCATAAGTTCTGATGATTCGGCTGTGCAGCTCCACGACGTTAATACTGGATTGCCTAATGCTTAGAACATGGGCTGGCATATGCAAAAGTTGGGGGCGTACATATTAATGATCCCGACTGTTGCGTCACAGTCGGTGTTATGTTGAGATTCGCCTGTTTTTCCGTGGTGTTTTTCACGCACAAGATTTACATAAGAAGGAGGACACAAAGGTGTTTGAGACTCACTGTATGTCATTTCCATGTACAGAACTCTTATTATTCAACTATGCCAAGGTAAATTCAATTTTAAATTCTAGGGCACCTTTAAATTGAACACTGGACGATTTATTTGTTCGGCCATAAAAAAAGTGATTCTTTCAAAATTATTAAATTAATTAATAATTCCCTTTGAGCTAAATTGACCTGTTTCTCTTAAATTCTTCAAATCTTTATATCACACACATTCTATGTTTATTTTATTTTATTTTATTTTATTTTATTTTATTTTATTTTTCACCAGTGAATTTCTTTTTCATGACTTTTCCATTCACTTGTTATTACTGGATATTTCCAGAGATCAAGAGCAATGCAATATTTTACAGCTGAGCATAACTAGAAAAATGTATGTTAACTATGCAACTTTTTTTTTTTTTTTTTAGATGTAAATAATTTGCGTAGCTTTTGCAGACAAATAGGTTACATTTTTAAAATTTTCTGATATTTTATTTTTTTCCATGATTGTGGGAATCTGGGGAAAAAAGCTGTGTGTGTTACTGTGTATATGTGTGTTGTATTCCACTGGCTGACCTTCCTCAGGCCACGAGCTATATTGCTGCTGGCAACAAAGGGAAGCTAATTTGTAATCTGCAAACATTGCTTATAATCTCTGGGTCCTTTATGAGCTGTTGCCTAGCAACAATACGGCACCTTTCTACATTGAGTTATGTGCAGCTTGCAGTAAAATGTGTCAAACAGAAAAGATAAACTCATATTGTGAAATAAATTGTGTGTGTAGACATGAAACAAATTGATATGGACGGTAATAAGAAACAAATCTCTATGAATTCCTCAAACATACAAATTAGCCTCTCCATTATTGATTGTGTCTGTTTGAAGAAGGTATTTGCATGCATATTATCACCCACGTCACAGATTGTATCACACCTGGTTGGTTCATTTCAACCTTGGAGAGGACGGCACTCGAAAAAAAGGCAAGGGCCTTCCCTCATTTTCAAATGCTAATGTTGTAATCATTCATAATAATGAGCCTCTGTTTAAATAAATCACTGTTCAATAATGTTTCACCTTGGAGAGCAAAGTGACTTCTTCAAATAGAAATATTTCCATAAATATTTTTTCAGTAAAATGCCACATAAAGCTATAATTATTAGAAATTACAGTCTTTAGCAGAACTTGCTCAAACAAGTATTGCTATTGTTTCCCCACACTGTTTGTGAATATGCAAAATGCTATTTATCATTAATATCTCCTTTTCTATGGACGCCTGTTAGGGAACATTGTTGTGTAAACATCCTTATCTAAAGTTAAAAAAAAAAAGATTTGCTTTTCTCCCTGCTATCATAATGAATATATGATTAAGGGGTTTTAGAGTTCCATCAAGCAATAAAATTAGTCACAAGCATA
The DNA here is from genome assembly GCA_039654765.1 of Mylopharyngodon piceus. Lineage (NCBI taxonomy): Eukaryota > Metazoa > Chordata > Actinopteri > Cypriniformes > Xenocyprididae > Mylopharyngodon > Mylopharyngodon piceus. The sequence goes on along the minus strand of CM077440.1, from coordinate 15,232,100 downwards.
ATAGGATAAACATATTCGTGAGATATGATCATGTCACACATTTACTGAACCATGCAAGCGATTAAGGTATAACAAATTGTTTTCAGTGGGAAAATAATGTTTACGACCCCATGCTTTTTGGAAGGGGCGTTATTTACAGGCTGAAGTCTATGGAATGTCACGTGGTACATGATAATTATTGTTTTAATGATTAGAGATTAGGGGCTGATGATTTTAGAGACAACTAGGGTTGATCTGTTAACCATGAGAGACACTCGACAACCAACATTTGATTCAAAAAACAATTTAGTGCTTTTATGGAATTGTCAGCATGCAGGGAAATGTACGATGTTTCTTCTTTCAAAATAACAATTTCCATATCAGCCCATTTCTAGCGGCAGAGCTGCAGCTGTTTGTCTTCAGTTGGACCAATGACAGGCTCAGCTCTGATAAAATTTTGCATCTGCAGAATCTGCACATCTTGAATTAGAATATCATCCTTTTGTCCATCTGTTTGTTTTCTATTCGGTTTATTGCACGCATTACAGTTAAAATTACAGGGGAGTGGTTGTTGTGGTATTGCTTGACTCAGCATGATTAATTTTGGACAATGCAATTACCATGCAATCACATTTAAAGGCAGTAGTTCATTTTAGAAAGGAAAAGTTGGTGATGCCTCTTATTTTCTCCCTAATGAACACTATGCATAGAGTATTAGATTATGCATAGAGATAGAGTATCTATCTATCTATCCTAATACTTGTCATCGGACTTATGGGCAGATGGACTATGGGTGTAGTAGCCTCTTTTGAGTCTGCAGCCACCTAGCAACGACCCAGTACACCATAGCAACTATGTCATTATGCTAAAAAGTGCTCAGAAGACCTTAGCAGCTGCATAGTTACGCCCTAGCAACATAGTGCCGAATTTTCCCAGGCAAACATCACTTTGAGAACAGCCACACTGGATTCCTCTCAAGGTTAGTGTGGTCACTGTATTTAGTTACCATATAGATATCATATTATATACCATATCTTGTATCTCATAAATAAAGACCACATGGAGTCATGCTGGAGGCAAAACAATATTCAAGTTATGTGGTTGTCCATTTTGACAGTACAGCAACCTATGTTAACACCCATACAACCTTTCTTGATGCTATATATATATATATATATATATATATTTTTTTTTTTTTTAAGACAAGAAAAGCATATATATAGCTAAACTTTGTTATAAACCGTTACTATTCTGGAGGCACTTTACAACTTTTACAACACTTTGAGAGCAATAGTTTAATGACCCTTAGAAACACTAGCACATTTTTACAATTCTCAGCAATTTTCCGCAACATAACCACTGCTTTTACTCCCACCTTGTTATAAGCTCAAAGGAATCACACAATGCAGCTTTTGCATGTATTTTTCATTTTTCATTTTTTTTATTTATTTATTTATGACTACCTCGTAATAGCAGAGTCCACTTTTGTGTCACGTACAGCCTTCGGCATGCTTTGCCTCGCTCTAATGAGAGGCCAGCGCAGGCCGCCAGCTTCTTACGTAGCGCCTCGTTTTTCCCCGTGGCGTTACCGGACTTACCCCGTGGTCTCACGCACAATCCTTTGGGTTGTAACCCACTAAGATGCGACCGGCCTCTGCCTGCTTGATTCCAGAACTCCCCAGATAAAGGCATTTTTGTGTCGGTGAGGATAACAAGGCGCCTGAGCCTCAGGGGAAACCGCGGCTGTGTCTCAAAGCTAGGGAGCCTAACAAGTCATTAGGAGACAGTGCATCAAAAGGCAATCATAACCTTATGTGTAAAATTTAGGTCAGTGCTCCAGCTATAACATCTGCACTGCAACACTGCATATTAGTGTGTCTTAAAAGAGTGTTTTAAAGACCGCAGGGCATTTTCTGTGTTTAGCTTGTTTTGCTTCTTGTTTTCTTTTTCTTTTCTTTTTTTTCTTTTTTGTCTTTTATGTGAAGAGCTTGGAAAAGAAGACGTGGCATGATTTGTTAAAGTCTTGGAAATAGTTAGAATGAACATTTTATTCTCCAGTGTTGAGTTGAGTGAAGTGAACGAATTAAAGACATAATAATAAAGCTACTATGCAATCTTTAAGTTTTAATTTTGGTAGCACATTATTTTTGCAGTCCTGTTCCCCATGTACATATTATGTATGTATTATAGTAATTACAATAACTGTGTAATAACTATGTAATAACTCTGAACCTGCTCCTAAAGCTAACCTTAACCCATGTAGTTAACCCATAATACCAGTACTTTCTTAGGTAAGTACACTGTAAGAACATGTAAGTGCACGTAAAAAAAAAAAAAAGTGCAAACTTAATTTCGTCTTTTGTGCAAATAATTTTTCATCTCTAATATTTGTGTGTGCGCACATTGGAGGACATCATAAAGTGAGGGCATTGTTAATGTTAGTGATGAGAAATTGTTTTAAGTCTCATGTTTGAGTTGCGTAACACTCATAATTATTCTTCTGCCTACATACAGCATGTGAAGTCAGTTTTTGCTCTGTTCTGCGTTTAGTTTGACCTCTGCTCTGAAAAATCAAAGTGAATTTTCTTTCAAACAAACTAATGATGTATGTGTGGTTGCAAATGGGCAATATATGTTTACAATATTAAATATGAAATCATAGTTGCTGTTTTAGAGACTTAAGATTGAGAGAATATAAAGATCGAGAGTGTGTTGGTGGGTGTTAAATAATGAAGATATATTGTATAAATTAAAAACCAAACTACTGTGCATGCAGAATAAATGAAGTTGAGGGAATGAAAAGAAAATATTAATGAGTTAAAAAAACAAAGACTTCTTACATGGCTGATAACCAATGCGAATTTGAAAATGGGATCAATCAAGGTAAAAACAAAGCTCTGTTTGAATGCCTGTCATTGAAAAGCTGGAACCTCATTAACCTGGCAAACTTCATTTATACAAACAAATCACATTAAGTAGTCACAAGTCTGCTTGATTGACATATTCACATTTGATAATTAATATTGCACTATATCAAATGGATGGTTTATATAGCCTACAGTTCATCAACAAAGCTGCAGTGTTGACTTAAAGCATAGAGCAGGATACACTAACAACCATGAAAAAATGTATGGAAATTAGTGAAATATTCTGTCATGAACATAAGTCATGGAACTTTCTATAGTTTTTGAATCATACTTACTGGATATTGCTTGTGTGGTGTGTGAATGAATCCAGGAATGAACGAACGAACTGACTTTTAAGTGAATCATTCTTTTGAATTGGCTTTTTTAAATGATTCAGTAGCAAGTTCACAATTTACTCGATTCAATAGCAAGTCAGCCTGAATAAAAATTATTTCGAAAAAGATCCTTATTCGTTAATCAATCATTAGGGCCCGAGGACCAATGGTGTGAGAACCCTATTGTAATTGCTAGGTCAATTATTCTTCTTCTCCAAAATGAATCGCAGTTTTGAGGGCCTAAACATACTTGAAAACTCATGAAACTTTGCACACGTGTCAGAAGTGGTGAGAATTTACGTCTGATATGGGTTTCAGAATTAGTTGTGGCAAAATGGCTCGATAGCGCCACCTACAAAATTTCAATTAAGCGAATACAAATACACACAAAATAATGTCAAAATGCCGGTTTTGGCGAGTATTCACGTAAACAGTTGAGAGAGAAAACACACGTGTAACAGTATAATGGATCCGTGCGTCAGGTCTTAAAGTGACAGCAGCCTAATATACCTGCTGCCAAATTATGAGGTAATATTACAAATATCTATGTGGCAGTTTTGTCCCCATTAATGTCAAAAATTGTGGCCATTGAAAATGCTGAGTGGCTAGTAACTCTGAAAAACTACTAGCCACAGTGGCTGGTGAGCAAAAAAAAGTTAATGTCAAGCCCTGACTATAACGAACGATAACAATATTAGCGTCCCACACAATATTGTGTACCTTTGCAAGTACATGTCAACTTATTCTAACCCTAACCCTACCAGTCTACTAATATTCTACTAACACTCTAATGAGAGTTAGTTGACATGGAGGTGAAATGTTACTTTAGTCAACAGAATGTGTAAAAGGGACCATTAAAATAAAGTGTAACCAAGGTCTCTTATTCAAAACAATAGAAAAAAAGAAAAAAAAAAAAGACATAGCTGGATGACGCAGTGACGGAGCATAGATTCATAGGAATAATGGGATTATCTTTAGCGACAGAACCCGTAACAAACGATAATGTATAATTGTGGTCCATCATGAATGTGTAAAACAAACAAGCTGTGGCTTGCTGCTATCAGAGATAGTTGGCTTTGGTGCTACAACTACTACTTTTTTTTTTTTTTTTTCCCCACAGGAAGTACACTGAGTTTCCATGGTTTGTACCAACAATGGAGGGTAGGGGGGGATTTCATGCCATTGACAGGCGATACAATGACATGGACTGTTTCACAGATTAAAATTGCAGATTTCTCTGGACATTGTTGGAAACATTTGGAATAATGTAAGTTCACAATTCAACATAATATATAACATTGTTCTAGTGTTTTTTGGATATTTTAATGAAAAAAATGTATGTATTGTACCTTTAAATGCTCAAATTTTTCAAAGCAGGATGAATTTTGATTGGCTGTCAATGTTTTTTTATCATTTATCACATGGGAAAAAAAAAAAAAAAAATGTTCTGAAAGTGATTCCAATGATATTGTTTCTCTGTGATATTATCATTATAGTTGTGATGTGGACTGATGTTCTTTTATATTTAGAATGATTTTTAGAACTATATCTTTATCATTATCATAGTCATTGTCCTTGGTGTGAACGAGTCTTAACAGCACACGCAAAGTTCAGTAGTGTCTACATGTATGTCTAAATTCACTAATTTCCACTTACATGTGGGAAGTTTAAGAGGTGACCATTCATTATCTGCATCTAGAGTGTTTTAGTCAAATATAACTTGAGTGATTTTAAGCTTTGTTTATCCTCCATGTCGTCCATTAGATGAAGGTTAGCATTGTGTGCCATTGTCTGAATAGCCACTAATTATGGTTAGCATCTCACATTGTGAGGTCATTGATGTTAATGGAAAGTGCAGCCATGTGAAATTGTTATTAACCCATGAAATTAGATAATCTGCCTAGATTTATGAAGAGCAGCAGTTATGTCTTTCTTATATTGCATTGCTTTCAGTGTGAATGCACAACTACATGCACAATTTGCACTCCTTGCCATCATGTACTGCATATGAGGAAATATATAAAAAGGTGTTTCTTCAACTATGGGCACTATCGCTGTGAATGTTTAGAAAATAAGAACTTTAACAAGTTTATTTAATTTTTATTCTAACACTGTACATGCATGCATTTTTTTATTATTTTTTTTATTATTATTATTTATTTATTTATTTTTTTAATTTGTCTTGTCTTTATTTCTATTTTCTTTTTTTAACATGTTATTTTTCACTTATTTTTCATCTCTAGTAATGTAGTTTAATCACTTTTTGTAGTGGAAATGATGGGGAAAAGTGGCAGACTACTTTAAGGATGATTTCATAGCTAGCATTTTATTTTGCTAAATATACAAAAAATAAAACAGTTTAATATTTTCACACTTTTTGCATAACTTAATGGGAAACTCCTGCATGATATTTGTTTTTTGTTTTTTCTTGTTTTTTTACACATCACCACACAATCTGTACATTAAAGGCATTTTGGAAAATAGCACAAATATTTAAAATGGTTTAGTTAAAAAAACAAAAAAACAAAAAAAAACACATCAGCCTCTGGGCCATAGTTGAAGAAACACCTAAAGACTTTGACAATGCAAACTTTTTTTCTTTTTCTTTTTTTTTGTAATGTGAGAACAGTCTCCAATTTATTGCAGTTTGTGACATTTTTCTCGATAAAGTTAGCAGATCAGAACCGACGTAAAACATTTTGCTTTCTCCTCCTACTCATCATCTTTTCCCTTCTTCTGCCTTGAAGGCATTTAGAAGGTTCATGATCAATTCCCACAAAGCCTTGTGCCGTGTGTCTCCGGCGGGCTTCACTCCCCTCAATCATTTGAGATGCTCCGCTCCGCCCTGACGACTGAAGGTCAAAATAAACTGGATCGTTTAAAGCTGCCTGGGGATGTACACTTCACTATATTGAGTTCCCTTCTTGTGCTGTGACGGCGAATAATAGAATCTACTCCAGTCCTCTATTTACTTGACCCGTTCAGTGAGACTTTCCTGTGTGGTTTAACTCCGTCGTACATGCGATGATCATATCAGCGTATCACAGCTGACTCCTCCTGACATGCTTTGACAAAACAGTCATGACGTTAACATGACGGCTTATTTGCTTGGATGATTTCTCAGAGAGTGCATTATGTCTCATAAGGAAACTGTGCCGTTGTGTCAAAGCCTCAGGACAAGCAGAGTTTTTGAAAGAGGGTACATAAATGATGGCATCATTTTGGGCACTGAGATTTTGTCCCCGCCCTTTTTTGAAATTCCAAAATAAATATGTAATTTTAAATAAATATATAATAAATGTTTAAAAAATATCAATGTCAAGGCTTCAAAAAAGTGGGAGCAAATGTATAATTATAATATAATTGATAGATTGCAACAGTGCATAATGCATCATATCAGGAACAAGATAACTGGTAAAACATATATTATAATTACTTCCAATAATTTTATTTATATTTATGCATGTGGCAGATGGTTTTATCCAAAGCAACTTGCATTGAATTCAAGGTATACATTTCATTTTTTTTTTTTTTTTTTTTTCTTCATTCCCTGGGAATCGAACCCATGACCTTGGCATTGCGATTCTTTATTCTTTTAGTCAGAACATGTTAACTCAGAATATGCAGTTTTTGCATTGCCATCAATGGAGGAACATGCTTTTTGCTTGCATAATGGTGTAGCAGCAATTGTGACTCCCGATGCTTTTCCTATTCTGCGTGGCGATTAGTTCAAAGCAGTGACAGAAATTGACTTTTTTCATTAAGGGGTGACATTTGCCACCTTCAGTTGATTTCCAGAGACACCTTTATAAGGGCATTTTTTTCCTAACCTTATGAGATGTACTGTATGCCTCATCTTTTATGTCAAATTCTTACATTTAGTCATTAAATTAAAGGGGACCTATGCAATATAAGTCTCTGGTGTCCCCAGAATGTGTCTGTGAAGTTTCAGCTCAAAATACCCCACAGATCATTTATTATAGCTTGTCAAATTTGCCCCATTTGAGTGTAAGCAAAAACACGCTGTTTTTGTATGTGTCCCTTTAAATGCAAATGAGCTGCTGCTCCCGTCCGCTTTCCAGTAGAGGGCGGAAAGGGTTTGTGCTTCAATTGCTCAACAACAACAAAGATGGAGAATCTCACGCAGCCAAAATGTCGATTGTCAGTAACGATGTTCAGCCTTTACATTGTTCAAACCGGAGTGGGACACTGATGGAGAGACTCCAAAAGTTACAACTTTTAGAATGCAATTCCAATTGCGTGGATAATGGTATGAGATTAATGTTTTAAAACTAATATTTTTAAAACAATTTATATGGCGCACCCTTAAGTGGTGACATCTATGAACAAGAGGCTAAGTGCCAAAACTAACCAGCTCGTTTTCATTAAAATGAAACAGACCATTCTCATTGAAAGCAATGTTTTTTGGTCACTTTGTTGTTGCAGACGGTCACCCCTTCATTCTGCCCTTCCAAACACCCTGGGCCAGAATCTAATCTAACTCTAAATGGTGCCTTGCTCTTTCAGTTCTTTTGGTGTCAACGCTTCTTTCCGGTTCTTTGCTAGGACACACTTGTCACAGTCGCAGACCAGTCCTTGCCTCTGGTGTAAGTTGTGATTTAGTTTGGCCAAGCGAACCGGCTAAATAAAGGAGTCCCAGCATCACCTCCAGAGAGTCATCTGTGTCATAGAGACCGCAGTGTCAAGGATAAGATGGGATGAAATGAATGTCTTTTATTGGAATGATGACTCCAGTAATTGAAGCAGGTTAGACTTGGTGAAATTGGAATGATAGCAGTCGGATACTTAAAGCCCCCCAGGATTGGTGTCAAGATGCTCTGAGCCGATCTCATGCCTGGTTCACTGCATCCTTCTGTGCTTAAGTGTCTTAACAGACAGCTAATTATCACATTGCATTAAAGAGGTTGCCAGCTTGCTCTTTTCCAGCATGTTGAGTCTTTTTCCTCCCCTTTGGTATGACTGGGAAGGTGGGCCGTGCAGTATTGATTCCGAGAGGAGGGGGGCCTTGGCGTAAAAAAAGGTTGGGAACCACTGCTCTACAGCATGTATGTTTTTGTTTTGGTCTGTGTGATCCCGCCCACTACCAATTTACCAAATAGAGTTTGGCACCCCGGGTTGCCAGCTAGCGGAAAACACAGCATATTGCAGCCATGGAACCCAGCAAATGTCAGAGATCGCAGACCTAAAAAACCTCTGCATCCATCTAAAAAGCTCTATGACCAGAGACATATTAAAATGCAGATATATTAGCTGATCAACTTTCGTGTAAAGCTCGTCGTTTTCCATGTCAATTGCCCTCGTTACTGTGCGTGTCCTCAATCTGGTACGCGTCGAGTCTGAGGAGGAGGGGGTGGGGGACACAACCAATATTTTGAATTTGGACTGCAGTACCCATTTCAACCACTAGCTGTCAATATTAAATACTGCACCTTTAAAGGCACAATATGTAAGATTTTTTCATTAAAATATTAAAAAACCATTAGAACAATGTTATATATTTTGTTGACTTGTGTACCTACGTTATCCCAAATGTTTCCAAGAATGTTTAAATCCAGAGTAATAAGCAATTTTAACAAGGACACACACTGTGTACGTGCGTCACCTGTTAATGACATCATACCCGCATTACCCTTGATTTCCTGTTTTATTTTGTAGAAACCATGGAAACACCAAAGAAGCTTTAATATATTATGTTTTATTAGACAGGTGAGCAACTGTCTGGATACATTCATTGACAGAAAACTAACCATGTTATATAGATCAGCACAGTAAGCCTTATTGTTTAAATCTCGTTTTCTTGATTTACCATGAGTACCATGTTTTACCATGCCTAATATCGATCTAGCTTACTGCAGTGTGCAACAAGTTCGCTTAGCAAACACACAGAGTAGCATTATAACAACTTTCAACACACAAATGTATCTAACATGATAAAACAGCACTGCATTACCCCACATACGCTTGACCGGAAGAAGCGGAACCGCTCGTCTGCTGCATAATAAAAGTCCGGCTGCTCTGGAGACGTGTGTCACGCTTGTCTCTCATTAGCAATCGCTCCAGCGGCCTCGTTCAGCTCCGACGGCTTTCAGCCACACCCTGCTTCAGACTACAGTAATGTTAATAAATCTTTAATACTTGAATATGATTTCTGCCCGAGTCCTGTCGGATTGTTTTCCAAAGGCTGTAGACGTGAAGACAACAACTCCCATGATTCCGCGAAATCTAGGTGTTATCAAGCTACGCCTTTGTTTTGAATAAGCAACCACTAGCGGCGAAACAATACATATTGTGCCTTTAACTTACATAGATTAACAAAAGTCAATAAATGCTGTAAAAAAAAATAAATAAATAAATATATATATATATATATATATATATATATATTGCTCATTGTTCATGTTCGCTAATGTTAACAAATGAGACCTTATTGTAAAACATTATCAAAAAACAATAATTTCCTTTGAATCTTATCACATAATGTTCAATTTCAGAGTCAAAGCAAGTCAAATTCATAAACTTAGATATTTGATTGATTGCTAAATCTAAACATGAAAAAGTCACATTACGGAAATGAAAAGTGTTGCAAATGTTGTTTCACATCAGTGTCGATGTATAGTGATGTGAAGCATGATTTCTTTGCCTGACAAAGACCTTGTTTGGTTGAAACCTTGTTTGAATGAAGTTTCATGGGAGCAGATAAAGCAGTGGTTTAAGTATGATTTTGGACCAATGAGATTTAACTATGGGCGAGGCTATATAGTAAAAACTAAACTGCACTCCTGGTTGTGGTGGGTTCCAGTAAAAACCTGTGAAAGACAAAGTTTATCTCTCAGTGGTTCATTGCCCAGGGTTGTTGAGGACTCTGTGTTATCCTGCTGCTGCTGTGGGATACAGGAAGCAGTCTTGCTTTTGCTTTGATTGTTTTCTTTCTAGGGCACTTTGATCTTGATTAAAATTGATGACATTTACAACATGCTTTGCTTGCATCCCAAACAACCTTTCCTGGCCACTCCAGCAGGCCTTGATCAACCTTGACTATCCTTTATACAGAAAGTCATTTACTGGACAGCACTATATAGTCAGGTATAACTCGCTGTAAAAATAACCGCCATACCTGTACTTGACTCCTCTTTCAAGTAGCCTTCTTCTATTTTAGGAGAACGTCTACTGTTTATTCAGTCACGCTCTAAAGCAGATGATGCATTTCCCAAAACACTTGAGTCATGTACCTTGAAGAGCAATTTATCTCAATACAAGCTCTTTTTGAGTCTGGGAAACATCCACAGTTTAAAGTGGCTGTTATTGATAAAATAATATTCTTACCATTTGCCTTTTAATCATATACAGATGTTTCCACATTTTAAACAGCCAGTAGAGTACAGAGTTTACCTTGAGTTACCTTGGCATCACTGTTTAACAGAATAGACAACGTTCACTCAATTTATTGACAAAGTAGAGTTTTATTAGGAGAATTTCTGAAGGACAGTTCTTTTCCATGCAACAATATTTCATCGTGAATGACCATGGCTGTATATGCTCTAAAAAGGACCAATTACTTTGAACCATACTTAGTGTTAGGAACAGACTAAAATGAAAGTTGTTCTGTGAACCAATGTCATTATGGTGTCAAACGTATCAAGACAAGTCAAGCTACCTTTTGTTTGTTTGTTTGTTTGTTTTTATCTAAACTTGATAGCGAATGAGATTTCACATTACAAATTTCTTCTGGTTCCTCACAAAATTATCAATTGGATTTATAAGTTTTGGAACATACTACAGTGTGTACATTATTTTAAAGGAGCTATTTGTAAAAAAAAAAAAAAAAAAAAAAATCATGTATCAATCACTTTTTTTTATTGTCAATGAACACCTTGTAACAAAACTTAAAAAATGAGACCTTCATCAGCTTTCTAGGTTGTCTATGAAAGCATGAAAACATATTTTTATGTGAAGGTTTTCTCAAAATGATTAGATTTTTTTTTTTTTTTTTTTTCATGCACAAAGCCAGAAATGTCTACTTCAGCAGCACTTACATAGACCATACTTTACAGTTTTATTCCTATCTATATTTTGAAGGTATTTACTAAGTGGTTTATTCATATATCATTCACCTGTTTTACAGTATATACCTTCCCCTCCCAAAAAAAAAAAAAAACTGTGATATTTTTTTTTCTGGCTATTGATAATCAGTATTTAATCGGTATTTTCATCAGTCTATAATCTATAATCAGTCTATACAACCTATAATCAGTATTTTCTGATTTATAGGAAGTTATTTAAAAAAATCTTCTCTGTAAAATCTTTTAACAAAATGAAACAAATATTTCAACCTGGCATTCAATCATAATGAAATGGTTGCATATTTATTTAAATAATGCCTCATTTGCATATTTAAACATAACATTTCAAACAACTTGTAATACAAAACAGTCTTAATGTACTATATCTACTTGTTAATTTTCTTTTTACCATATTCACCTGTCATGTCTTGCCATAATGGTGTTTATATTGTCTTTTTCGCAGCATGAAAACTGCGGAGATTGTCCGTGAACTGTCGTTGTATAGAAAAGAGTGAAAAGAGAAAAAAATTCCATGTCTTTTGTCTAATAACAATACGAATGTGGAATCATGAGAGTGAGAAAATAATGTCTGAATTTTCATATTTGCCGGAACTATTCTTTTAATTAGCCATGCACAATTGGACTAGGACTGATTCTTGGAAGTGTTTCTGCACTAGTAAGCGACATACTCAGACCAGCAAGGCAAAGGCAGCAGCCCATGTCCAGACACTAATGAATGAAGTTGCTTGTGTAAGCCCTTTTCTGTTTATAAAGGCTTTAAAGGACACTGTGATACATTTGAAATTCCCAGAGTTATCAAAATTCATTTTTTTTCCCTGAAGCTCTCTACTGACCCAATCAGCGTACATGATGTGAGCTTTGCATTTCTGCTTCCTTTCACTCGCCGGACTCTCCTACAAAATGGCATAATGTGCAATCTTATTCTGTGAATTTTCCAGAAAGGCATAGTAGTGGATGGAAAGGAGATGAGGGGGGTTATTTTCCAACTGGCCTTGTGAAAATGGGCAATTTCAAACTCATTTAGGTTTATTTATGAAGCCATTTCCGAATCAGTATTTATTACCGAGGACGGTCCTTTTAAGCACGATTCGAAAATGGGCATTTCTTGAATAGTCTAGTTACAGTTTTTCCTGGACACGAGCGATAAAATGAACTAATATCCCAACTATCGAGGAGCTATGCATGAGTGCAAATGTAATATGCAATTCAAAGGTTTCTATATGGATAATGCAGTTTTACATATGAATCAAGCTTATTTGCAGGATCTAAAAGTAAGCTGCAGTGTTGAAGCTAGTTTAAAACTGTAAATTGCCCATGCAGCAGCAAGCTACCCATGATTTATAGGTAATCCATAGTTAATCTACTCTTCTGAAAGTTACTAACAAATAGCAGCTAACCTTAATGAAGCTACTTAAGGGGGGATAACCACAAGTAATAATCTCAATTAATCACATATATTTACTTAAGGCTTGAATGAGGTCTCAGTAACACTTTACAATAAGGTTTCATTACATTAAACAGGTTTCAAAGATTAACAAGTACTGCAACAAATGTATTGTTCATTGTTAGTTCATGTTAGTTAATACATTAACTAATGTTAACAGACCTTATTTCATTAGTTTTATGCATTAGCTGACATGAAGTAACAATTAGCAATATATATTTTAAAGCATTTATTAATCTTTGTTAAAGGGGACCTATTATGCAAAATTCACTTTTACATGGTGTTTGAACATAAATGAGTGTCGGCAGTGTGTGTACACAACCACCCTATAATCATAAAAATTCACCCATTCCTCTTTTTTTAATCCCCATAAATCATAAGCAGTGTCTCAGAACAAGCCGTTTGCAGATTGTAGCTCTTGTGATGTCACAAATGCTTAGGCCCCGCCCACAACTGCTGATTGACTCTGCCCTATTAGCATAGACCCCGCCCTGAGTGAGCCGTACACAGTCCGCCATTTTTATCTCCTCGCCAGAGCATTTAACAGCAGCATTCAAGTAAGAAATGTATTCTTATTAAAGCTACTAAAGTTCAATTAACAGCATAGCTGTAGGTACTGTATATTACTCTGCTTTCACTTTAATTTACACATCTAATATATTCATACAGTTTCTTTACTTGCTGTTTACGTTCACAGACATAACCGACTGTGTTTATGTGAACTTTGTGTGTTTTTTTACATAACCTTGTGTGTATTTGACAGTTTAAGTGCAATAAGACATGTAAGAAAACTTAGTTTAATACTCACAGAATGCGACGTCGGACATCCAGCTTTCTGTGCGCGTGTTTCGGATGTGTGCGCTCAGAAAACCATATATCACAAGTTTAGACTGATATGGCTCTAAAACACATGCAGATAATAAACTTTCATGATAATGAAGAACTGCAATGTCACTTGAGTGTGGCCGCGATAGAGATGATAATCAAAACCAAACAGATGTTTTGTTAGTTTTTTGCAGAGTGTCCGAGGCATGAGTTGTGCAGGCTCTGCCCTCTTCTGGAAAGCGGGGTCAGCAGCTCATTTGCATTTAAAGATACATGCACGAAAACAGCATGTTTTTCCTTCCACTCAAAAATGGGCATTTACAACATGATATAATAAATGATATGTGGGGTATTTTGAGCTGACACCTGACACTTATATTACATCTTGTAAAAAGGGGCATAATAGGGGCAAAGACGGACGGCTGCATGCTCAAATTTCCCGCGGAATTACCCACCAGTACCACCTGAATTATAAAAACATTATTACAAGCTTACCGTTGTGAATCGGGCTAAGGTAAGGTGATAGTTTTGAACACTGGCTGGTTATGTACTTGCTCAAAAATTGATTGTGGATAATTTTTAACCTAAAAAAGTTACAGGCTGCAGCTTTAACTAATTTAGTTAATAATGTTAACAAATGAAACCTTATTGTAAAGTGTTACCGGAAATTCTTTATTACTGGTAATCTGTTGTTTAAATCGAAAATTGCACAGTGTCCCATCAGAAACCATGCATGTTACAGAGTTCCCAGATTATGTGTTATTTAGGTCTTTTTATTTTTTCTTTTATTTTTTTTGTCTTTCTCTTTCTAGTAAAGGTCATGTGCTCACTCAACTCTTTTGTATTCTGGCTTTGTCAGTTTATCAAGCAAATAATATGTTTGTCAGGCATGAAAGCCCGCAGGTCCCCCATTGAACTTTAACCATATGTCTTTTTTTCATTATTTTGTCATACAGGGAATTCAGTCTCCCTGAACAGTAGCCATCAATCCGGCGCATGGCTAGCTGACGCTGAGTGACAGATCAGGCCAAAGAACAGCCACAAGAGAGAATTGCTTCATCAGTTTGGCTATATTTGAGGTTTCCCATTTACATACGGTATAGAGCTATGAGCTTTCTAAAACATGAAACGTGGAGAGTCTGCGGTGTGTTATTGGTGTAATCTAGCCAACTTCATTAAGTGTTTGACATGCCGTCATGTGTGGATGCAAAGTGTAAAGTCTATATGCAGTTTATGTGAATTATATGGGGAATATGGGGCTGTTTAAAGACACAAGGGCTGGGAACTGTCTCTGTAGTGCGATTTTTATAACTGACAGCTCAATCTATTTTGCCGAAATGCAATAATAAAAATAGATAAAATGCCACGGAATGTATTTCCGATGTTTGCAGTTTCAACACTTTCCTCATTACTCATGCTGTGTGAATGCATTAGCTGAACTCTGTGATTTTGTTCCAAACTGATAACAGAACACATTATTTTAGCATTTGCTTGGCCATCTGTGTGGCCGCACTGTATGTGCTGCTTTAAAGCGTTTCCATTACATACTTAATTAAGCTCCCATTACATATCCCCTAAATAATGGATCATTAACCGTGAACCCAACCATAGTCAACCTGCCTTTTATTAATATGGGAGGGGCAATTAGAGTGATTTAATGAAGAAGAAAAAAAAAACATTCTATTAGTTTGACTTTCAGGTTTGCGAAAACCCATAAGGACCATGCAATAACTAGCCTTCAAAATTAATGAGTCAAAGAAGTATGTGACCATTAACTTTAGCAAACTTCAAGAGGCATAAGAGAAAGCTAGCGATGTATGTTTATTTTAACACTCTTAATGTAAAAATTAATGTGAGCTAAAAATATAATAGCATGTCATAAGTGATGTGGTCTCATAAGTTTTAAGTAAGAGCTCATTTAATTTACATGCTTGAGTGAATCTCATGAAAAAAATATGTGGGTGATGATTCAGGTGTTCAAATAAATAATTTATGCTCTCTCCATTTATTGATAAAAGAATCAGTAAAAATAGTAATATTGTGAAGTATTATTACAATTTAAAATAAATGTTTTCTATTTTAATATATTTTAAAATGTAATTTATTCTTGTGATCAAAACTGAATTTTCAGCTTCCTTACTCCGGTCTTCAGTGTCACATGATCCTTCAGAAATCATTATAATATGCTGATTTGCTGCTCAAGAAACATTTCTGATTATTATCAATGATGAAAACAGTTGTGCTGCGTAATACTTTTGTGGAAACATGAACCTTTTTTTTTTTTTTTTTTTCTTTTTTCTTCAGGGTTCTTTGATGAATAGAAAGTTCAAAAGAACAGCATTTATTTGAAATAGATGTTTTGTAAAAATTGTAAAAGTACTGTCACTTTTGAATTTAATGATTTTTTGCTGAATAATAGTATTAATAAAAAAAAATCTATATAGGACAAATACAATGTAACGAAAATATAAATTAAACAAATTAAGTTTTTCAGGTACAATAGGTTTATTTAACATTTATTTAGAATTAGTACAGAAATTTAAGAATCAAATGTAAAAATGAAATATTGCATAGTCTTCTCTGTACGAAGCTAAAAAAAAAGCTGTTCAGTCAAGTTATTTTCTCTCGTTTGATTCACATTAATGACAGAGCAGCAGGTAGGTATATTAGGCTGCTGTCACTTTAAGACCAAACACACAGATCCATCATACTGATACACATCCGGTTAACACTCAATTGTTTACTTTCACTTGAGACATAACCGGCTGTTTACATGAATACTGCACACAATGGGCATTTCAACATAATTGAGTATCTATTCTAAGTGCTATAGGACAATACATCAAAATATCTAATGACAGACATTTTATGCCGTGGTAACAATATATATCTTCAAGTTTAAAGGGGACCCATTATGCAAAATTCACTTTTATAAGGTGTTTGAACACAGATGTGTATCCACAGTGTGTGTAAACAACCAGCCTATAATGGTAAAAATCCACCCACTCCTTTATTATAATCCCCATAAATCGTAAATAGTATCTCCAAACGCTCCAAATTTCCCCCTACTCGTACGTAAGAGTAGGGAAGCACCGCCCATGACTGGTGACGATCTGCCCTGTTAGCATAGATCCTGCCCCGAGTGAGCCGCAGCAGTCCGCCATTTCTGTTTACTCGCTGTAGCAGCTGGAGATGTACAATGTCTGTTCTGTTATTGGATGTACCAACGAACATAAGAGTCTCCATAGACTCACTGCATCTGAGCCACTAAGGACACCATTCAATTATGAAGGAAATGCCGAAGAAATTCGGAAAAGTGTTATATATTTGCCCAAATCTTTTTACACCGGACTGCTTCACCGCTGTATAGGCACAAAAGACACCACTGCATGACAGTTCATTCTAGTCGATGAGTTGAATCAACTCCACAACTACATAAATTCAGACTTAAATTCAGACATAAATTCACGCAGCCAAAAGATTCTCCAGTTTTGTTGTTGTTGAGTATGCGAAGCACAAACTGTTAAATCTCCTCCCTCTCCTGGAAAGGGGGCCAGGAGCAGCAGCTCATTTGCATTTAAAGGGGCACACACAAAAACAGCGTGTTTTTGCTCACAGCCACATATGAGCTGTAATATAAAATTATATTGTGAAAAGGGGCATAATAGGTCCCCTTTAAGTAAATAAAGCAGAAATGTATTTTTTGGGTGAACTGTTCCTTTAACCACTGTGTTCGTCTCACTCTATATCAGTGAAAACAGTGACTTATGTTCTAAAGTATTAGCAGAGTACAGTGTAGTACATAAGAGTGGACAGGGTGAATCATCCGTCAGCACACAGACGTGATGAAGTATGACAGGGAAGCGACGTCAGTAATAAAACTTGTGCGCTCAGTTTGAACACATTTGTCCAGACAGCTGAGAAATAGTAATACACAACAGACTGGTAAATGCCATGCCACAAACACAGAAACAGTAACGGCATGTCATCTGTGGTTTGATCATCCTTACGCACGTAGTGTCGGGGATGTTCTTTTTGTAGCGTGATACAATCTGCTTCAAAGCAGATATTGGACTTATCACTGCTTTCAGACGTGTTGGAAAATTGATGTGTATGTTGATGCTCATAAGATGGGAGCACTATCAAATCTGCTCATGTGGAGAACCGGATCTTATCAGGATGTATCTGACAGTCTGCCAGACCTGTGCTCAAAATTTCCTTCTTATTGTGTTCGAATGTATATCTAACAGTCTGTTCTCAAATAAATATTATAGGAGGATACTAGGGGTGGGAATCTTTAGTCACCTCTTGATCAGATCCGATTCCGATTCTGGGAGTCGCGATCCGATTTCGATCTAACAAGTTGCATTCACGCACGGATCTCTTTTGAAATATAATAAGAAATGCAGTTTTATCTGTCCATTTAATCCCTTAAGACAAAACTGTCTGTATTTACATTAATTTTGCGTCATAAAACCATTTTGAGACGCAAGTACATTAAACCACTTACACGGAGTCGCGCACAGCCGCATTTAAAGCACACTCAGCGTCATCGCGCATCTGAATAAAAGCTAAGCTCAGAATCGATTCTGAAATTCTCAGAATCGATCCAGAATTGTTGGAGAGAGAATCGCAATGCATCGATGGATCAATTTTTTCTCCCACCCCTAGAGGATACAGATACTGATTGAGACATTCAGTCGCATTGCTTTCTGGAGAAACACCCGCATGAGCACGTGTCTGAGTTTCCTTCAGGTCTAAGTTGAACATTTAGTTAGTTGCTTACCTACACCACTACGTACTAAGTTAAAGTAGTGACATTATTAACTTTTTTTTTTTTTTGACGATAGACCAGCCATTATTAAACGGTGTGGTGTATTAGCCATGTAGCATGACAAAAACTGCAATGTAGCATTTTATGTCATATGATATTGTGTAATCCGCAAGATTTCATTTGTCTGGCATATGTAATGTTGGAAATTTTGATTCATTTAAGTGAATCGGTTTATTTGAACATGTTAATCTGATTTGAGTATTTGACACTGCATTTTGTGTATTTTAATGCACTGTAAACCCGAACAGTACTACTAACTTATAAAGATTGAGTACACTGCTATTAAAATCTGTTAAATCATTGATGAAACTTAAAACAATTACATTTTCTGAATGATGAGTTTAGTTTTATTTTTGTGTAGCTCAACATTTTTGAGTAAACCCTTATACTTAAAATATTATTTTTAAGTTTAAAAATAATAAAATTATTTTTAATTAATTTTACCCCCTTCCAACAAGTTTGAAGGAGGAGAATGTATTCTAGACACACACCGTGTGCCCAGAGATGCTCAAAAAGAAAATAGCATCTATTACAACTTCCTTGGAAACCGTTGGGAAAATTATGTTTATTTCTTTGTTTTATATACTAGAAATCATTCAGAGGATTTCTGCAGATTGTTGGATGTTTCCATATTTATATATACACATATATATACTGCTCAAAAAAATTAAGGCCGTAGAAGGTCCTTAACCCATCAGCAGGACTGGTATCTGCTCCTTTGTGCAAGGAGGAACAGGATGAGCACTGCCAGAGCCCTACAAAATGACCTCCAGCAGGCCACTGGTGTGAATGTCTCTGACCAAACAATCAGAAACAGACTTCATGAGGGTGGCCTGAGGGCCTGACGTCCTCTAGTCCTGTGCTCACTGCCCGGCACCGTGGAGCTTGATTGGCATTTGCCATTGAACACCAGAATTGGCAGGTCCGCCACTGGCACCCTGTGCGTTTCACAGATGAGAGCAGGTTCACCCTGAGCACGTGACAGACGTGAAGGGGTCTGGAGAAGCCTTGGAGAACGTTATGCTGCCTGTAACATCGTTCAGCATGACCGGTTTGGTGGTGGGTCAGTGATGGTCTGGGGAGGCATATCCATGGAGGGACGCACAGACCTCTACAGGCTAGACAATGGCACCCTGACTGCCATTAGGTATCGGGATGAAATCCTTGGACCCATTATAAGACTGTACGCCGGTGCAGTGGGTCCTGGGTTCCTCCTGGTGCACAACAATGCCTGGCCTCATGTGGCAAGAGTATGCAGGCAGTTCCTGGAGGTTGAAGGAATTGATACCATTGAATGGCCCCCACACTTGCCTGACCTAAATCCAATAGAATACCTCTGGGACATTATGTTTCGGTCCATCCGACGCTGCCAGGTTGCGCCTCAGACTCTCCAGGATCTCAGTGATGCCCTGGTCCAGATCTGGGAGGAAATACTCCAGGACACCATCCGTCTTCTCCTTAAGAGCATGCCCCGACGTTGTCAGGCATGCATACAAGCATGTGGGGGCCATACAAACTACTGAGTACCATTTTGAGTTGCTGCAATGAAATTTCAGCAAAATGGACTAGGCTGCTGCATCATTTATTCACTTAGATATTCAGGGTGTCTTTGAATTCAGTCCTCTGTAGGTTGCTAATTTTTATTTCCATCAAACGATGTGGCATCCTCTTGTTCCTAATACATTAACCAGTCCATATCAGTATAGATATCCAGCATGATATTTTTCCCCATTGAGATCTGATGTGTTTTCAAAGTGTTCCTTTAATTTTTTTTGAGCAGTGTATTTGCAAATATACTAAAACGAACATCATCAAATATTGTTTAACTCATCTGCCATTTAAAATCCAACCACTACATTTCAAATGTGTCCTGAGAAAAACCTAAAGTCACAAATGTAAATGTTTGGCCTTCATGCTTGTCATTTTAGGGAAGCACATTCAAATGCAAAGTTAAAAATGTCCATCATTTCCATATTAAGTCTCAAAGGAAATGTCTATTGGTGAATTCACCAGATTTACTAAACAGGGCACATTAGCGTGCGAGCACAATTCCAAAAAAAAAAAAAAAGCACAGACGGGAGTGGAAAGTTCTGAGTGTCTACTGACAACGTGCAAATTAAAGTACACAGACGCAGCCTGATCATTTCCATAATGACCAACGTAATCTACCAAGAGCAGTACAAATTAGTGTCTGATTTAAGACATGTTTTTTTGGCCAGTAAATAATGGTGCAAATACCACTAAATTGACTAGCACAAACCTTAGTAAATCATCTTGCATGATTCATTTAAATACTCACTTTCAGCTATAGAAGCTTGTTTCCACCACTGAATAAAAAATAAAAAAGGTAATTGCAACTTTTTATCTCATAATTCTGCGAGATATAAAATCGCAATTCAGAGAAGAAAAAAAAAATAAAATCAGAATTGGACTTTATAACTCGCAATTGCGAGTTTATATCTCACAATTCTTAGTGTTGAGAAAAATACATCGCAGAGGAGGGATAGCCACCCTTTATGTCAACCAATCATCACAGATATTTAAATTATGTGATATTCGTTTGAACTGCTCTTTAATTATGAAGAGTGGAGATATTGAATATTTAATTGCCAACAAATTTACCAACATACCATTCGAGCAGCATATAGTTGGACATATATAGGCTACAGCAATCAGCTCACTAAACGGCCGAAACAAGCTCTTTTAACATGGACATTTAAAAGAACAGAAGGATGGATTTTTTTTTTTTTTTTTTTTTTTCAAGTGATAGGCTAGGTCAGTGAAATTATATTTGTTTTCTTGCTGTATATGTCATTTTCTTTCTTTTACATTTTATGTCTAAAAGTGACCAAAAAAGGCATTTTAAAGCAGTTAATCTAAAAACTAAACAATCCTCTGTAGAGAATCCCCAGACCACAACAATTAGTGTGCCTCCTCTATTTTAAAATCCACAAGCCACCATTGGAATGCAAGTATATCTTAACAGCTTGTTTGAACTATAATGGATATTCACTGTTACACTGACCTCCATTTGATGTGCTGGTATTTTCCAGAAATGAATGTATATCAGAATAACTTCTTGGAAGAACCTCTTACTGAGCCATAAATATCAGCATTGATTAAGGACGCTGATTGCTGAGCTCTTGAGTTTGCATTGTATCAAATGACAGTCCGTTCAGGTCTACTATATTATTTTATGTTTGTTAAATGCCGCTCTTTCCATGATTGTGCAATGCTAAGTGGTTACGGGTTACACATTTTTAGTTGATTATATAGCCATCATGTCTGCTGATGCACGTCGTCGGGTAGAATACGCAAAAAGTTGACAGCGTTGGGTTGAATTCATCAGAGATTAGCTTCAAACATCCTCAGTGCCAAACCTCTATGAATGGGTATTCAAGCAAAAAGCGAACACCAGTCTATAATCACCTTTTTATCCCTGCCGTAACACTGCACTATTCAAGCACATGTAAATTCGTTAATTTATGTTGAGCGCACGAGAGGGAGGATTTGCTCAGATGCCCTTCCCTACTCCAAGCCAAATAAATTGAAACATACTTTACCGACCTGCATACCAATATGCGCAAATCTGCCAATCGATGCCATTTTTTAATTGAATTTAGATGAAGCCCTTTTGTATTCTGTTTGATCACTGTTCCTTTCAACCAAACCCTCTCTCTTCCTCAAGCTATAATAGTTTCCCATGTTCCAGTTAAATTTGGCCTTTTGTTTCAGACAAATTGGCTGGATTCATTTTGCTGGCAAAACCCGACGCTGGAACCATTAACGCTCCAAAGAACCTGGACTTGGAGTGTCATTAGTCACTGAAGAAATGCTTAATCATTCCTCCCGCTGTTATTGATTTGCCATTAGACGGCGACTATTTAAAGCAGACCTTGTTCAGGAATCTAGGAGTTACCAAACAATGTCTCTTAATCACAAAAATCTGCTGAACAACCTTGAGGGTCTGTGTCTGGAAGAGTCTGCTGGTACCCATGGGGAAAACACTTTAGGTGGATATTTGACTTGTTTGGAAAGCATAATGGCATTTCCTTCTTTTCCTACACATTTGATGGCATTTGTAAGAGCCAATACACATTTTATGATCATTAAGAATGTCTTTAAAAAAGTAAAGAAACAAAACAGGGTACAAAACTGCAAGTTTTTTTTTTTTTGTTTTTTTTTACTGTATTGATGCAACCTTCTGCATTGATTATTTTCCTTTTTGGGGTCAATAAGATTGTTATTGTTGTTATTATTATTATTATTATTATTATTATTATTATTAAAGAAATGAATACTTTTATTCATCAGGAATGCATTCAATTGATCAGAAGGGACAGTAAAGACATTTATAATGTTACAAAAGATTTCTATTTCAAATAAATGCTGTTCAGTTGAACTTTCTATTCATCAAAGAATCCTGAAAAAGTAACTTTTTTCAACATTGATAATAATAAGAAATGTTTCTTGAGCAGCAAATCAGCATATTAGAATGATTTCTGAAGGATCATGTGACACTGAAGACTGGAGTAATGATGCTGAAAATTCAGCTTTGATCACAAGAATAAATTATGTTTTAAGAAATATTTAAATACAAAAAAAAAGTTATTATGAATTGCAATAATTTTTCACAATATTGCTATTTTTGATCAAATAAATGTAGCCTTGGTGAGCAAAAGAGACTTCTTTCAAAAACATTACAAATATTAACAGATCAAACATTCACAATACATGATGGTTTCAAACTTTTTTTGTTTTTTTTAGCTCTATCAAATAGGGTTTACAAACTGATGGTTTTATACTAAATATATTTTGTATACACTAAATAGGGCATAAGGTATATGAAGGAATTTTCCGTATTTATTTTTTACAGGTGTTTTACCTGTATTTTGAATTTTGCATTGCATTGTTTTAGGGTTAACGGAAATGTTCCGGCAGTACATTTTCCTACAAAAAAAACAAACAAAAAAAAAAACAGTGTATCACATTAAGGGCCCTATTTTAACGATCTAAGCGCATGGTCTAAAGCGCACAATGCAAGTGCACTTAGGCAGTGTCCGAATCCACTTTTGCTAGTTTAAGGACGGCAAAAATGGTTGGTGCGCATGGTCTAAAAGGGTTGTCCCTATTCTCTTAATGAGTAATGGGTGTGTTTTGGGTGTAACGTACAATAGACCAATCAGAGTCTCATCTCCCTTTCCTTTTAAAAGCCACTTGCAGTCTATTTCAGTTGCCTCAAAATAGTAACGCGCTAACAATGCACCTAAACACACCTCGTTTTCAGACCAGCACGCCTATGGGAGCACAAATGGGTGCAGGTGCATTTGCTATTTAAACAACGTGGCGCTGGACTTGAAAATGACAACTGTGTCAGGCTGAAACTAGCAAAAAACAATTACGTTGCGCCTGGCGCAGCATTGCTGATAGGGCCCTAAATGTATCAGTCATTTTGATTTTCTGCTGCTTGTAGCTACTAATGGCATCTACTTATAATGATCTAAAATTCCAAAATATTTTTTAGACAATATGGGTGATGGAGTTGACATTTCATGTTGTGACAGAAAATATGAGCACAACATTACCTAAACAAATACAAATCTCCTTTAAAACTGCCCAGAGCCTGACAGTGTTGAGCTCATAGTAGGTGAGTCAGAGGCGATTCAAGGTTTTCAGTCTTTGGGGCTCTTCAGTCCTCTTCATGAACATGAGCTGATGTGGCTCTGAGGAATATTTCTTGCCTTAAGTGCAAAAGGTCAGGAGTTTGAATCTTGCTTGACTGAGCTTTTGTTCCAAAAATGTTTGCATTGTTTGGTATTTGTTATGTGGCATATTAGGTTGGAGTTTATTTGGTGATGAGACTTTATAAAAGAGGGCAAAAATCATGCTTCTTTTAAATATGCATACTTGTATTTTAAGTTTGTATTATTACTATTATTTATTTTGTGGTTGTGGACGGGATGTGTCTGCTGTTAAAATTAATTTTAACAGTCACTTTTTTTCCCAATGATTTACAAATCAGAACTGTGTTATGTTTAAGACCGCTGTTTTTATTTTGTTCTGTTTGTTAATTTGGTCTTCAGACATTAACCTATATATAATAATCAATATTTTTTTTTTTTTTTTCTGTTTGCATTAATAATGTTTACTGTTCAAGTAATGTCTGATCACATTGTTTCATTTATATTACTTCACTTTATTTCCTAAATTATTTACTTTAGTTCATTTAAACTAGCCATCAAAACTAGGCATTTCAAAGATGCAGACTGTGGAGGAGTTCAGTCCAGCCTGCGGGAAGGAAAACAAATTAAAAGTAAAATATGCTAAAAACATTCATGACCATTTATTATATCAGAATAATATTTTCATGATATTCTAATTTTAGCTACAGCTTAACAGATAGACTTTAATAGGTTGTGTTGCATGTTGTAGCTTGCATCCATCCGTCCAACTGTCCATCCATCCATCCATCCGTCCATCCATCCATCCATCCAGTGTTCTAAAATCTCTGCACTGGTCTGAGGACAGAATCCCATTTCTGTCTGGAAAATGGGAAGTTAATGACTTTTCGCAATTGCAACTTTATATCTCACAATATGACTATAACTGTCTATCCATCCATCCATCCATCCTTCCATGTGTCTATCCATCCATCTGTCCAACTGTCTATACATACATACATACATCTGTCCATCTATCCATCCATCTATACATCTATCCATCTATTCATCCATCCATCCATCCATCCATCCATCCATCCATCCATCCAATGTTCTAAAATCTCTGCACTGGTCTGAGGACAGAATCCCATTTCTGTCTGGAAAATGGGAAGTTAATGACTTTTCGCAATTGCAACTTTATATCTCACAATATGACTATAACTGTCTATACATCCATCCATCCATCCATCCATCCATCCATCCATCTGTCTATCCATCCATCTGTCCAACTGTCTATACATACATACATACATCTGTCCATCTATCCATCCATCTATACATCTATCCATCTATACATCTATCCATCCATCCATCCATCCATCCAGTGTTCTAAAATATCTGTGCACTGGTCTGAGGACAGAATCCCATTTCTGTCTGGAAAATGGAAAGATAATGACTTTTCGCAATTGCAACTTCATATCTCACAATATGACTATATCTAATAATGCAACTTTCACAACTGCAACATAAAGTCAAGAGTTGCAACTTTATTTCTCAATTGTATATTGTAATTATATCTCATATTATTTCTTATTTTAAACTTGATCTCACCATTACATTGTTATCTTTCATTCTGAGACTGAAACAGTTTTCTATAAGTGATTTTAGGGGTAGTGAGTCATGATGTCATAATTTTGATATAAAATGGAAAATGAAATGGTTCATGTGTCTTTTAGAGATCATCTCTGATTAATTATATAGAGTTAAATTGTTATTTAAAAAAATAATAATAATAATAATTGTAAGCAAAATGATGGGAAGTTTTTTTTTTTTTTTTTTGTGTGTGTGTGTGTGTGTGTGTGTCTCAAGAATCATGAGGATTTTATTGGATGGCAACATTTTTTTGCATACAAAGTCAAATTGTGTGCTTTCTTGGCAAATCAGCTTTCGTCCTATTCGAGATTATTTATTTGCAGGAGACAATTTGTGTGCAATTGCAGATTAGCAAACTGGCATTAGGTGAAACAAGTGAAAGCTATCTGAACGCCAAGCAACATATCAATATCTAGACACAGCCCAGCAGGCCAAGATATTGACAGGCAGTTTTCCAAGCCTCTGGTTAATGGTTTCCACATACAGATTTAGGTATAAGACAATGACAGACTTTTCATTTCTAGGTTGCCTGTGGTGCATGTCAACTGCATGCGGTGCAAATGATCAATTCTAAGTGATGATTTTTGTCCAACTGCCCCAAAGTTGCCACTGAGTTCCACTGACTAAATGACAATGAGACAATTCAAAATTAATATATTTTGTTTCTGATTTGTTTTCAGAGTACTGTATATCTGCTACTTATTTCTTCTGAATGACAGCAAAGTCTGACCACAAGTCAACATAAAGGGCCAGATTTACGAAACACGGCAAATTGGCATCAGACTGCAATCATATAAAAGCATAGATGGGAGTGGAAAGTACTGACAATGCGCAAATTAAAGCACACAGATGTAGCAGCTCATTTCTATTATGACCAATGCAATATATAAGAGCAGTGCAAATTAACGTATGGTCGCAGCCGATGATAGCAGGTGCAGGTAATCTGCTAACAACACAGACGTAGCAAATTGAGGATATGTTTACATGAAAACGATGTACTAAAAATGGAAAAGTTTTTCCTTTGCGTTTTTCGCGTACAGATGTAAGTGTTGTCAAAACGATGTCCATTCACACAGATCCATTAAAAAGACTAAATGCGCTTTATTCTGCTGCCAGGCCAGTAGTTGACGATGTCACTTTGTAAAGAAATACTATGTGCCTATAGACTGAACATGTGATACGCATGTGCATGACGTCACCATTTTCACAAATTCACATTTTTGTAGTTTACACCAAGGTGATAATGGAATTATTTTCAAAAACTTGCACTTTGGAACCCATTTCCAAAAGTTCTCATTTTCAAGCCCACAAAACGCCCTTGTCGTGTAAATGAATGGACAAAACGTATAAAAAGTTTCCTGTTTTTAGTTAAAAACAGTGTCATGTAAACGGCCTCTAAAAATAACGTGGCCTACTTGAATATTTTGAATTTGGACTGCAGTACCCATTTCAACCACTAGCTGTCAATATTACATACTGCACCTTTAAAGTAGCTGCTATATGATAATAGTCAATCATCTGGTTTATGATATTATGTCTGATGTGTATAGCAGATTTGCACAATTTTATTAGTTCTAACAAATGCCATGAAAAGTTTGTATGAAATGCCATCTGATTAAAAAAAAAAAATGTGAATCCCCATTATATAAATACAAACACGAAATTTTATTTTACTTCCTATTTATATTTGTATTTGATTTACAGGTGCAGCTTTAACTTGAAGAAAACAGAAATCTAATTATTATAATATGCCCGAACTCTTAGCATATTACATAATCGCTAACTACACGAACATCAATCAGGAACAGCGGCTTGTTTCTCACCTCAATCATCTTAACAACTAACATTTACTTGTATGTTTTGGCTGTTCCGCTCCACTATGCCCTGACGTCTGATAGCGCAAATGAATGAATATTCATTGCGGTTTGCTATTAATCACAGCAGCGATCTGTCCTTGAACGGCACAGAGAGATGAGTTATCGGTTCTGTTTGAGGACGACGTAAGAACATTACTAAATGCCCGGGGTGGAACTGCATTGGATCCCTGTGGTGTTAGACTCACCCCTCAAAAAAGCATGTTTGGGACAAACATGATAAGGACACTATAGAGAAAGACGTGTGGTTTCTGAGGGGAATAATGAATGACTGGCTTAATGTGTTTTACTTAAGCAATTAAACATTCAGCAGCAGAGGCACCTCATTCATAAAACATTTTTATTCAAGCCCTGTAAATATTGAAGGGTCAGAACTCTATTACTTGCGCTCATTTGACAGGTGATTAATCCCATGTGCTGTGGATGTGCATGGTGCATATATAATAAAAAGAACTGTATGTATGTATATGAATTTAAGAACATTTTTTTTTTTTTTTTTGGTTGTTATATATTATATTGTTTAAGAACGTACAGTATTATTTATAATTATTTTTTTTATTATTATATAAAGCAACATTATATATTATTTATATATTAAAATAACATTAAATATGTTATTTTAGTTATTGATTTGTAGTGTTTTTTTTTTCACAGTAATGTATTCAATGTTTAGTATATTTCTAACTTGATTACTATTGTAGTTTTAAAGGTGACTTTGTTTTTTTTGTTTTTTTGTTTTTTTTTATGTTAAACTACTTTCTTTTAACCCATATATACATTTAAACATGACATTTGTGATTTGATTTCCCCATTGGTTTAACAAGTGCCATAGTTTGGCCCAGGACTATATGTTTTTTGACCAATGTTTGATTGGGAAATCTGCTTGAAAACATTACTATTTTATTTGGTGACATAGATTGGTTTGTAGTTTATTGAAAGCTAATCGGCATATTTGTAAGCTGTTCAAGGTTGCTAAGCATTGTCTTCGAACATGACTTTGACGTACCATTTCAAAACAAGGTTTAATCAAGTTATAATAAACTGCTCTTTCTGCAGGGTAAAACTTAATTCTTCAGTATCACCACAATTTTATTAGTACCATATTTTTTGGTCTTATTTTACAATTTGTATCCCAAGCTGCCAGCTGGCAGTGACTCGGACAATAAATTATATACACTTTCTTGTAAATTGCTTAAATAAAGCAAACAATCTGCCAACAGAATAAATGAACATGCACATGTTAATGTAAAGCAATTTAAGTTAAGAATACTGAGCATACTTACTATCCCTATAATGCTGACTTCAGGTCCTCCTGGGACATTTCAACTTACAATGTGATGAAGTGATTTTGGATGGGAAAATAATTGATGCATTGGACAATTTCATAGTTATTTCAGTTTTCTTCACTTACCGACATATATCAGGAGCTGTATAGAACTAGAACATGTGTTTGTGTGTGTTTGTGTACTGTTTAGGGGCCTTTCACACAGAACGCATTTTTCTATTTCAATGCACTACTTTTCCATTGTTTTTCTAAACGCACTAGACGGACGTGCATGACCTTTACGCTCGCTTCTCACGTCTTTTGCAGCGCCTCACACGAGCGCCGCATTTTTAAGATGCCGTGTCAAGTTAAAATAATTTCAACTTTTACACGCAGCGGCACTCATCAATGTCAGTTCCAAAACAGTGGACCAATCAGAAGAACCCGGAGGCGGGTCAAGCGTTGCAAGCTTCTGTTTACAGTAGCAAGTTGGCGTGGCAACTGTTTTATTTGTTCGTTATTGCCGTTATTACATCACATCTCTAAAGCGTGTCTCAAAACCCTCGCGTTCTGCGCTGCGCTTTTTTAAAACCATTCCTGAGCACTGCGTCTCGTGTTTTTAGACGCAAAGACGCGTTCTGTGTGAACGAGCCCTAACACTGTCGAAATAAAAACCATTTAAATCAGCTGGATAACGGTTGCTTCAATCCCATCCAGCTCATCCAACACGAGCTGCAAACTGTGCAGAGTCGTACATAGTGCAGCAGGAATCAGAGTTCACTGATCGTGACGAGATGACTGATGAGACCATGGCGGATGATTTGTTGCACAATAGAGCCTAAGTGTCTGACAAATGTCTTGTAGAATGCGAGCTCAGCAACGCCGCTCCCTATTCACGGAGTACGCACGGAGTTTACTTTTCGAAAGCGAAAGTAAAATGCGAGTGCGCATTCAAACACGATTTCAACGCTCCGCATTTTAAAAGCGGCTCCCTGATGCATGCAAATATCGCAAATACCAAGTTGCCAGGGCACATTTCATTTATTTGTTCGGTTTAAGTATTAATAATAATAATAATAATAATAATAATAATAATAATAATAAATAATTAAAATGACAACAACATGCAACAAAATTACTAAAATCAGTTAGCATTCTATTAGCTTGGCTGGTGCAGAATAGCATTCTATTGCTTTCGGCATGGTTTTTGAATTGACACACCCCAACTTATGACATTGTGAGGTTCATGTGTGCTCTTATTGTAATTACGTTCATCCCGACAAGACTTGGAGGCAGCAAAAGACTAATGTTAATCACAGCCTCTTTCAATTAAGCGTACGGCTGAACTCAAGAGTCAGAATGAAACGAGGTACATGTCGCAACTAATTTGACTCTGTGAGTTCATCTGAGAAGATGCCTTCGCATCTTATGAGGCAAGGGTTATCAATGATGAGCGTTACTGCAGCTCTAGTTGAAGTTTATTAGAGATAATGGCAGTGCTGACGATGACTCAAGCTTGTTCAAGCTAATTATTGATATTTTAAAAGATGAAATGTGACCACAAGGTCACTCTGGAACATTTCTGAGAAAATAGCAAAGAACAGCCAGCGGGAATGTTTTGACGCAGCTTCGGATATCAGCACTTTAATACATGCACAAGCAGTCAAAGCCTTGATTAGAGTCTTGCAACTTTTAGGCTGACGTGAAGGAACAGAGTTTAGGGGGAAACCGTATTTGACTTTTGCGAGAGCTCACAGAGCACTGTGCTTCAGCAGTAACGCCGGTTTATGATCAAGTTTGAATGAGAACGCTCTCAGTAGATGAATACATAACAGTGAAATGGGAGCTGAGGATGGTGATGATCTGTATGCGTTATAGCTCTGGGCCCAATTAACTCCTGCTGAGTCACCAGAATCCCTTCTTTTTCTTTTCCTTTCCTTTCCTTTCCTTTCCTTTCCTTTCCTTTCCTTTCAACACTTTACAATAAGTTTTCACTTTTCAACATTAGTTAACTACTTTAGTTAACAAGAACTAACAATTAAAAATACGTCTAAACATTTCCTAAAAGATTATTAAAATTGGAATATGTTGTATATGTTAATATTATTTAATAGACCTCAGCTAACATGAACTAACAATGAACAGTTGTATTTTTATTAACTAACAATAACAGTTAATCTATCTATCTATCTATCTATCTATCTATCTATCTATCTGTCTGTCTGTCTGTCTATCTATCCGTCTGTCCATCCATCCATCCATCCATCCATCTTAATAATATACATATATGCAGTTACACTTTGTTTTAAGATGTCCATGTTACAGTGTAATTATACAATTAATAACTACATGTACTTACTATATGGTTAGAATTTTGGTGTTGTTTAGGGTTAGTTGCATGTAATTATGCACAATTTATAGTAATCATTGTAGTAACTGCATGCAACGTATAACAAGGACATTGCAAAATAAATTGTTATACATATATACAAGTAGGTAGTAGGTTGTGAATTTGCTTTGTGTAAAGGTTGAGTCTGTGAATTGGAATCTAATCTTAGGATTCAGATTTTAATGTGCAAATCTGCTCCATGAGTCTCAGTGTGTATATTAGCGCTGTGTGATTTATAGTTGTTTAGGTGTGATCTAACTGCTGGTATCCTCAGTCTGTCTGCAGTGAATGAATGATGTCAGACTGTCCTTTATCTACGCACTCGCTATAATGGCTCCCCTGGTTTATACAGCAGAACAAAACGACCTCAGAATAACCTGGTTTCTCATTAGCAATCATAAACTGAATATGGGTTTGATATCAGTGTGGGGGAGCTTTCATGTCTTTCTAGTTTACTGGAATGACAAATATAATGGATATTTATCATAAAACATTTAATGCTTCTGAAAAATAAGACACTTATTTGGTTGTTCTTGTTTTGCTTAAATGAATATGCTTGTGTTTTAATTAAGTATTAATATATATATATATATATATATATATATATATATATATATATATATATATATATATATATATATTAGGTAAAGAGATTAAAGGCTAAATTGCCAGTTTTTTTTTTTTGTTGTTTGTTTTTTTTTTACCCTCAGAAATGGCAAAAATGCTCAAAGTATGATTTACATTTCACTCCCAGGTTAATCTACAGTATTTATGATATAATAAAAGACATCTTCCATCTTTAAAAGTTAAATTAATTAAATGTACTGTAGAATAATGAATCTATTGCATTTCTTTACTTTTTAAATTATGTCATTTTTAAACTGTTTATAGTCTTAAACGCTGTAAGAGAATTAGCATTTTTGAGGAATGGATTCCCTCAGGAAATTCCTAGGTTTTTATACATTCTTAAAAAAACAAAGGCTCTAAAAGGATGTTTTTGTAGTAACCTTTCAGTGAAAAGTTCTTAAAAGAAACTTTTTTTTTTTTTTTTCCCCTTAGTGTGAAGAACATTTTAATAAACTTTTATTTTTCCATTAGAAACATTCTGTGGAATTGAAAGGTTCCATGGATGTTCACGGATCTTCACTGAACCATAGATGCCAATAAAGAACCTTTTTATGAGTGTAGCAGATTTCCATTTATGCATAAATTAAGTGGTTAACTTTTCTAGGAGATGTTTTTTTTTTTTTTTTTTCCTACAACATAAGTTGGCTAAGGTTTTAAATGCATGTTTGTATTCAGTTAATTGTGTGTAATTTATGTATTTAACATTTCATGTTTGAGGACTGACAAAAAAAAGTCTCCAAGTAATATTTAACAAAGACTTTTTTTTTTTTTTTTTTTTTTTAACTTCTATTCTAATAGCCCATATGAGATTCACAAGGGAATCCATGGCAAATTAGCCTTCCGGCATGGCCTACAAATTGTCATCATGACTGACAGCTTCATTATAATTATATAATTAAATGTTATGTTATATAAAGAATAGATTTGGAGCTGAAACATGCTCATGTGTCGTTCATGATGACAAACACAGATGATTGACACGTGCTGTAAATGTGCATTGACTCGTCATACTCCGGGCTGTTCTTGTTAATGTTTTCATCAAACATACCAGGAAGTTCTGGAATATTCACACCAGCGCTCACTCACAACTGCCGACATGCATTAATTCCGTTCCATCCATTATGGCTCTCGTAGAAGTGGGAGCTACTGTATCCCACTGCTTTAGCTGTACAGTGAATGAGCCTGACTTCATCCAATCTTCTCCCATTCCCTTTATCTGTACTCCCCCTCATTCTATCTAGCAAGACCTGGGTCACTGGCAATTTACCAAGAGTTGTGGTTTCTCATAATGCTGTAGTTATTTGCGGAAGCCAAACAAAGCAATGCCCAATTATTTGGATTTACTGGAGGAATCCGTTTCTTGGGATTCAACATGCCCTCACAAGGAAGCGTCACTTTTATCCTGCACCATCAAAATGTCACTCTCATTTCAGAGGATTCCGCTGGTTTTCCAAAGGGTAAAATTTCAACATTAGTAAATTCTGTCATTTACTCAGCCTCATTTTGTTTGAAACGCATATTATTTTCTGTCCATAGAATTTTAGAATTTATTTAAATGTCTTTTCCATGCAGTGTACACTAATTTTCAAAAGTTAAGTCTTCTGCTCATCAAGGTTGCATTTATTTGATAATAAAATACAGCAAAAACAGTAATATTTTGAAATATTATTACAATTTTAAATAACTGTTTTCTATTGTAAGATATTTTAAAGTATGATTTATTCCTGTGATGTAAAGCTAGATTTTCAGCATCATTACTCCAGTCTTCAGTGTCACATGATCCTTCAGAATTCATTCTTAAATGCTGATTTGCTGCTCAAGAAAAAAATATTATTTTTTATCAAAACATTGATTTGATGAACAGAAAATGCAAAGAACAGCATTTATTGAAATATAAATCTTTTGTAATATTATAAATAACATGCTGCCAATTTTGATCAATTTATTGCTTCCTTCCTGAATAAAAATATTATATTTTTTTGTTATTATTATTATTTATTTTTTAATAACAATAATGCAAGTAGATGCAGATTTTTATGTAAGCTTGTTTCCGCCAAGGAATAAAAAATAAAAAAAAAAGATAATCTCACAATTCTGACTTTTTTTCTCAGAATTGCAAGATATAAACTCGCAATTGCGAGTTATAAAGTCAGAATTATGTGATAAGGTTGCAATTGTGTGTTGTAAAGTCAGAATTGCGAGATATAAATTGGCAGTTGCGAGTTTTAAAGTCAGAATTGTGTGATATAAAGTCGCAACTCTGACTTTTTTCTCAGAATTGTGAGATATAAACTCAAAATTGGGAGTTATAAAGTCCAACTCTGAAAGGGGAAAAAAGTGACTTTCTCGCAATTCTGACTTTATAACACACAACTGCAAGTTTATATCACAATTCTGACTTTATAATACACAATTGTTTATATTATACAATTTATATCATGCAAATCTGAGAAAAAATCAGAATTGCGAGATGTAAACTCACAATTGCGAGGAAAAAAAAGTCGCAATTACCTTTTTTTTTTTTTTTATTCAGTGGTGGAAACATGCTTCCATAGATTTTTACTGTCAGGCTTGGAAAAACAAACAAACAAAAAAAAATTTTTTCCTGAAAAAACATTCCTATAGCTCTCAAAACTCACCACATGAAACAAAATGTAAAAATAATAATAATAATTTAAAAAAAAACGTAGGTCCAAATATTGTCGTTAAACATGATCATCATATGATCTACTGGTGCACTTTTGGTGATTTGGTTATTTTTTAGAGTTTGTCAGATGCGGTCACTACAGTAAAAACTGTCGCAGTATGGAAAAGAGTTGCATAAAGTTTGTTTCAGCAAAATAACATGAGGGTGAGTGAATGACAGAAATGTCATTTCATAGATCAACTATGCCTTTAACTATGAATTGGGCCAGTGCATTCCAGTCTTGTTTTGCTGGTCTGCAGGTTTGTGAACAACAAATAGGCTTTTGCACTAAAATGTGTCTGTCAGAGAGGGAAATACCACAACATAGTAGACTACATTTGCGCGCAAACAAATCCAACCACTCAGCCACTCATCTCTCTCTTGCAGCCAGCTTTTATGAGATGGTTTCCTTTTATGAACTTATTTTAGCAGGCGAAAGGCAAAGAAACAGTTTAATTTCACTGGCCTCTGCCTGAGTTTCACTTTGAACTGGAGGTTTGCCATATTTTCTGCTGAAAGACTCTATCTTTTCAAAGATAATTGAGTGTCCGGAGCCTCTCTCCGTGTGCTTCCAAATCTGTGATGTTGTCGTGTGTGTGTGTGTGTTTCCCCTGTCAGGCTGATTTCTCTGAGGTTTGATGTGGTCCATGCTATTCTCTAGCATTTTTTTGTCCTACAGAATTTGTTTCTCTTCACATCAATTTATTTCAGGGCCCTGGACAGTTGTCGTATTGCAAACATATTCAGATTTTAGTATTCAGGCTTGGCAATTTTCCTCTTGGGAAAACATCAGAATTGAAATGGACATGTTTTTTTGTTTGTTTTTTTTTTTCTCAGAGCTATGTGTTCTCATATAAGTGGAGGAGGATGTTTTCCACATTCAGGAGCCTTGAATGCAGAATTATATTGTAAAAAATCCGCCACATTAACGTATATTGCACGGCAAAGCATTATAAAGCAACAACTGCTTGATCTCTACTGTATTGACGACATGTAAGTGCAGCGGTTTAGAATGAATGCAGCCTGTTTTCTGCTGGCAACTGTTAAAATAATAACTGCGTTTGTAGTGTTTGAAAAGGAGTGAGTATGAAAGCAACTGTCTCTAAAGCCAAGTACACTGTAAATCACTTCTCTCGCTCTCTCCCTCAAGCCTTGGCAAACAAAATAACATTTTATTCGTCCATCCATCAGCTGCTTCCTAAATTGAATTACTAAGGTAAAGCATGGACTGTTAAGAAGCCGCTTTAGCTGTTATGTTTTTGCATCACTGGACTTACATAGTAATGGCTCATTGTCTCAAAGTGACACTGTATGAGTCTGTGTTATAATGTTATTTTATTTAAATTATACCAAGCTCTGTAAGGCCTGAAACCTACTCTACACAAGCACTCAAGCTCAGACACGAATGCTTGGCCGATGTGTACATATGTAATGTGTGATATATGCTGTTTAATGTTTGATGATCGCATTATTTTACATATGCTTCTATCGCTTTATTCTGCTTCTTCTTCGCTTGTTTTTGGATCTGGATATTCTGTACTCTTTTAGAAGATGTGTAATAGTGTCCCCTCCAGCATAACATCAAAAATCAATACTATCTCATGACCAATTCGTACGTAAATGTACGAGTGAGGTTGTACGAATTTGTACGAATTAGCCACCTCATACATTTACGTACGAATTGGTCATGAGATAGTATTGATTTTTGATGTTATGCTGGAGGGGACACTATTACACATCTTCTAAAAGAGTACAGAATATCCAGATCCAAAAACAAGCGAAGAAGAAGCAGAATAAAGCGATAGAAGCATTGGTTACGCATATGTAAAATACCTACAATACCTACGAGTGAGATCGTACAAATTCGTATTAGCCACCTTGTCAAATACATACGAATTGCCCTGAGATCAGGTTGGTGAAAACATGGATTGCTGGAGAATTACGTCAATAATTTCCTTCCAAAGTTGCAAATTTAACTTGTGCGCAAAATTAGATTTTCGCATAAACCATTAGCGAATAAAGCACTATTTCCATCCAGTGAGTCAAAGAGAACAAAATCATCACTTCCTGATAGACTGGTGATAAATATCATTAAGAAAAGTAGGAGAAGCCACTGTATATAATAATTTTCTTATATAATAAATTACTTGCGTCTTAGAGCGCACAGATGAAACACAATAAACTTGTTATCTTGCTTTCGGAGGCAGATGCTGTTTTTTGGGAACACAGTCATGTGAGACAGTTCTGTGAGGGAATTATACTGAACCACTTTGACGACAGAATTTGCTCAGGCATTTCAGAACGACCAAAACAGTGTTTCAGATGCTGTGCAATTAGATTAGTCCAGTTATGTCGTCCCATCGCAAAGTCACATGATTTTATTTAATGTCCATCAAGGAATTTCTCCTGTAAATGTGTTTCCATCATAGTTTATGTGCATGTATCGGATAAAAAAAAGAATCCAACTCAAACGAGCGCACAAGTTTTCTTTATGCGTATTTTTAGAATTTATGCGCATCTTGGTGTTTCCATCCAGCAGTTTTTGATGCGATATCCCAAAATGCACATACAATTAGGTGGATGGCAGCACAGCTAATGACAAGGAAATAGTTAATAGCCATGATTATATGTAATTCATGAAATCGTTCCATGATTGTTAGATAATTTCTTATGTCTATCTTTTGATTTTGGGTTCCAAATGTGATTCTTGTTTGCGTTTCACCTGATGCATTTTGGTTTAAAGTCTTGTGACATATTAAAAATAGATAATGCTAGATGATTTACAGTATTTAGCCATATTTAACAGTGTTGAAGGCATTAGTAATCCTTAAAAGTATTTTTACAGTACACCCTCAAATGAACCACACGAGCCCTTTGATTCACCGTCTCTGAGCTTCATATGTATGCTCACCATGTCTGATCCAATATACAATATCTCATAGTCTCGAGGCCATTAAAAGAAGCTGTTTGAATTTCATTTTTCAACTTAAAAGACTCCCTTGAGCATCAAAATAGTCATTTATCGTGACCTGCCAAGGTCTTTAGGCTGAAATATGTAAAAGGCAGAGTGATCCTCCTTTTTTTTCCTCTGATTTTTTTCCAAACGGATTTTGTGTGCATAATACACTAGCAGCTAGCCAAGTCATTGCAT
Source organism: Mylopharyngodon piceus (assembly GCA_039654765.1). NCBI lineage: Eukaryota > Metazoa > Chordata > Actinopteri > Cypriniformes > Xenocyprididae > Mylopharyngodon > Mylopharyngodon piceus. The sequence goes on along the minus strand of CM077440.1, from coordinate 15,194,371 downwards.
TTTGCATTGTTGCACAAATATAATTACAGTAGCATGCACTGTAAAACAAGATAAGATTATTGTATTTTTTTTTTTCTTTCAATTATTCATTTTTAAATGGATCATTATAGTCTGCTGTTTATTTTGCTGTAAAAGTGTTGAGGATGACTGCTGTTGGTGATAAAAAACCAAACAAAACACTGTGCTCTCTTCATTTTTTCGCTGATAGCATTGGGACACCATATCCTGTGTGATTGATTGCTTAGCCACGGACACATGCCTGGCCAAAGATTTATGCATTAGGACCACCTGTTTCTCCAGGCCACACCGTCACAAACGGTGTCTTGCTGTCTGTAGGTTCAAGAGCGACCGTTGAGCTTTTTACAAGGCTGTAGTTCAGCGCAATGTTGTCTAAGCTTGATTTAATGCCTGTCGGGCATGTAAAGACTGTGCCCGCTGTCCTCGGTGTCATTAGAGGTCGGATGAGGCATATTCCGATTGATTAGAGGAGAAGGGTTGAAAATGTACTGTCATGTGTTAATGCACCTCATGGTTATCCTCGGAAATCTACCCATAAGCATCATAAGGATATTTTGGTTGTGACCTTGCTAAAAGTTAAATGCATGCATTTATATGCAAAATCAGGTGTGTCGGCATAATTTTACTTCAATGTCCACTGCATCTCCACAAGCCCTCCAGAATTTTTGGCTGTCCCTATCATGTGCCCTATGTAGGGCCTGCATGTTCTGTATGTCACTGCATGAATGAACGGTACAGTTTGGTCTATTACACAAACTCAAGCAGGCGTGATGCCTGCAGTGTTCTCAGCGTCTGCCTTTACAAGCATTTCACCATTTCATTTGATAGAAACTATAATAAAATATAATAAACTCACAGAAACTCAAAGTTCTTCATGACAACCCGTCAAAATAAAAGTTCAGTTTAACTTGAAGAAATTGTGACAGAAATATATTACTATTGTGCAGTAGAATGTACTTCTTAAAATGATAATAATAATAATAATAATAATTATTATTATTATTATTATTATTATTATTATTCAAACTTTTAACTACAAATTATTAAAAATGTTAGGGATATCACACTTTTTTTTTTCTCTGTTTTTATTTTAATAGTAAACCTCCAAATAAAAGGAATTTTCATTTGATTAAATTTTAAAAGATTAATTAAATCAATGTATGCATTCATTTTATTACAACCATTTTTGATAATAAATTTGTATTAAATAATAAATCTAGAAAAATTAAAACAGACAAACATTTTATCGGACCCCATTTTCATGATTAAATTGTTAAAATGTTATGAATTCAACTGATTAAACATGCTTTTTGATTATTAAAATTGTATAATTAAAACAGAATCCAGATAAATAAATAAATAAATAAATGAATAAATAACAATAAACAGACAATACAGAATTCAGGAAAAAAATAAAACTCATTTTTGGGGAAAAATAAAACCGATTTCACAGGGCCCTAAAAATGTATTTTTTGTTAAACTTTTTTTTTTTTTTTTTTTTTAATAAATGTTGTTAAATTGTATGTGTCATGATTTCTATTAATTAGACATGCTTTTAAAATTTATTTTATCCATTAAAACAAAATTCATAAATATTAAAACAGAACAATACAGAGTTCAGAAAAATGAAAACAATTTGGAAAAAAATATATAACACTAAAATAAGATAACAGAACCGAGTGTTCTTGTGTAATGCATATACAATAAATAGATTTGAAACCATCCCCAAATCTCTCCAGATCCTTCAGCGCCTTTGTTCGTCCCGTGTGTGCTCTTCTCAGGTCACCCCACATGTCTGCAGTGGGGTCAGAGGTCAGAAATGGCCACTGCAGAAGCTTGATGGTTTTGGATGGTTTCTGGATTATTTTTTCTAGCTGGATGATCCAACGCTGACACAGTCATGGCCTTCTCACAGAAGAAGACGGCTTTTAAAAATAAAACCTGTTATGTCATAGAAATGTCATGTGTCCAAGGGCCTTTAGTAGAAAAACACCCCCACAACATCTCACATCCACCCTCAATCTTCACAGGTTTTGTGTGACCTTGTCTGTTTTTATGCTTGGTGCCAGAAGCTCAGTGTTGTGTCTTGTCTGTCAGTAGTGCTCGTCTCCAACCACAATTCAAAGGTGATTCACAAATTTCTGGCACTTATACTTGTATTTTGACAGTGGCATAGGTAAGAGACCTAAAAATCATAATTTGTTGTGAGTTAATTTTGGGATCTCTGACAAATCTGAGCACGTTTTCATGTTTAATTTTATTTTATGACACATTACAGCCATCTTTCCCAAGGATTTTGCTAATATTCTGAAATGCTTTAAATATATTTTTAGACTTTTTTATTTTATTTTATTTTATTTTATGATGCATTATAGTCATCTTTACCAAGGATTTTGCTAATATTCTGAAATGCTTTAATTATACATTTTTAGACTTTTTGATTTATTCATTATTTTATTTTATTTTATTATTTTATTTTATGATGCATTACAGCCATCTTTCCCAAGGATTTTGCTAATGTTTCAAAATGCTTTAAATATATTTTTAGACTTTTTTATTTTATTTTATTTTATGATGCATTACAGTCATCTTTACTAAGGATTTTGCTAATATTCTGAAATGCTTTAAATATATATATTTTAGACTTTTTGATTTATTCAGTATTTTATTTTATTTTATATATTTTTATTTTATTTTATTTTATGATACATTACAGTCATTTTTACCAATGATTTTGTTAATATTCTGAAATGCTTTAAATGTATATTTTTAGACGTTTTGATTATTTTATTTTATTTTATGGTGCATTGCAGTCATCTTTACCAAGGATTTTGCTAATATTCTGAAATGCTTTAAAGTTTTTTTTTTTTTCTTTTTTTTTTTTTTTAGACTTTTTGATTTATTCATGGATTTTAATTTTATTTTCTGATGCATTGCAGTCATCTTTGTCAAGGATTTTGTCAATATTCTAGAATGCTTTGATTATTATTATTATTATTTTTTTTTTTAGACTTTTTGATTTATTCAGAGATCTATTTTATTATTTTATTAAAGGACATTGCAGTCATCTTGCTACAGATTTTGCCAATAATTCTTAAATGCTTTGAATAGTTTATTATTTATTTATGTATTAGACTTTGATTTATTCATTATTTTATGAGATGAGATGAGATCCAAATGGGATATGCTGTGTCTGTGAACACAGACAAACCAAAAACCTGGGACTTCTGAAATACACGCTCCTCTATAAATGAGTAATCCTCTCGTAATGAAAGTGCACCTTAGGTTATTGGGGAAGAACTGGCCATTTGTGACCACAATCTTCCATTAAGACGGTGTCTGGTTTTACAACAATGTCTGCAATCTAATCAGAGATTGAACAGGAGAGGCGTCTCGAAGTTGAATGAATTTAACCAATGACAACTTGAAGGTTTAGTGCACATTTCAAAGAACACAATGGAAAGAGTCAAGACTAACTCCTGGATTTATATCTGACATGTAAAGAAGTTAAGTTTTTTAGTGGATGTATTTCACTATAGCGTAGTACTCTTGCAGCAACTCTGAAAATGCATAAAGCATACTTGAGTTAGGAATTGCAGTCTGAACCATTCTGAAATGCACAAAATTGAGCAAGCATAGTTAGAAGTGTTTGAAAGTGTTCATGTACTTGTGTAGAGTAGGCTATTTTTGGAGTCTAAGTGGCTGATTTACTGATTTACTAAGTCAAGTCATATATCAGCACAAAATAAATACAACGCATCAAGAAAATGAATCATTTTTGGGACCTCTGCAATTTCACACATTTACTATTACTATTTATTGTTATTTTGCAGTATAGTACTAAAAGTGGTGCTGCACATTTGTATGTTGGCAGTAAGTTTTGTACGGGAGTAGCACTCACAATTTCTCCAGAAAAACTAGTTATTTTACACTAGACCTACATTTTAAAAGAAAAGTTTTTACCTCTTTGCAGAGGCGAAGTACAGCGAGTGTGGGTCATTAACTTTAAATGCATGCTGTGCTATGCCTTCCTAATGCGTACTCTAAATGATTTCTAATTCTATATCCCAGTCGTTAGTAAAAATGACTCTGCTGTTTTGAGTGGAGTCGTGCCAGCGAGAGCGGTTACAGCCCGTTCTTTAGCCCTAGACTTGCCTCAATCATCTGCTTGATGAGGGCCAGACAAAAGCTAATGAATGCTGAATGTCTGTTTGTTGACAATCCATTTGGCTTTTAATTAAACTTTTAACTGTCCATTGGGCTCCCTCCCCAGACACCTTGGCTTCACTCCTCAATGAGTCTCATAGCCTTGAAAGAAGAAAAGGAAACAATAGCTGTATTATTGCTCTTTTATCAATCACTATGTGTCAAGTAATTGAACCAGAATCATATCTGAACGCTGACCCCTGACGCCTCAGACCGCCTGTTTAATATCATTTTTCATTTTCAAATATTTTTCATTGTTTACATCATTACTAATTAAAAAGAGGAAGAGCATAAGGTGAATGATAATGTCTGTTCTGAAGGGGAAAACATTTTAAATTCAAAGCCAGTAGAAGGAAACAGTCGAGTTCTGGGAGCATAAATCCTGTTCATTTTCTCTATATCAAAACTGAATTTTAGCCATATAAACCTGATATTTGCTTCTGTAGGAGCCACAAGCCAATGCGATTTCATCTTAATTTTCATAAGTTTAGTGGCCAAAATTATACTTGGAAAATGACTACACAAAGTCTTGAGATCATCTGTCCTCCATTCACCCTCAAGCCATCCTAGATGTACACTCAAAAAAAAAAAAAAAAAGCAGTGTCAAGTGGTTCCACACAACTATATTTGAGTAATTTGTACAGATAGCAATTTAGTTGTATGAACGAAAGAAATTCAAGTAAAGCTGACAACATTTCTTTAAGTAAATACAAATCATTTGAATTTGTCACTGTTGCATAATATTTATATGTGCAGTTTACTTAATAATGTTATGTTTATTACGTAAGGTGCACATTTATTGACTTGATTTACCTTATTAAATTAACTATTTGCTCTACAAAATCCACTCAAAATATAACTCATTGAACAAACTCAATTGAATTGAGAGCAGGAATTCCATCCTAAACATGCATATATGAGTGCTCACAGCCTCTCTTCTGCATAATGGCAACCACAAAATTGATAAACATTACAGAAACTCCTCTAAATGTCCAACATAACTGAACATTAAACACTAACATAACAACATATTTCCCTTTACTGAAAAACACATAAAATAACACTTTAGTCCCTAAATTTACTCTCCTAATGCAGTCCCTTGCAAAGCATGCTGGGAACTATGGATCCACTGCCCAGTTAGTTATGTCAACGTTAATCTGTGCGTTTCACTCAGCAATGTTAAGCTGACTGAACAAACACTTAAGTAAAGCTGACAATACTCATTTTTAGTAGAAACAACTCAGTTAAATTAAGTTCATGTAGTTACATGAGTTTTTAAGTAATGTGAACAAGGATGGTTGTAGTGAAATATGACTTCTTTCAGATATCTTCTTTCAAATGAACACAATACGTCTGGTCAGAGGTCACTCTTCTGCCAGAACTCGACTTGCGTGTGGCCGTTGCCGGAAGTCACTTAGTTTCTAAAGTTTTAAATATGGTTATTTTTCTTACAAATTCCATCACTTTGCTTCAGAAGGCCTTTATTAACCTCCTGGAGCCGTATGGATTACTTTTAATGATGGATGGATGGACTTTTTTGGGTTTCAAAATCTCAACCCCCATTCACTACCATTATAAAGCTTGGAAGAGCCAGGATATTCTTTAATATAACTCCGATTGTGTTCATCTGAAAGAAGATAGTCATATACACGATGGCTTGACGGTGAGTAAATCATGATAATTTTAATTTTTGGGTGAACTATCCCTTTAAGTCATATTTACTGTACCACTGGGAAGCTCGGGGATAATTTTGATACCCAAGTTCCTAAGTTGTGTTGGCCATAAACATGATGGAGAGATTGCTGCTGTAACTGTTGTTCTTTATCACTACATCGCCTTGTCTTGTCATTAAAGTAGTACACATTCTCATATATGAATAATCATTTGAAGCATAATATATGCTTTATCCGCAGCAAAAATAGCCTGAATTTGACCGAAATTTCAGAATTGTCAGCAATCTGACTATCTATATGGTTATCAATGAAAGGGATGCTAAATATCATTTTGGTTTTAGTAAGATTTTCCCAATAAATTGGCAAGAATAAACCTAGTGTTCACCATGATTCCTGTTCTTTCTGACAACAAAGCACTTAAATGCGACTTTAGAGTGGGAAGTAGAAAATTTCCAATAGCATGTGAAGGCAGCATTAGTGCATGAAATAATGGTTTCCTTCCAAATTCAAATGACTGCAATGTCTTGGAACATCTAGTATGGCCTCTGCATTTTCTGTAGCCTCCGGGTTTCACTTGACAGCATCAAAACTGTTCTTTAAATAAACCTGGGATATCTTAGCATATATTGACCCACTTTTGAGATAAAATCAAGAAGGTGCAATGATAACTGTTGCACTGAGATGTGTAGACGTTTTTTCTTGAAACATCAACCATGTAAATAGCAAAACGTGAGGCATTTATATCTCTTTCTAGTTCTTTCATGTTTAGATTTTCACACAGCATGTATCTAAGAGCGCTGGCCCTGTGAGAACATCACGTTAAAGTTTTATCCAGCACGAATGCATGTATAATAACATGACGTGGTTTGCTGAGATGGCAAAGGAAGTGAGAAAAAGATCTATTCATGCACTACAAGCATAAAAACTATTTTATTATGTTGTACCTAATTTATCACTAAATGTCAGCTGAATCATCATAAGTGAATTTAGGGCTGTATTTATTCCTTTGCTGAGCTTCCATAATACACAAAGCATGACAGAAAAGTAGTTACTTTGAAATACTTTGAGATTTCCATTATGAACTGACTATTATGTGTGAGTCAATGTTTAATCTGTTAGAAATTATTTAACTGTGAAATTAATTTCAAACTACCATAAATTGATGACAATAGTGTTTAAAGCATCATATTGATGGTGCAGTGACTGCACAGAAAACTCCATGAATTTCCTTTGATTCACAAAGTTTTACATTTCCCTGGCCACTTGCATTTTTGTTTATGAGACAGGCATGGAGGGAATGAAGGTCATCTATGGTATAGCCTATTGTTGGGCTCAGGGGAGGGAGCTCCATCTATAAATTTTGCTTTGGGCCCTCTGAATTTAAGTGCTGGTGTGGTGTCAGGCCTTGGGGAGGCATTTTGTTTAAATTAAAGTTAAATATAAATATTAAAAGGGGAAAACTAGTTGTCCTCATTGTGCTGGGGCAAAATTCTGTCATAATGTAAACACGACGATACCATTTAAATTGGTTTGCTGTTATTTTTCAGGAGTGATTTTAAAGAATTGCAGTTCAGTTACCATGTTTTGCAAGCTTCAGTCTTTCGAAGTCATGTGATAACAATAATGTAATAAACCCATATATATGTTGTTTTCACCATGGTTGTGTGCCATGAATCTCGAATGCCTTTTAAATTTCAGTTTACTTCCTGAATTTGCTTTGAGGTTGCAAACAGGATGCAGAATGTAGGAATGCTTGGAAGTAGAATTTAAATGATTGGAAATTCAAGGAAATCAGTGTTACTTAGTGTTGGCTTGACAAAGTCTAGTTTTGAAGTTTATTTCAAACACGATTGATTGATTGATTGATTTGATCGATTGATTGACTTCACTTCAGATTCCAGTGCATCAATTGCGCCCAGAAAGCCGCGTCTCAGACAGCGTGAAAACTGAATTGAGTTCTCTTTCGCATCTTCTTGCACTTGAACACACAAATTTACACAAAATTATTTCAAAATGCCCATCTTGCCGAATATCCTACTAAACACAGTTGGTTATGGCTTAAGTGAGCGTAAACAGTTGAAAAGTAAAATGCACATGTGTATCAGTATATTGGATCTGTGTATTAGCTCTTAAAGTGACAGCAGCCTAATATTATTAATATTAATGTTTAATGTTAACAACAAAAGGCAAAAAAAAAAAAAATAAAATAAATAAAAAAATGCTCACTGTTCTTGACTAAATATCTTCTGTAACTTTAATAAGAATTAATATGCAGTATTATCTTACATTATATTACTTTATTCAATTTCTGTACCTGAAAACTACTGTTAGACCTACCTGAAAAGCACTGTTTATTTCATATTTATCGTTGTTGAATTTATGTATTTATGTTGGCCTGTTGAATGTTAAATGGATCCAATCCATGTTCAATGAAGATTATTTAATGATGCACCAATAAACTAGCCAGTATGCATGCATTTTTTAACTTTGCTCATTTAAAACATGATCAAAACAGTAATCTATTTTAATGACTAGTTACATCGGAATCGACCAATAGTTGTTTGATCGGCGTCAGCGTCCTCGTAAAGGTTAACAGGTTAAAATCAGTATCGGCCAAAAAAAAAAAAAGAAAAGAATGTGCATCCCTACCAGAATCCCTTTACGACCAATCCCTTTACGACCCAGGGGATTGTTTCCACTTCATGTAAGGTCCTGTATCAAGACACATGAACCTGCATGTTGAAGTTCCCGCATGTACATTGACCTCATTGGCAGGAAGTTCCTCTGTGATTAACCTTAATTGTGTTCACTTGTGCTGTGAGCATATTCACCACGACAGGTGATGAGTGTGAGACAGCTGGCTTTAGCCTGATGAATGCTAATCAATGGCACACTGACTAAACTGTATCCTGCTCTCTTTATTCCCAATGGCCGCTGGGAGACTGACAAATCGAGTTTGGCGTGCAGTCTCATTTTGAATTCACAGGCTTCCCATTTTGCATTCAGGCTTTGTGTGTATTTACTCCAGAGAGAGTTATTACTATGTTCGAGTTTCTTCTCCTGATGGTGATTTGTTGGGAGAACAGGACAAGTGTTCTTCCCTGGCGCTTTACAGAATTGACTGGTTCTCCCAGCTGTTAACGGCACGAAACATCCCTGAGTAGTGCGAACAGATAAGCAGATGTCTAACCAGGTGTCTATGAAGGATTGCAATCATACAAGTAGTCAATTGAATATCATCTGGAAAAGTGGTTCTCATCTGGTTCGGACTGTAGGTCTGTTCCCGATAGGATTGTGGACAGAAGGTAAAAACAATACTTAATGCAAATAACAAAATGCAGCGAAACATGTATAATTGTGCTTAGTTAGAAATTACAGGTTTGTTTCCTTTTAAAAGGGAGGAACTTAAATACTCTTGCTATATTTTTTCCACTATTATGTCCACTATGTGCTCAGGGGAAGGAGGTCCATTCATCCTATATTCTTAGTCTTCCAAAGTCAAATGATAGCTTTGTAATGAAACAAACCCAAATTTGTATTTTGACAAGGGGTGTGCACCATTCAGAGCTCAATTTCTAATTTAAACTGCGATTCTGCAACCTGTTTGCTACCTCAGTGTATTTAAATGCTAGAAATCGAATGTAAGAAAGGAGTTTTGTTGTTGTTGTTCATGTTCATATCACAGGTCTCTAAAGTATTTAGCACAATTTTATCTGTCAGAAGCTAGTCCGTTAAAAGCTTGTGAAATATTGCAATATCCATTGCACGTAGTTCGGCTTGTAGAGTTCATGGTAATATTTTATTTTATTTTATTTTTTTATTTATTTATTTAATTTTATTTTATTTTATTTTATTTTGATAAATGATAAAGCTACTGGGTTGCCACTTGATGTCCTGAAAACCAGTTGAGAACCACTGATCTAGAATTCATTCAGAAGCATGTGGATCTGTTTTACTGAATGTATCTGCCACTCATTTGTGTCGCTCCATCAGTTGCAGGGTGGCAAAGGTGTTTTATAGGCACAAAAGCACAGCTCCCAAATGGGATCAGCAGTCAACTGTCAGCAGTAGCACTCTTTACCTGGAAAAGGTGGACAGGAAAGTGGCAAACATTTACATTTTCTTTCATTTGTCAGATACAAGTAACCTGCACTGCATTCAAGGTATCCAATTCATCAGTATGTGTGTTTACCGAGATTTGAACCCATGACCTTGTCATTGTCAACGCTATGCTGTACCAGCTGAGCTTTCCAAGAAATTGATCTACAAATGCCTTCCTGGAAATAAAACTCAGCTATTGGTTTAGAGAAAGGAATGATAGGTCAAAGTCAAAACCCATGCAGAAAGTGCTTTTATAGAAGGTGTCAATGCATACACATAACTTTTTACACTGGTAGAACACAAAATGGCTGTTCTTTATGGCACAGTATTGATAATAAGTGTAGAGCTTCAGAAATCAAAGGTTGCAGAAAACCAGCACTCACAGACCATTACCTGCTGTCTCTTCCATCATCTACAGTACTAGAACATCAATTCTGGGTTGGTATACTATGCAACTGAAAACTGAACAGAAAAGTACGACCAGCTTAAAGGTGTGTTTGGGATTCAATCAAGCTATGCTCTCTCAGCATTTGTGGAATACTGACAAATAAAGAAAATAATTTAACACATCTGTCAGTTACAATAACTGTCAGGAAGTACATGAGGCATTTCAGTGGTTTAGCAGCAGAAATGTAAAGCTTGTATTTTTTGTTAAAACATTTAAATGAATAGTTTGAACAGAAAAACCATCCATCCATCCGGAGCACCACTTTCACAAACCTTGTTTTTCCGCTACGTTTTTCCTTCAATGCACCGTTGAAATCAATGCACCTTAAACTTTAGTATGTAGGTGCCCAAAGACAGAAACTCAAGGGATAGAATAGCCAAGTCACAAACAAATCAAAATACTTAAGTTAGTTCAATGCATTGAAGAGTTCCTGCACTTGAATGGGAAACAAATAAAGCACTTCAGGGTACACAAAGTCCAATTCAGCTAGCAGGACATGGTACCTGCATTTTAAGGATGTGGATCAATTTTAAGCCAGTTTTGGGCAGTGGGGTCAGAACTTTCAAGAGCGTTTTATAGTAAGCATTAAAATTAAAGTTATAACAACTCTGAATAGAGGTTTGAGGCAACTACTCTCCAGCATTTACCAATGTTGTTGCTTCTTTGGTTTTGTGAATAAGCGAAACATCTTCAGTAAATGGAATAGAAAGTTCTTAAAGGCATTGACAGTGAGGTTTAGACAAGCTTATGAATGAGTTTTGATTGACACTCGTGCATGTTTTTCACCTACGTAGCAACTCTATTGTACCTTTATCAAACACCTGGACAAAAACACCCATTGAAAACATACATGGAAAGAAAAGCTAACAAATGCAGGATTATAATTCACATACTTCGTGTCATTTCAAATCCATTAGTACGTATGGCACACTGGCTCACTCGAGGTTCTTACCTTGAAAACCTATAGGCTAGTCTATCAGCATTCTCATATATACATCCTTTTTATATTTATTAATTAATTAATTTATTTATTTGTTTATTCTGAACTATATATATATATATATATATAGTGTGAGCTTGTTTGCAGTGCATTCTGGGTTTGCATTCTCCATAATGCTGCAACAAATCAGCTAAAATCCGATGCAAAATGTTGTCTTAGAAGCCAACATAACTAAGGCTTTGCAACAAAGTATGCCTATTATGCCTTTATAATGCTGTATAGTTTAGCTCACCAGGTTTTGGAACAGAGAATATGTGCCACCATGAGGAAATGAATCACCACAGAGTTAGAACAACCACACTTACTGAATAATGGACGTGTGTGGCTAAACTGAGTCTCGCTGGGCCGGTGATTAATCAGCTGGAGACCTGACACATGAGAGAGACAGACAGCCACACTAAAGCTGCTCATTTCAGAAAAAAAGACCCTCACTATACCTCACAGCGGTTTTGAAACAAAGCAGTATTAGTTACTTGGTCAAAAGAAAGAGGTCTCTGCCTCAGAGACCCGCAGCTTTGGATCCTGCAGGGACGTAAACGAGAGACAGCGAGGAGACAGATACCCAGACGGATTGGTTGTGGCAAGAAAAGGCTTGGCTCGGCTGATTCATGTAAGGGCCAGGCCGGGGTTTCCGTACTCAGCGGGGTCTCAAGGGCCTCGGCGGTGACCTAGATCACGAAACTGTGCCTGCAAGACCCTGGAGGGGCTCGCCTCAGCTCTGCAGGGGGACTCTGGCTAACAGGGGAAGATGTATATGGGGTTGTTTCAGAGGCCACGGAAGCCCCAAGAACCCATCAGTCACAAGAGGGAGATAACAGCAAGGATCACCGCTCCATGCAATTTGGTGGTGGTTAAAATGCTAGTCACCTCCTATGGTTTAAACAGACATCTAAATTATGTATGTATGTATCTATTTATTTATTTATGCATGCCACATGCAGTTTGGACCGTTGCTGCTTGTTTATATATTATATGTATATATAATATATATGGGCCAATAATTCTGACCAACACATTATGAAATAAATGTTTTTCTCCAAAACATGTTGGCCACAATTATTGGCACCCTTTTATTCAATACTTTTTGCAACCTCCTTTTGCCAAGATAACAGCTCTGAGTTTTCTCCTATAATGCCTGATGAGTTTGGAGAACACCTGACAAGAGATCAGAGACCTTCAGATTCCCAGCTCCATGTTGGTGCTTCTTCTCTCCAGTTCACTCCACTCATTTCCTTTAGGGTTCAGGTCAGGGGGCTGGGATGGCCATGGCAGAAGCTTCATTTTGTGCTCAGTGACACATTTTTGTGTTGGTTTTGATGTTTGTTTTGGATCATTGTCCTGATGGAAGGTCCAACCACGGCCCATTATTGGATTTCTAGCAGAAGAATCAGGTTTTGATTTTTTATCTGTTAGTATTTGATAGAATCCATGATACCATGTATCTGAAGAAGATGTCCAGGACCTCCAGCAGAAAAACAGGCCCACAACATTAAAGATCCAGCAGTATATTTAACCGTGGGCATGGGGTACTTTTTATCCATGTGTGCACCTAACCCATCTGGTGGGTTTGCTGCCAAAAAGCTCTTTTTTTAGTTTCATCTGACCATAGAAGCCGGTCCCGTTTGAAGTTCCAGTCTTGTCTGACAAATGAATATGCTGGAGATTGTTTCTGGATGAGAGCAGAGGATTTTTTCTTGAAACCCTCCTGAACAACTTGTAGGGATGTAGGTGCTGTTTGATCATTTTTTTTTAGGCTTTCTGAGACTCAAGACTCAACTAATCTCTGCAATTCTCCAGCTGTGATCCTTGGAGAGTCTTTGGCCACTCAAACTTTCCTCCTCACTTCACATTAGGACGATTTAGACACACGTCCTCTTCCAGGCAGATTTGTAACATCTTTAGTTGATTGGAACTTCTTAATTATTGCCCTGATAGTGGAAATGGGATTTTTCAGTGCTTTAGCTATTTTCTTACAGCCACTTTCTATTTTGTGAAGCTCAACAATCTCTTGCTGCACATCAGAACTATATTCTTTGGTTTTACTCATTGTGATGAATGATTAAGGGAATTTGGCCTTTGTGTTTCCTCATGTTTATATTCCTGTGGAACAGGAAGTCATGACTGGACAATTTCATGTTCATGATCACCCTGGTGTGCCAAAAAAAAAAAAATGTAAATATGAATGGGAATATACTTCAGAGATATTTTACTCATAAAAAAAATTCTAGGGGTGCCAATAATTGTGGCCAACGTGTTTTAGAGAAAAACATTTCTTTCATAATATGATTTTCCCCCCACTTTCAATTCTTTTCATTCAATGAAAGGTTAGATTTTTGCTAATGTTATGAATTAAAGATCAAAAGGATAAACAATGCAGATTTATTTTTACAGTCATCTTTGATCATATTTACCAAGGGTGCCAATAATTCTGACCACCACTGTGTGTATATATATATATATATATATGTATGTGTGTGTGTGTGTGTGTCAAAAAATGAGATAATGATATTGAGCACACATAGAGTACGTTCATCAAACTTTTGCTTCACATCTGCTAAATCCCAGCGTCAGCCCGTTCAGAAATACTGGTTCATTGGCAGAAACCGCTAAACACCACTTCCCTGTCAACAAAAGCCTCTAAGTCCACAGAAGAAACAGTCGGAAGACGCAAATCGAATTATATGATTTTAAAATGAATGACAGTGTGCGTATGAGCCGGCTTTCAATTGCCGAGCTGCAAGTTTTTATCATGTTTTGTCCATTGTTACAGTGGCAATGACAGGATTTCGTGAGTAGCAAATAAGCACAACACTGTTACTTTTGCTGCTGTCAAACTGACAGAAACGGAGATATATATATATATATATATATATATATATATATATATATATATATATATATATATTGCTCAGCGTAAATGAGTACACCCCCTTTGAAAAGTAACATTTTAAACAATATCTCAATGAACACAAAAACAATTTCCAAAATGTTGACAAGACGAAGTTTTATATAACATCTGTTTAACTTATAACATGAAAGTAAGGTTAATAATATAACTTAGAGCACAAAATTTTCAGTTTTACTCAAATTAGGGTGATGCAAAAATGAGTACACCCCACTGAAAGTCTCTGGAGCAAAGCTAAATTTTAGACTATAAATGTCTAATTTAACAAGAATTCAACCACAGGTGAGTCTAATTACTCACAGTTGACTATAAAAGGGTGTTAAAACCCCTTCCCATTTAATGCTGTCAGCAATGGCACCACATGGAAGAGAAATGTGACAAGAAAATAATTTCTTATTTTCTTGTCACCAGAAAGGTGAAGGCTACAAGAAGATCAGCAAAGCTTTACTTATCAGTCAGAATACTGTAGCAAAAGTGGTACAAAAATTCACAAAAAAGCCTGCCTAGAGTTTGCCAGGGCCCATGCTGACAAAGATGAAGACTACTGGGACTCTATACTCTGGAGTGATGAGACCAAGATAAATATTTTTGGAACTGATGGCTTCAAAACTGTATGGCGTCGCAAAGGTGAAAAATACAAAGAAAAATGCATGGTGCCTACAGTGAAACATGGTGGTGGCAGCGTCCTTATGTGGGGCTGCATGAGTGCTGCTGGTGTCGGGGAGCTGCATTTCATTGATGGCATCATGAATTCACAGATGTACTGCTCTATACTGAAAGAGAAGATGCTACCATCACTCCGTGCCCTTGGTTGTCGTGCACTTTTCCAACATGACAATGATCCTAAACATACATCTAAGGCCACTGTTGGATTTCTGAAGAAGAACAGGGTGAAAGTGATTCAGTGGCTCCTGATCTGAACCCAATCGAACACTTATGGGGAATTCTGAAGAGACAAGTTGAGCATCACTCTCCATCCAGCATCCAGTCTCTAAAAGAGGTCATTCTTGAAGAATGGAAAAAGATAGATGTTGCAAAATGTCGCCAACTTGTTCATTCCATGCCTAGAAGACTTGGTGCTGTCAATAAAAATCATGGAGGCCATACAAAGTACTAGATGTAGTAGTTTTTGTTGTGGGGTGTACTCATTGGTCCATTCTACAGAATTGGTGCAAACTGCTGTCCCACAACCAAAAAAACACATTTAAAAAGAATGTATAAATATATTCATAAAATATAATTTCAGATACAATCAGCATCAAGCAGCACATCACAATTCATGAGATTATTACTGTTTTTGCTCAAAACCCTCTTTAAACCATCATTGACTTCTCATTGCAACCTAAAGTGGATTTTGATTATATAATGGGCAGACATGCATTATTTGTAGTGTGTTATAATGAACTGAATGCTACACCTGCTTAGCATTTCTCATGTAACCATCCTTTATTGTTATAAAAATACCCTGCCCCCCATGAAAAACACATACAGAACATATATTGTCGCAATCATATGTTTATTTGGCTCCATGGTTCATCTGTAGAAACATTTCTCAGTTGTTTGTGTACAGAACTCAGAACAAGGAAGTGTACGGGCGTCATTATCCAGAAGGGCAGGAATCATGATCATGTAACATGATTGACAGATCTAAAGCATATATGAGAGCTCTCTGACAGGTAACACACACATACCTGGAAGAACAGCGCTCTGTACGCTGTTTCAAGCTCATCAGATTGCATAATTCAGTGGAAAATTAATAGAAATGATATTCTGTATAAAGAAATATGAATTAAACTTGAGAATAAATCAATATTTGTGTAAAAGGGAAAAAATCTAAAATCTCGCTTTGTTGCGCCACAATTGAATGCGGCTGGTGTGAATAGCTTCATATGGGTCTATTGTTTCGATTCAAGAGTGTCATTGCGTCATACATTTGCATTGCTTAATTGTGTAATCTGTATGAAAGGTGCTTTAGTCTACCATTTGCCGTCGAGTCATAGCCAGTACTCTCTTAAATAGACTGTGTGAAGCACTTCATCTTTAATAACATGGGATTTTGGCAAAAATGACAGAAAAAAACTGAGTGCCCACATAGCTGCAATAAACTTTATAACCTCTAAATTGATGAAAATGTAATGTGATGCACTTACTGCCTTAGATAAGGCCGTTTGAATGACTGACAAAACACGTATGTCCGAAATTCTCCAAAATTCGCTAGTCTAAAACCTTGTAAATCCTCAGTCATAAAACGTTAATAATATGCGAATGTCTGACAACTTTGACAATGTGATGTTTAGTTATTTAAAAAGTAGTGTTTTTTTTTGTTTTGTTTTTTTATTTCCTGAAGCGTACGAGGTTTCTGCCAGACAGCAATGATTTGCAATGCGATTGGACAAAAGTATGAGGACACCCCTTCTAATTAACAGGTTTATTGACTAATTCTAGTTGATACATGTTAATGCATTACCAATGACATCCTGCAACCATGGACCAACTCCATATTAACGTCCATGTTTTTAAATGAATAGTTCATCATATGGGAGAGTCCACATCCTTTTGATTATATAGAACAGATAGATTCTTAGATGAGCATATTTCATCAAATTCAGATGCCCATCTCCAAGAAAATCTTTCCCAGAATGCCTGAGCTTGTAGGTTCGACCATGTCTCGGTCACTAAATGGGCTGGGAATTGGGAAACTGAAGCCAAATTGCAAAAAATCAGGTAGAAAGACTCTTCAATGTCAGAGTGAGCTAGATGAGGCTTGACATGGGTATTGACCTTGTCATCAGTTCCGTTTTGACAAGGTAAGAAGGCGAGATTGTGGTCAGAGTCCATCATCTTTGGCCTGTCAGTTGCTCTACTCTTTTGTCTATGTGACTTGAAGCTCTAAACCAGTGACAGTTCATCACAGCAGCATATAGTTGTTATAAAATGCTTTGGAAATCAAACATGCATATCCATCTCATTTTTCTTCACAACTTAATTGTCGTACGCAGTGAGTCATTAAAGAGCTACATTTTTTGCTTTAATGAACGTGTCGGCTTGGTAATGTTCCTGCCCATCAGATACTAACTATTCGTTTATTAATTTCTACGAAAATGTTCCAGGACCAAAGCCGCCTGAATAAAAGCAAAAGTTCAGTTACTTTTTCCAATTTAATTGTGCTTCATTTTTCATAATTTATTGGCTTATAGACTGTTTTCAGTTTTATTATCTTCTTGCAGAAAGATTGTCCTACTTCACTGGTGTAGTGTATTTTTCACTACATCTGGAGCGTGACATTTTCTCAATGCTGAGACGCACCTGTGGTGTGAAAAAAGGAAGATGGCTGACAGGCGAGACAATGATAAACAACATCATTAATTTTCATTAATTTTACAGGTATGTGAAAATGAGCTGCAAATGCTTGCAAAAACATCACTGCGGTGTTTATCTTCATAAGCTTTGTGTTGTTCCCGTGTTAGAACAAAATATTACCAGTCAGTATATCTTTGAAATGCCACAAGTCACAAATGAGAAAAAATTGTCTGAAGAGTGATTAACATAGATGTCAGTGCAGTGTCAAAACAAGGCAAGATTATACCAATCCTACATAATTACTATTACAGTTTATTATTGTACACAGTCCATGTTGAAGTCTGTAGATTGTGACAATTAAAGGACGATAAAGACAAGAATAGCTCGTCCCTGTTGCGAATCTCTCTATGGCCATGTACACACTGCAGTTAAATTCAGTTGTTAATTCACCTTTTAGTGTGTAATCCTGTTCTGTATTTGTATTCAGAATTCACATTCTGATTGTAAAATAATGTCCCAGTGTAGAAATTTAGTCTTAAAAAGGCTTAATTTTATGAAGCAAAATCAATGTCTTAGTTTTCTTTTATTTGGGGGTTATATTTGACCCAAATGTTCTGACAGGCTATCCAATGTTCACCCAAAAAGATGAACATTAGTTGCTATTTGTACCTGATCTAAACATAAACATACCTGGTGTAACCCAATACAGTATTCAGGTTGATATATATTGAATCATTTCTTGGACTTTAGATAAACATTTTTTGCAGCTTGTGTAACAGAACGGTCTGTAAGCAATATGTTCATGCTAACCGAACTCAATTCTCCATGAACAATAGTATACTGACAATTTTCATTAGCATTATATTACAGTGACAGCTGGTGGAGATTGACCAAAGTTGCTGATAGACTTTGTCAACAGCCCAACATCAATGATTATATCTACGCTTTAAGATATGGGGTTTTACCACGGCCAGCTGCTCGTCCTTGGATAACACAGATAACAAACATTGTCTTCAGCTATCATGGTGCTACTTAATTCACCAGACAGATGTTGAGAAGAACAGAATTCTTGGCAGGCGTATGAACAGCTGGCCGGTGGTGCTTGAATCTCAGAGAAGCGAAGATCGCAGCGCTCTGCCAGGGAGCAGCTTTTGCAGTAGTCAACTTGAGAAAGGTTATAAGAGTCTCTCTTTAATCAAGTTTTTAGCAGGCTGTCTAATAAACTACATCCCGTTAAAGTTGTGATAAATCAGTGAGATGATGCTGACGCTTATGAGCTCTGCTCTTTAAATACGGCTGGCAGCTCCATTCATTCACAAACACTGTGTTTGTTCTATTCTCGAATGTGATTCCTAAAGGGGACATAAATATTGGGAATTGGGTGGGAGTGGAAGAAAATGTGACACTAACGGCCATATTGGCTGATGCTAAGGTGTATTTCTGGATTCTAAGGTATTGCTAGGATCTTTTGGATGGTTGTTAGTGGTGTTTGATAAGCCAAATCTTTTGACTAGTGTTGTCAAAAGTACCGACTTCGGTAGCAAGTTGGTACTGAAATTTTAAAAATGTGACGATACAAGCATTTCCCCATCGCTGTTGAGCGGATTCTTAAACACCAATGATTGGCCATTGTGTTCACGCACTCATCAGATATGTCTGTGATTGGCTACAATGATCAACGCTTCAAAAACAGGTTGTAAATAGACATCCGTGGAGCGTTTGAAAACAGCCGTCTATCAGTGAATCCGTCTGTCAGCGGATATATTAGGGATCTGCTGATAGATGTCTGCTTTCAAACGCTCCTGTGTGTATCTGTGTAAGAGCGTCACAGACTTCAACATATCTGTTCAGCTCGTGAACACAATGGCTAATCAGAGGTGTTTAAGAATCTGCTCAACAGCGCTCAAAATGCTAGGGGTACATGATGGTATTGTCACATTTTTAAAATTTCAGTACCGAATTGATACCAAAGTCGGTACTTTTGACAACACTACTTTTGACTAACCATAACTCTATTCCAAAACCCAGTGAGCTGCTTGCTGTCTGCACCCTACATAGGCAGCTGACTTCTAAGGGGCCGTTCACACAGAACACTTTTTTCCATTCCACTGCGCTACTTTTCCATTGTTTTTCAATGTAACCACGTCTTTTGCAGCTTCCTGCTCATGACAGCATTCTACAAACTCTTTCTTCAATGAGTTTGTTGCAGTACATTCTGGGATTGGCTTCAAAGGATATGACAGAATAAAAGTAGTGTTAATTTCAGTGTGTATATATATATATATATACACACACACTAAACACACACACACACACACACACACACACTGGCTAATAGGTCCTTAACTCATTTCGTAGCGATCACCTCATTATATATATATATATATATATATATATATATATATATATATATATATATAGCGTAGCTGATTGGTTGCTGTGGTATTAGTGGCTAATGAGTTTGCTGCTCAATCATTCAAATACTTGGCATTGTTTGCTGTTAGCAGTCTGCAGCGCGCTTTCAGAAACCCTCCACCTTCCCCAGCTCCACCTGCATAGATCTGCTACGGGGTTTATTTCATGTATGTTATATGTGCAGCAGAAGCATGTCTCACATGCTCACAGCAATGTCTGTGAATGTATTGGCAGTAGCAAGTCTCTGTCCTTGCTCTACAGCAGCAGCAATAATAAACAGCAACAGCAGCAGCGTAGCAGATCTATTCCGCCAAGACCAAATATATTACATTGCCATATACATTACCATGCCAATCTATCCGAGAGTTGTCATGACAGAAATGTATGTATTAATATTTTGAATTGGCTTTTATTTTTATTGGTTTAGTCTCCATTTAAGATTTAGTTTTAGTAATTTTGGTATGTTGTCATTTGTAATAGATTTTTTATATTTTGTCATGTCAAAGATACATCCTAGGATGCGCTGGGACACATCTTCAGTGATGTTCCTGGGGTCATTGGGCGTTTTGGGTCATTCAACATCATACACCCTCACCCAAGTGACCCAGCCAGTGTTGATCAGACCCTGACTTGTGTCCCAGCAGTACTGGCCCACAGATCACACCTCTTAAACCACAGCCATCTGGAGGTCCTTCCTGCAGCTTCCATTGCGGACTTGATGGCTTTCCTCTTCGCAGCCCCAGTAATGCCAAGCAGCATGTAGATCTTACACAGTGACTGACCAGCAAAGCCTCTTCACCCAACTTCGATGGCCTCACAGTGTGCCTTCCAGCCCGCCCTTCTGCACTCCTCCACCAGGTCCTGATACTTGGACCGCTTCCGTTCATTTTCTTCTTCGATGCAGTCCTCCAAGGGAACTTTGAGCTCTATCAAGAGCACCTGCTTCAAAGTGGCTGATGTTAGCACAACGTCTGGCCTCAATCCATTTGCCATGATGTGTACCGGGAACTTGAGCTGCCTCCCCAGATCGACTTGCAGCTCCCAATCCGAAGTTGAGGGGAACAGCCCACCTGCCGGCTTGAACTGTGAATATGGCTTTGACAAAGGTGATGTTCCTCTGGTTGCAGACGTGCTTATTGTTGGCCATGGCTTTGGAGATGGCTATATAGCTTTTCTATATATATTTTAATTTATTTTTATTTCAGTTGTAATTTTATTACTTTAAAATTACATTTTCTAAGTTCTAAACTTAAAATTTGTAATTTACATTTCAGTTTTTCAGTTTTTATTATTATTATTTTAGCTTTGGTTTTGAGAATAACTATCCAAACACTGAATATAAGTCATGCTAGAATTTGGCCAAATTTAGGTGTCTTAGAAGTAACTGGAGTGTCAGGAGTAGATAGTGTACTTGCCCTGCCTTAAAATGCTGTCTCTGTAGGCAGCTCACTGGCTTTTGTAACAGAGCTTATGTCTCCTCAGCTTAAGCTGAAAAGCTCAGTTTCTTCATTATTCTCGGACAAGACCATGGAAGGCGCACATTTACTCTTAATTAGGCTGACCTTTTCCATCCAGGTCACTGTAGGATAGGTGATAAAAAGAACCTTCAGTGAAGGCCATCATTCTTCCTGAACCCCGACTGCTTTGATTCATATGTTTCATTTCAGCATCCAGCCACCAACAGAACTGACAGCCTGACAAAACGATATCACACTTCCCATCATGCCCCAAAGAAAATGTTAAAGGATTTCTACACCGCTAATGGTACCAAATGGAATTGCAAAATAACTAGACATGCATTTCCTGGAGTAAATGTGAGTATTGCTTACTGGTGCAAAACTTGCTGCCACAGTGTTGGAGTTTGGCTCTCGTTCAAATATGGCTCAAATTCTTTATTTTGTTCATATTTTGAAAGCCAAAATATTAAATGTCATGTACAGTATGAGTATTTAATGAGTAATCCACTATTTTGTAGAGAGGGATCAAAATGACAATTTTCATCTAAGATTTCACTTGCACATTTCACCTTTAAAACTGACAAATTTTGAGATCTCCAAATAGTTTTTGAACAAAGACTGTGGTTTACAATGCACGGATTCATCAATCATCATAGCGTTCCCTAGCGTTTCATTTGTTGTTGTTCATATTATGACTAACATATTTTGATGGATGACTTGTATGTTTAGATCTGTGTGCTGCTTTGAATCATTTTGTCATCTATTGCTAATTGCTATAATTAAAGACTACAACGAAGCCAATCACCCAGTATCAAACTTTGAAAAACTTTCCCTGTTGCAACTTTCATTATTTATTTATTTGAGAATGAACTTTGTAATCAGAATGAGTTCATATATTTTAGAAATGACTGCAGAATGTTGTGGAACAACAACAACAGCATTGACTTGTAAGTGCAATTTGTTTTTTAAGCAAATGAGCACTTTTGCATATTTGATATGTATGAAGAGCTAGAGAAGCTATGTCTGCTGTCAGTATAATTATGCATGTGTATTTATATAATATAATAATGTAATATAAACAAATGATATATATTAATAGAAAACAATACAAATCTAAAATGATGCATACAATATACTTTAAACATTCTTATTATTCACATAATAGGACGCTAATCAGGGAGGTCTACAGTACCTGTTGTGAAATCTGTCTGTTAGTTTTTTGCTGCCAGATGGTGTAGTTACAGCATCTACAAGCAGTGGATAATGGGGCCATGCTAACCAGCCAAACCTTGACCCTTTGATGTTAATGATATCAAACTGAAGGACGTACACATTTGTCATGTGCACAACAAAGTTAAAATTGTAAATGGAGCACATGCCATTGAAGTTGCCACCTCTGAAATGGAAATTGCATTTGTATTCCCTGTGTATTATTGTCTCCTTGAAGCATTTCCATTTTATTTAAAATGGAGCTTCTAATTGTCCAGGGGAAGGACATCTTTGATAGAAGTTAGATATGCAAGGTTATCAACCAAGGACACAAATAAACACTTGGGGCTCAGCCAAGGAAACCAGTGAAGGGTATATTACAATTAGAAACCAAGTAAATAAATGATGTATGCCCATTTGCATTGGTTAATGCTTTCTGTGCATGCATTTACACCAGGATTTACCATATCAAACAAACACAGTCCACTGTTCGGTTTAGATTGCTCAGTCTTGCATGTATGCCATTATATATGATGAACTGATTTATGATCCGAGGCATGGATATTCACAATGCAAACATTTGATTTAATTGTTTCGATTTCAAAGGATATGCTGATTCTGAGAGATTCTGTAGGAGGCAAACAGTAAACCATCTGGGTTGTATATTCATTAAAATGTTTGCTAACTTTGTAAAATTATTATTGTTGTTGTTTTGGGCACTTTATTTTAGCACCTTTATCAATATAAGAACTTACATTGATGTCAAAAATTAAGCAATGAGCAATTTGAATAAATACAGAAATATAACTGATTATTTATTTATTTTGATAGGAAGGCTTTCAAATATAATGTTGACTGGCTATATTACATCTATTAAATAATTTAAAATTGTTATTTTAAGTTATAAATAACAATTATAAATAACAAAAAGTAAATTATGGAGTGGCGCAAGGGTCGGTTTTAGGCCCTCTGCTATTCTCAATATACATGCTGCCTCTCAGTTCGGATCCAGCTGCTTACGAAGATTTCAGATGCCCCAACACCTGTGAATCAAAATGCACTACTGCCAAATTTTCTATACATTGTAATCATTATGATCACAACTTGTAATAATTGCTTTGAGATCATTGTTTCTGCCTAAACGAATAAATTGTATTAGCTAACTGCATGATTTGTATCATCTTAGAACTGTACATTTTTGACATACGGACATTATTTTGACATAGTCACCTCTGATTACAGATTACTCTAAATTGTAATGTAGACACATGCACGTTTCTATAAAGCTGCTTTGAAATGATGTGTGTTGTGAAAAGTGCTATACAAATAAATGTGAATTGAAATTTATTAATTAATTTATTGTTAAAAAATTTATTCCCACAAAATTAGAGAGAAAAAAAAAAAAAAAGTGGTATCAGCGACATTGTATGATGTTTTGTGTTGAATAGAAAGGAAAACAAGTGTCATTGCCTATCCATAAGGGAATGTCTCTTTTGAAATTGCATTAGAAATAATTTGTGCTGTAACATTTTTCCATCCGGCTGAACTTCTGAACTTCTGTCGTAAATCTAATCGTCACTTTCGGTTGAGCTCATTCTGGATCAATCTTGAACTGTTGGCTTTGTATCACTGTGGTGCCAGATTTAGAATCTGTTATTTTGAAGAAGAAAAAAAAGAAAAAGAAATACGGAGAGAGAGAGACAGGGTGAAGGAGAGACAGAAAAGTTACGGCAGCTGAGTCAGACAGCTGAGCGTTCCCAGTATAGAGTGCTTTCAAGTGCAACAATTAGCGGTACACATTTCAGTGTTTGGTTTGCATGCAGAGAGATGGTACACGGACTGCAAGGTGGCAGCATAATTTATTTCCACCCAGCAAATGTGATTTCATTTAAGCAAATGAGTTGGAGAGGCAGCGCGACTGATAGAGCTGACAGTCACTCGCCGTACTGCGGGTTCATCGGTCAGATTACTAACTTTGGCTCTGTGTGGCAGATGGGTACATCACATAATATCAAATCTGATTTATAATCCATTTGGGTTAATGGTTATGCGACTGCAGAGTTTAACGGTTTAGGGCATCAAAATATAAATTATACAGTGCATCTGCATTGTGTGCTTGCAGAGATCCTACTTCCACAAAGCTTGTCATTTCTGCACCATAGTGGCTCCAAACAAAAGTGCAAAATTTATGCGGTTTTCACTGCATTGTTTGCACAACAATAGTTAACAGTAGTTGTAGAAAAATAGTTTAGTATCATCATCATCATCATTTACTCAACCTCATGTCATTCCAAGCCTTTTTCTTTCTGTCTTTCTTTTGTGGACACAAAAAGAGACATTTAGCTAAATGTTTACATTGCTCTTTTTCATTTGGTCACCAGGGCTGGTTGTCAAAAATTGCCAAAAAACGATAAAAAAATCATATATCTACAAGAAAAGTCACTTCAGAAAGTGTTCTGAAGCTTTGTATGTGAGTAATAAACTGAAATTTGTTCACTCACAAATCATGAACGTGCATATTTAATTCTAAATATGTGCATATTAAATTTTGAATGTGTGCATATTCAAATTTGATGTGTTGTGGCACGAGAAACATGAATGAGAATTGAGGGCTGTGGTGGGCAAGAAGATTAGTCATATTTGACTATTTTTAGGTCGCTTTTGGACTTTTTGGAGCTTAAAGTCACCATGAAATCAAAATTGACAGTTCTGTTTTTTTTTTTTTTTTGTTTGTTTTTTTTTTTTGAATATTGCAGTATTTATTATAAATGATTATCAGTGAAGATTTTTTTTTTAATTCATGTGTATCAATCTTTAATCAAAATAACTTCCGCTCTCGCTTGCAGCTCATCTCTTCTCTGATGACATGTTTACTGGTGTGAGGGCGGGGCAACCTGTCACTCACATGAGATCCACCAATAGCGAACCACAACCATTCAGTCAATTCATGATAGACAAAATCAAGTCGCGTTCCTATATTTGTTCTTGTTCCAGAAGCTGTTTCACTCAGATATACGTCACAATAGGAAAGAAAAGACAAGAATCACAACTTCTGTATAATGCAGACTTTAACTCTATTTTGTGAACATCCTACCAAACATCTCCTTAGGAATTGCTGCACTACAAATCCAACAAAAAACAGGAAATCACAACACTGGTAGAAATGTTTCGCAAATCTTCATATCCACTACAATATAAGCCAAAAACCATTAGACTGCGAGTATGTAAGCACTACAAATCAATATAGCAGCAGTGTTTAAAGTGCAGACTATCTGGGGGAAACTATAATTGTATTCTTTATTACAGATGAACTCATTACACCAGAGATAAAATACTAACAAAACTCGCAATAATAGGGTTATAATGAGAAACTCGCTCTTTCACATGACTCCTGTCATTCCCCAATGCATTGAACCCTGTATTGAAGCGTCAGCTGCAGAATAACTCCCAGCGGTGTGTTGTGCGCCAGTCAAGCGTTCTAACATGGTGCTCAGAGTTCAAACAATTTCAACTTTGACCTTGTTTCCCGTTGACCTTTCGAAGCAAAGCCAGTGATTACTTGACAATCCCTATGATATGTCTAATGTCACTGAAACTTTGTTAAACATTGTGAAATTCCTCATATTTTTGTTCATGTGCATTTATATTTTAATTTAATTCTTTATTTGCTGTCTTCTGATGTTTTTACATCCTATTTTGAAATATTTCAAAGAATAATTAAAAATAAACTAACTAAAAAGGATACACACACACACATACAGTACATATATCCTATATTCGGCTGACAGACAAAACAAAACAAAAAAGTTGGAATATATAGTCATATAGGGGTCAAAGCAGTGTGTTTCTGATTCAGGTCATGTGAAAAGGACATAAGTGACCAATTTATAGTTAGTAATGGTACTAAGTCCATATTCATATATTTATCTGCAGGGTGTAACATTCAGTAACACTGCATACTCAGCAGCCTTTGTTCATATTGCTCTGGTTTATACAGTACAATCCACTAGCTTACCTTGCATAGCGAAGCCCCATATCTCTTTCTCTTTGCACATTTTGTCTAGTCTGTGAAGTTAAGCCTGGCTTTGAACCAAATATTTGTGCTGATAAGTCTTTTTTTATAGAAGTAAAAAGCTCACTTTTCTACCTCAGAACCAATTGTTCTGCAAGGCGAGCTAATACATGTCAAGATCAGGGCAGCCCTTGGTATTTCTGCAGGCCCGCTGAAGTTATTATGCGAAAGAAGACCTCATTCTTCGCCTG
Organism: Mylopharyngodon piceus; assembly: GCA_039654765.1. NCBI lineage: Eukaryota > Metazoa > Chordata > Actinopteri > Cypriniformes > Xenocyprididae > Mylopharyngodon > Mylopharyngodon piceus. The sequence continues at coordinate 15,167,376 of CM077440.1, read as the reverse complement.
AAGTTCACAGCACATTAGGTTGTGTAGTTTAATGCAGTGTGGAAATTTATAGCACCGAGCAAGGCAGAACAATATGGCACACACTGCGAGGGTGATATTCAAAGCATGACCTGATGTAGCTTATGTTTTCAACAATTTGCTTGCCATTGCATGTCATGCTTTGTTAGATGTGTGCAGAGATAGCTGAACTTCTCAGGTTTACAGGGCATTTGTCATTTACAGGTACATAGAGATGAAGCCTATAAAAAGTCAATGGAATATTGGAGTCTTTTTATAGGTATTATAAGAGTTCAAGTGTCCAATCTGACCTCGATATCAGTTTCATGTCATGTTTAGTGTCCACAGTTTGGGCTTCTGCAGTTTGTTTGTACTGGCATGGATCTTATGCATATGGCACACTAATCTACGCTGAAGTTAAGGGAGAAATATCTTTTAAATGTGTAAATAAATTGTCAGATGATATGGTATATTTTTCAGTATTTGCATGGCATGAAAGCAATGAGGATCCCAGCTGACGACGAGGGCATTACAATTCAATAGACACATTTACAGGTAATTTCTTATAAAATATAATGCTCCATTGCTTATTGAACCATTTCACCTACATGAATTGAATGAATTAATTCACTGAAATAAACTGTATGACGTATAGTATAGTATAGTATAGTATAGTGTGTTTGATTATGGGATAATTTCACCTGGAATTGTGTGTAATACATATTAATACATATTAATGCAATAAAAAACAAAAAAAAACAAAAACAAAAAAAACACTTCCAATTCTCAATCAATCAATTTTTGCACTATATGCACAGAACTTGGTTTTGTGGATAAAAGTTACACTTTCTCTCTTTTTTTATGGCATTTTTTGTCATTTATAATTGAGTCATTCTCCATTGACTACAGTTCAAGGTCCCCTTTATTAATATTATGCCGCAATATGACATGAAAACCAATGTTTTTGTAATACTATGTTGCTACCCATTGTAAAAAGAAGTTTGATGGTAGGAAGGCTACAAAATATTTGTTCAAATAAAAGCAGCTTGGTAAACATAAGAGATTCTTTCAAAAACATTGAAAGACCTCGTCAACCCCAAACTTTTGAACGGTAGTGTTATATTTACTGTCGGTATTATCTAATAAAATCTGCACTGGTTTTATTAAAATGTCTTAATGAGAATTCAGGAACGCAGACTTATTATTGCCAAATAACTTCATTAAAAATGTTCTTCCCTTGTGCTTGACATCTGCAAGTTTCAAAGTTCATTCTTTATTTTGTGTTGTTGAAATCATCACATCGTACTTTCTAAGACAAACATACCCAATTGCGCATGTTCATATTCTATTCTCCCCAGATCTGTCGAGTCATTAAGCAGACGCTCGCTCTCAGGAGAACCTGGTGATAATTGAAGCAGGTGGGAGCAAAAACAGTTGGAAATGTCAATCACTGTTCAGTTAGTATAACTGTCTCTGTTATTTTGGTAATCTGTCTCCAAGAGAAGTTCAAATATTGAAGAAAATTATCTGGTGTCATTTTGAGTTCACTGTTTTTTTCCCCATTAGCCTCAGGGAAGCCTGCTAGTATGCAGCAGATCTGATTTATTGTGGATCACGGGTGTCAGATTGGGTTTAGTTGGAGTTGGCTACATTCACACAGTTAGTGTTTGGGATTGACAACCGTATTTACTAACAGGTGTGACTCTCGTTGTGTTCATATGACAGCTTGAGCCTCTCAAATAGACCCACAAGGCCTGATGACATATTTCCACGTTGATTTTTTTTTTTTTTTTTTTTTTCTTCTTGTTGTGCACCTGAGGCCTTCCACCACCCTCTCTGTCCTGGTCAGATCCTGTTTGATTTCTTGTCTCAAGACAGCAGTGCATGGAACAGTTCAATCATTCAAAAATATAAAGTTCTGTCATGAAACTCTAGATGGCGCAGGCTGATAGGTCCTTAACTCAATCTGCTTTTAGTCACATCATTCTCTATAGGGCACAGCTGATTGGTTCCTGCTGTATCAGTAGCCAATGAGCTCACTGCTCAACTTTCAAATACTTGGTCAGCATTTGCTGTAGCAGTTGCAGCGCGCTTTCAGAAACCCTCCACCTTCCCCAGCTCCATCCGTATAGATCTACTACAGGTAATTCATGTATGCTATATTGTACAGCAGCAGCATGCATTACTTGCTCACAGCAGTGTGTTGCGTATGTATTGGCAGTAGCAAGTCCCGTACTTGCTCTGCAGCAGCAATAGCCAACAGCAGCAGCAATAACAGTAGCAGCAGTGTAACAGATCTATTCTGCCAAGATCCAACAGATTAACATTGTTATATCCATTAACATGTCAAACACTCTGAGAGTTGTCATGGCAAAACTAAGACTATTGGGTTTCTAGAGAAAGAGGTTTCTTTTTAGTCGTTTCCAAAACAAAATTTGACTTTGAAAATGAAAGTTTACTTACAGCTGTTGAAACTTACAACAAAGACATTGTATTGTGATTTCTATATGGTTTTTGACTATGCTAAAATACCCCTTTAGAGTAATTTTTCGATGTCCAGGAACTCCATTGCTTTCAATGAGAAACCTTTGGCATCATACACATGAGCACGGGAATGTTATCGCCATGTTGAAATTGGGGTAGAATTTTGCCATTGTGACGTATGTTGGGGTATTATTTTCAAATTTCAATTTTTTTTTTTTTTTTTTTACATTGCACTGTTTAGACATTTTTGGGCATGTAACCCAACCCCTACTTCTAAATCTAACCATCGGTGTATAATATAAAACACAGGATATAACAGGCAGACAGACACAACTATTCACAATTTATTCCAAAAGTACAACTATTCCAAGTGTTCCGAGGCCAAATGATTGATTTGTGTGAGGAACAGACCCAAAACAGATCACCGTCTCCATCCACCATAAAACTCAGCATCAGATTCTGTGCACATATTCACAAACTGCCGCCAGAAGAAGCATTATGTCAGCTTTGTAAGATTATTGTGAAATGCCACTGGCTCTCGAGTCTCGTGACTGATTGCATCATGGTAATGTTTGGGTGTATCATTTGAATGAGATACAGTATATGACTGTGTGCGTTCACAGAACGTAATTATTTTCAGCATTTAAAACCTTGAGTTCCACTCTGTTCTTCACATAAAGATATTGTATGGCTTCAGAAGACTTGGAATGAAACATGGGTTGTTTGTAATATGTTTTTACATACATTTCAACAACTGAAAGCAATGGAAAAAAAATGACACTAAAGAGATACCCTGTGCATTAAAAAGTGACCAAGGAGTCCTGACCAAGCATCCATATATGACAAGTGGAGAGTGACAATGTGTTGGTATTTCAAAAAAATAAAAATAAATAAATGTTCAAAAGACCAGTCTGAGATGATTTGAGCTTTGTGACATGGCGTGTTATCCTGCTGGAAGTAGCCATCAGAAGATGGGTACACTGTGGACATAAAGAGATTGACATGGTCAGCAACAAAACTTAGGCTGTGGTGTTTAAACAATGCTCAGTTGGTACTAAGAGGCCCAAAGTGTGCCAAGAAAATATCCCACACACCATTACACCACCAGCAGCCTGAACCGCTGATACAAGGGAGGATGGACCCATGCTTTCATGTTGTTTAGAAGATAGATATACACCTAGGATGGCTTGAGGGTGAGTAAATTATGGGATAATTTTTATTTTTGAACTATCATTTTAATGTTCGTTTAGTAGTGTTGTCAAGCAATGAAGTCACATCTCATTTATGTAGTGGTACTGTAGAAAATGACATTTTATCCTATGTATCCTTCAGAGAAAATGCCTACACACTTATGGCAGAATGAATTTCACATAAAGTGGTTTTCTGTTGCACTTTATTCTAGGTCGGACCTGAAAATCTGCATACTTGGAAAGGTGTCTGATTCTTCTTGACTGTAGCACTTAATTAGTACATACACTTACTCTTCTGCTGCTGTAGCTCATCTGCTTCAAGGTTCAACGTGTTTTGTGTTCAGAGATGCTCTTCTGCAGACCTCGGTTGTAACGAGTTGTTATTTGAGTTACTGTTACCTTTCTATCAGCTCGGACCAGTCTGGCCATTCTCCTATGACCTTAACAAGGTATTTTCGCCCACATTCTCTGTAAACCCTACAGATGGTTGTGTGTGAAAATCCCAGTATCTGTATAATCAGTATACTCAGACCAGCCTGTCTGGCACCAAAAACCATGCCAAGTTCAAAGTCACTTAAATGACCTCAGTTTGAACTTCAGCAGATCGTCTTGCTCTTGACCATATCTACATGCCTTGCTGCCCTGTGGCTTGAATGGCAGCGCACATCAATTTTAGGTTGTTTTTATTGCTCTTTTGCACAGCTGCATCTCAAAGCGTGGATGCATTTTTTTGATTTCCCTTCCCATTGAGTCCTCTGAGACTCTCGCAGAGATTGGTGCACAGGCGTGCATGTTTAAATGCTTCTCCCTCTGTGACCTAACAAGCATTTCTCCATGTGCTTGGGTCCCCACAGCTGTGGTCAATCTGCTAACAGGCAATTTGAGTTCCTGATCCTGTGATGCAAATTAAGGATGCTTATTGGATTCCTTGTGTCAATTTGTGCTCAGAATTTGCCACCAGAGTGGAGACCAATGGTGCATTCACGCTTGGCCTTGTACGTCTTATTTGAAGAGGCAGTGAGATGTTTGCCTGTTTGAGTTGGATTTTGTGGAAATGAAAGTTTCATGACTAAGTCTTCATTCCAAGTGATACATTCCAGTTTTCTTTTCCAGATTGTTAAAGGGTTAGTTTACCCAAAAATGAAAATGATCCCATGATTTACTCACCCTCAAGCCATAGGCGTATATGACTATCTTCTTTCAGATGAACACAATCAGAGTTATACTAAAAAATATCCTTGCTCTTCCAAGTTTTGTAATGGTAGTGATTGGTGCTTGAGATTTTGAAGCCCAAAAAAGTGCATCCAGTGTGGAAGTGCAGAAGCGCTGAGGATAGAGCAAAACAAAACACCGGTCACTAATCTAAAACAAGAATTTTTAAAGAAAAACGTTGGAGGAGCTTGAGTTTGTTGCTCAGCCCTACTTCATACGTCGAGTCAGAAGTCACTCTTGTGTACTACACTTGCGTACGGCCATTACCAGAAGCCAGTTATTAAAGTTTATCAAGTGATAAATATGGATGTTTCGCTTCAGAAGGCCTTTTATAACCCCCTGGAGCCGTGTGGATTACTTTTATGATGGATGCATGCAGTTTTTGGGACTTCAAAATCTCGAGCACCATTCACCACATTTTAAAGTTTGGAAGAGCCAGGATATATTTAATATAACTCAGATTGTGTTCATCTGAAAGAAGATAGTCAAATACACCTAGGATGGCTTTAGGGTGAGTAAATCATGGGATAATTTGAATTTTTGGGTGAACTATCACTTTAATGTCCATTTAGTAGTGCTGTCAAGCAATGAAGTCACTCATTTGTGAAGTGGTACTGTAAAAAATGACCATACATTTTATCCTGTATCCTCCAGAGAAAATGCCTACACACTCATGGCAGAATGAATTTCACATAAAGTGGTTTTCTGTTTTTTTTACAAGTTAGACCTGAAAATCTGCATACTTGGAAAGGTGTCTGATCCTTCTTGACTGTAGCACTTAATTAGTACATACACTTACTTTTAACATTTCACTTCTCCTTCCATGTACATGCTGTTTTGCGTATTGCTGATTGCCAGCATTTTAGTGCTTGGCCCAGTTGACATCAGTTAAAATGACCATTGTGGCCAAAACATAGATCAGAGATGCTTGTCAGTTCTGGTCAATAGTCTTGTACAGCCTTGTAAAAATAGTTTCCTCTCATTGCTTTACATTTGGATGGACTTCTTCAAAAACACGATAAAGATGGTTACGTTTAACAAGGTTTATTAAATGAAAGCCGACAAACACACATAGGTTAGCGTTTCTAATTGTCTCATATTGAATTTCTGTCCCCCCAGGGCTGATTACAAATTATATTGTGGAACATTATGAACAGTAAGGGATCAATAGTTATCAAATTAAGTTGTCACCTCTTCATGGACTCTTTGACATGTCTCATAAATGGTGAACTGTTTTGTGCTGTTATTGTCTTACTGAGTTATATCTTACAGCATCAGACCATTCAAAACGATCAGAGAAATGTTAGTGGCCATTTAGCTGCCATTAATAATGAATCTCTTTTAAATTAGCTTGAAATCTGGTCATAATCTCATTATAGCCATAAAGGCTGTCTCCTCTAAAGCAGATCATAGATGTTGTACTTCTGAAAAGTCATATACATTGCTCTTCTTTTAAACCAACTGCAGGTGTGCTTAATTGAGCTCTCAGTATGGTGTGAATAACATTAAATTGATGCATTTCAATCATTTAAACTACAATCTGCCCTAAGAGCCGTTCTCAAATGACCTTGAGCAAGAAAAGCTTAAACTCTAATTAGTCCAAAAGGCACATACAGTGGTGGTCAGAATTATTGGCACCCTTGGTAAATATGATCAAAGATGACTAAAAATAAATCTGCATTGTTTATCCTTTTGATCTTTAATTCATAAAATTAGCAAAAATCTAACCTTTCATTGAAGGAAAATAATTTAAAGTGGGGGGAAAATCACATTATGAAATAAATGTTTTTCTCCAAAACATGTTGGCCACAATTATTGGCACCCTTTTATTCAATACTTTTTGCAACCTCCTTTTGCCAAGATAACAGCTCTGAGTCTTCACCTATAATGCCTGATGAGTTTGGAGAACACCTGACAAGAGATCAGAGACCATTCCTTCATGCAGAATCTCTCCAGATCCTTCAGATTCCCAGCTCCATGTTGGTGCTTCTTCTCTTCAGTTCACTCCACTCATTTTCTTTAGGGTTCAGGTCAGGGGACTGGGATGGCCATGGCAGAAGCTTAATTTTGTGCTCAGTGACACATTTTTGTGTTGGTTTTGATGTTTGTTTTGGATCATTGTCCTGATGGAAGATGGCCCATTATTGGATTTCTAGCAGAAGCAGTCAGGTTTTGATTTTTTTTCATCTGTTGGTATTTGATAGAATCCATGATACCATGTATCTGAACAAGATGTCCAGGACCTCCAGCAGAAAAGTAGGCCCACAACATTAAAGATCCAGCAGTATATTTAACCGTGGGCATGGGGTACTTTTTATCCATGTGTGCACCTAACCCATCTGGTGGGTTTGCTGCCAAAAAGCTCTTTTTTTTTTTTTTTAGTTTCATCTGACCATAGAAGCCGGTCCTGTTTGAAGTTCCAGTCTTGTCTGACAAATGAATATGCTGGAGATTGTTTCTAGATGAGAGCAGAGGATTTTTCTTGAAACCCTCCCGAACAACTTGTGGTGATGTAGGTGCTGTTTGATCATTTTTTTTTAGGCTTTCTGAGACTCAAGACTCAATTATTCTCTGCAACTCCTTGGAGAGTCTTTGGCCACTCAAACTTTCCTCCTCACTTCACATTAGAACGATTTAGACACACGTCCTCTTCCAGGCAGATTTGTAACATCTTTAGTTGATTGGAACTTCTTAATTATTGCCCTGATAGTGGAAATGGGGATTTCCAATGCTTTAGCTATTTTCTTACAGCCATTTTCTATTTTGTGAAGCTCAACGATCTTTTGCTGCACATCAGAACTATATTCTTTGTTTTTTCTCATTATGATGAATGATTAAGGGAATTTGGCCTTTGTGTTTCCTCATGTTTATACTCCCGTGGAACAGGAAGTAATGGCTGGACAATTTCATGTTCATGGTCACCCTGGTGTGCTAAAAAATTGTAAATATGAATGGGAATATACTTCAGAGATATTTTACTTATTTTACATAATTCATTTATAACATTAACAAGATGACTCGTTGAATTAATTTTGGGAGCGACGGCTGAATGTATTTTTAGTCAAATGCCTGTATATAAGATTAGTATTGGCAAAGTTCAGAGGCTGTCATATATGTGAATCAACTTACTTTGTTGTGTATTTTCAATATGAAAAATAACTTTTATATTGATGGATTAATTGCATTTTTAAAAAAAAAAAAAAAAAAAAAATGTGTCATGAATTTATTGCATTTTGGGGGGAAAAAAAATAATCTGTTTTTATAATAAACCTTTTAAAATCAAAATGTGTGTATATATATATATATATATATATATATATATATATATATATATATATATAATGTGTGTGTGTGTGTGTGTGTATATATATCTTAAGCTCACAGTTACCATGTTATTATAGAAAACATCGGGATCAGTCTTCCATACTGAAAACTTCCCACCCAGCTTTTTAGTTAAGTCAGTAGCATCTGCACAACCTCCAACACAGTCATATAGAAAATATGTGATTTGTTTTATCATGCATGCAGCAGATAAAATGAGAGTAGGGGGTGAAATGAAAGCAGCATAATTTGTGACGGCCACCAAACGAGACTCTCAACCCTTGAGCCGATCCACTGTGTGCAGGACTTAAAAGTGGAGCCAGTGTTTTCCTACCTTTCAACATCAGTGAACACAGATAATTAGTGTCACAGCTGGAGCACTGGCCCTGTTTGATGATGCAATAAGATAAATGGCCAAAGATTTATTTGCCAGTGCTGCCTTGGGAATCAGTGCTATCATGTTATCCAATCATCTTGTGCCTTTTCAAAGATCTCTGTAGGGGACGCCCATGATAACACCATCTCATTAAACCCAGAGTGACTATTGCAGAATTCTACATGTCTTAGTACCAAGCCCCTGAACAAAAGTGCTTCTCATGTTGTTCCATCTTTCATGTTTATGTTTTGAGATCCCGGCCATCATACAAACAGAATAAGGCATGCATGCTTTAAAAAGTAGAATACTAAGTTTGAGCTATACAGTAAAACTTCATTCTGTGTGCAGTGACACATGCCATGAACATCAGTTGTGATGCTGAGCATGAGAAAGCTTTAGCATGCATATAGTTGCATCAATTTGACACATATGAGCAGCCCTATATTTATCTGTTAGAAGCGGTTCTCTACATTTGGGATTTGTGATGCATATTTAAAGACATGGCATGAGGATTTGCATTGAAAGAAACCCGAAGCAGTGGCGTAGAAAGGTCCCGCCGGGTGGGCGCTGTGGGGGGGCCCAGAACAGTAGGGGGTCCTCCAAGTTTTTGAATTCAAACGAGCGCGTATTAAAATTAATCTACAATTCAGTGAACATTGGTGAGGGTAGACTGTTTGGAAAATATATATTGAAACAAGGAGAAACACATCAAAACATATCAAGCAAGCAAACAGAAATATCCTAGCGGCGTATACGGATCTCCTTGGTGGTACTTCCAAAGCAGCCTTCTGCAACTGAAGGAAAGCAAAGGGTGCTTTTATGCAGTACCAAGTCTATCCCGACTAACTGTGTCAGTTGCATGTATTATGTGACATGAAATGCAGCATTAAACTGTTCAGTGTTCATGCACAGAAATACAAAAGCCGGATGCATTTCATCAACGGAAATGAAAAGGCACTTCATTTCATGTAACTTTGAAGTTTGAATGAACTTTTCATTTCGGCAGCGGCTAGGTGCTATTTACACTAAGCGAAAATAGCTGTAGATGCTGTGTACACCAAGTGAAAATAACTATATATATATATATATATATATTTTTTTTTTTTTTTTTTTTTTTTACACTAAGTGACAATAGCAGCATTCTCTTAGCGATATGCTATTTACACTAAAATAGCAATATATTCTATTATCGTACATATTTTACGAGTTGCCAAATTCGTATGAATGACCTACCCCTAAACCTACCTGTCACTGGGTTTTAGACAAATCGTATGAATGAGGTCACCTCGTAAAATACGTACAAATTGGTCATGAGATAGCACTGGGTGGGAAAAAAGGAGTTCTGCAAAAGGCAAATTCTAACTCAGGTCGATCACGTCGAAAGCTACTTCCACGTGTCCAACTCCCTATGGCCTTCGCCACTGCAGATGCTGAATGGCACACATCTTTTTTTTAAATTTTGTTTGGCCCAACCAGACATTGGTGGGCAGAGTTAGTATAAATAGCCTTTGCCAACAAGACAGGCTATTTACACTTAGTGTATATAGACACTCTGTTTCATTTCATGGATAAAAGAAAAGACCTTTGTGAATGCATTGGTCACAAAATACAACAAAATATAGCCTATATCTTATTCACGAGAATGAGCATTTGTAGACAAAATGCATTTTGTGATCCACAAAATTCCTTTCATATTATTCAAATATTAAAGGGATAGTTCACCCAAAAATAAAAAAAAAAATCTGTCATTGTTTACTCATCCTCAAGTTCTTCCAAACCTGTATGAATTTCTTTTTTCTGCTGAACAAAAAAGAAGATATTTTGAAGAATGTGGGTAACCAAACAGTTGTGGGCCCCATTGACTTCCATAGTTTTTTTTTTTTTTCATACTTTGGAAGTCAGTGGGGTCCATCAACTGTTTGGTTTCCCGCATTCTTCAAAATATCTTCTTTTGTGAAGACAAGTAAATGACGACAGAGTTTTTATTTTTGGGTGAGCAACCCCTTTAAGCATATCATGGGCAAAATTGCATTTTGTGACTTTTTTTATGCATTTTGTTATCTATTATCCATAAAATGAAATGTGCAATGGAATGGAATGGAAAATGAAATGGAAGGAAATGTTGTGAATTTTGTTACTTTCGTCTGTATTCGAAATGCATTATTGTACATTTTGTCATGAAATACTGCATTTTGTGTCACTTTCCTTCCCTTTCCATCCCTTAAGCCCAAACTATACTTCACTTTTTACGCATACAGCGTACAGTGCGCGTTATGCGAATTTCGTCATCAGAAGAGTATGCACACTGCCAGATTTTTGTAACTGCGTGTACTTGTCCGCGCAGGTCGCATATGCACTTTTATTTATTTATTTATTTATTTATTTTTGCAGTAATTCGTTTATCCACAAGGTGGCTACCGTGCCCTGGGGGCGTTGATTCACAAGGTAGTCAAAGAAAAACAGAACAGACCGAACACATGCAAGCTACAGCAACAATGGAGGCCTACATAGATGAGAGATTGTGCCAAGAGGTTAGAAAATACCCTCATTTCTACAACTCTAGCAAAGATGTTTACATGTGTTGTAACTCGTGGCGAGTGATTGCTCAAAACTGCGCATGCGTTGAATGCCTGTGTAGTGTGTATGCGTATGAGTCAAATGAAGTATACTGTACTTTGCAAGGCTGTGCGTTTGACTGTGCACGTACACTAGCGACGCGTAAAAAAAACGAAGTATACCCAGGGCTTTATTCTTTGACCATTGACAAAGGCAATAGCTTATGTGTCTCTGTTACAAAAACCCCCATTGGTTTGCCTTTACGTGTCTATGAAGTTCCTGAGACTGTTGAGTGTACTGTTTGTCATGTTAAATGCTCACATGCCCTCTTTGCACCCTTTAGCGAAGCCTGCTGACTGATGTGAACCCACGTATATGAGTAATTATATCACCAAAGTGTTTACTGCCAGGGCTGAGGGCATCATTCTGGACATAGTGTATTGTGCTAAGTACTAAAATTAGCCAATGAATAGGCATCTGTCATCCTGCTACGCCACTGATCTGAAGAAAAAAATAAGTATAAAATAAAGTACAATATAACAATTTTACACTAAACTGCTTGTTGAATCTATGTGGTCAGCTTTGCAAGACAGACTTCTTTTTTAAAACCATTTATAGGCAGCACAAAGAAGAGCGACAGGATATGCAACCAGCATGCTGTGCAATGTCCTCGCACAACCCTACTTTATTATAATGTCTGAGTTGTTCGCTTTCACCTTGCTTTCTTCATACCAGTTCTGAATTGTAAGACAAACATAGCAAAAACAGCATTCCCTGTAGGGAGCTAACAGCTCTTCAGGTTTCCATGCTAAGCAAAACTAATAAACCATTAGATAAATTCACAGTATCCCCCCATTTATGACTTGCTCATACTTGCAGATACAAATTGAAACAGGCCTCCCTCATATGAGTCAATAATATTTTCCAAGCACAGTACAAATGAGGCTATAAACCAGAGATAATCTGCTTCTGTCACTCAGTTCCATGTGCTTCATCACGGACGTCAAGAGCTAATCACCAGATGTGACGTAAACCTGACATGCACATATGAAAACACAGTGCTGTAGCTTGGAAAATCTATGCATGAGACGCAGGCACACGTGGGCTTGCACTGTTGCAAAATAAATAAATAAATAATAATAAATAAACCTCCTTGTGTGTCATAAAGCATCTCATTCCCTTCAAACAGCAATAAACGTCATTCCTTGGAGAAACCATTGCAGCTACACAGCATATATAAGAATAAGCCTCTTAAAGAGACATGCATGCGCTGAGGTCTTAATAAGTGATGCTGTTGTTGCGGTAATTATGTGCTCTATTTTCAAAGATGCCTTTAAGCGCTTGATTAGCCTGTTTTCGTTTCTCATTCATAATTCTCATGGTGCACAGAAATTTGTAAGGATGTACTACATGGGGATGGGTTAGTCATGATAAGAGAGTAGAAGCAGTGATTCTTCAAATTGGAGAGGATGCTCACTGCAGAGCCAGTGGGTGGAGCAGAGCTTGACGTCCAACTCCCTCTCTCTTAATGTAATGGGTGGAGCTTGAAGGTCCAGCCACACCCTAACCTTACCCTAATTAGGTTAAGCTCCACCCATTAGTTCCACAGAGGTGGAGCTGGACAAGGTCAAGCCCCACCCATTATGTCAAGACAGGGGGAGCTGGACGTCATTTGGCTCTCCAGCACTTTTCAATTTGCAGGCTGTGCTTTAAGATGAAGTGTGCAATTTTTTGCACTAAACAGAACTGCGAAGATACTGACTTTTTTTTTCAAACAGGTTTTCTCCCTCTCTTCCACTGGTTGACCAAACAGATCTCACTATGAACTCCATTAGTCGAGCCAATGTTGTTACAAATGGCTTGCTTAAAGTAAATTTACATACTTCAACTTTAAATATTATATAGTTTGTTGTGGTGAAGGTAATACCGTAAGCTTGGGGTCAGTAAGATTTTTTTTTTTTTTTTTTTTTTTTTTAACAAATTAATACTTTTTTTTTTTTTATCAAAAGTGACAGTAAAGACATTTATGTTTTATATATTATTACATTTATATTAAATGTATCTGTTTTCACAAGCAGCACAACTGTTTTCAACATTCACTGTAAAAAAAAAAAACGTAAAAAACCGGCAGCTGTGGTTGCCAGAACTTTACCATAAAAAAATACAGTAGCAACATTTTAGGTTTTACGGGACAGCACTTATTTTGCTGTCTACTTTACAGTTCAAAACCGTATAATTAAAAGGCTTACATTGTAATAATTATGGTTCATAAAAAAAAAAAATAAAAAAAAAATCCGTTAAATTTACAGTAAAAAAAGAATTTCATTAACTCGTATAATATTAATTTACCAACCTACTGAAGTACTAATATCTGTTTTATACCTTTGTAATACACTGACAAGCATCAAACACAGTGGTGATGAGAGTCACATGATGAATCAAAGTTCATCACAAGCAGCTTTTTCACAAGCTGAGAAGGACAATACTAATATATAGAAGGTGCACACAGTGTCATTCACACAAACACTAAACACCATCATGGTAACACACATGCAATTTTAAAAATGCAATAAACATTAATTTAACAACAGTTGATGTAACATAAAACCCCAATATACATAAGTGATTAGAAAAAAAAAAAAAAAAACTAAAAAGAAACAGTTATTTCAAAGAAAATACATCAAATGTGAAGTGTCACGCAGGGAATTGTTGGAATGTCAATTTACGGGTTTTCACTGTAAATTATACAATGACTTGTTATTTTTCACTTCAAAAAACTAATTTTAACGGTATGATACCATAAAATTACATTAAATGTACCGTTAGATCTATTACAGTTATTCACCGTATATAGTACGGAAACTTTCTGTAAACCAATTAACTGTTTTTCAGCGTAGCATTTTTACAGTCTTTTACCGTTAAAATCACGGTCATTTTTTACAGTGTTGATACTAATAAGAAATGTTTCTTGAGCAGCAAATCAGCATATTAGAATGATTTCTGAAGGATCATGTGACACTGAAGACTGGAGTAATGATGCTGAAAATTCAGCTTTGCATCACAGAAAAAAAGAACATTTTAAAATATATTAAATTCAAAATTATTTATTTTAAATTGTTGAAATATTTCACAATAGTACTGTTTTTACTGTATTTTTATCAAACAAATGCAGCCTTGTTGAGACTAAAAGACTTCTTTCAAAAACATTTTTAAAAATCATACAGACAGTAGTGTACATGTATTTAATTGGAAAATTTGAATGCATGAATTCAATAGCGCTTTAGATTTAACCAAGAAAAGAAAAAAAGAAAAGATAGCAACACCAAACAAAAGAAGAGATGAAGATGAGATAAACTGAACTCACAGACATTTCTATTAAAGTCTCCTGTTTTCCAACCAAAATAATGACCTGGGAGAGTTGCTCAGTCCATTATGGTGAAGTTGTTTATGGATGTGTATGTCAGTTTTAGTCTTCATATGACGGAAAAACAGACAATGGCATCACCCTTAGGACACAGTCCATTGTATAATGTAATTATAAGTGGTTTACTACCTACTGTATGTCTGCCGGCACTGATATACTGTCCCAGCAACCCCTTTTAGCTCACCTAATAGGGATCTTTGGGCTTCACAATCAGTCTGCAACATGCTGTCTTGGGTAACGAGTTTAAAAAAAAAAAAAATACTCCAAATGCATGAATGCTTTAAGGGCAAAGTATGCATTTCAAACGAGGGGAGAGGAAATTAAAATTCACTCAGTCGCCTACAGATGGTCTCCAACAATAATAAAAAAATAAAAATAAAAAATCATTGTGTAGTGTAACCACTGGGATCCCAGGCACCGTAATTAGGCTTTCAATTAATTCAAGCATGCTCTAAAAAAAAAAAAAAAAAAAAAAAAACATTAAGTATCCTCGAATGCGTGTCAAACGTGCCCCTTCTAATTGGTCTTTTATGAAGTTGTAGGCAAATCCTTGAACAAGCAGAACTACCACAGAAGTTCTCCTGAGTTTTTAGCGAAGCGAACACATTATATAAACCCTGTCTCGAGCGAAGGCACTATTATTTGGCATTTCTGCTAGAGCTCTCCCACATGCATCACATTGATCTCGTGAGTCATTATCGAAATCACTTTAGCTGGCTTTTTTGACAAGCCTCAGTGATTGCCGCTAATGAACACGGCACACTGAAGATACATCAAAGACGGAAAAGGCTGGTTTTATGGGGTGTAGAAGATGTTGCGTGGACATTAGCGATGGGTTTGGAGATGGCATAGTTAATTTGAGGCTCTAAATGATGGAAGTTTAGGGAGGGTTGCATTAGTGAGGTTTAGCGCTTTCATCATGGTCTATTGTGTATCTGATTTTAAGCTATATTTTTATTAGATGTGCTAGAAATGTGCTTCTAAACCATTTCTAAATGTGACTAGGCAGTTGTGCAGACAATGTCATGTTGACTGTTATCCAGTTCACAGTTGTGTACTGCTAGTGTTTATTAGTGATACTTGTAAGGTTGCTACCTATTGATCATGGTTATGGTTAGTGCTTTAAATAGTGCTTTTGATATTGCATGTATTTCACTCAAAACACTGCAAAACAACCTCAGTACAATATAAACAATCTAGCACACCCAGGACAACCTTGAAGCTGTATATAGCAATCCATAGAACATCTTAGCAATCACACTGCAATGCAATAACAACCTCAGAACACTGTAGCATCCATCCAGCACACCGTAGTAAACACTTGGACTACCCTAGCAATGTAAACTAGCATAGTAAAGTGCTAACAAACAAGACAGCAGTGATGCAACCACCCAAAACACCCTAGTCATAGCAATGTGCTAATAACCACTCTGAATGTTGTAGTCACCTGCTACAATCATATAGCAGATTTGTATGGGCAAGCACCGCTCACATTTTCTTCAGAAATTTAAATAATATATAACCTAGCTGTTCTTATTATTATTCAGCAGATTTTTTTTCCCCCCGTTATTGGTAATTTTGAATCGCTTTAGGGGGAACAGAGGTATGTAAATGCATTTTATGAGAGTAAATGGAACCTGAAATCTACACTATTTACTTTTTTTTTTTCCTAAAAGCGTGCTGTGATCACAGAGCATGGATAAAGTTTAATACATGTTCTCTCTATGTGCCTATATCAAAATGTATAAAAAGGCATTTGCAGGTTGGGTTGAGTGTTTGATTGATTGGATCTAGGACTCTTGTGTTACCCAGGTATTCTTTAGTCTCGGTAACGTTTATACGGTGTAGTTATCACGCCTGTGTACACGTCATTAGTCATATAACTCTCTGACTTGAGGTCTCTGCAGATTGTTCGCACCTGCTTCTGCCTGCCTTGCATTTACCAGGAACTTTGATTTATTACTTAATGTAAATTTCATTTTGTGTTTCGTTCCTGCACCATCAATATTACGGCAGCCTGTACACAAAAGCCAGAGGAAGTTCAAACATTTGTTCATGTAGTGACACGGCGGTTTTTAACAAACTTTATATTTTCCGTCAACTGGGAAAGTCGTGTCAGCCACCGTGAGGAGTGAACTGATTGATTGCTGTGAGGTACTTGCAGGTACTCGCATACTCTAGGGCTCCAAAACTGTGAGTCTTGAAATTTAACGGGCTTGTAGTGAGTCTAACACACCGCACAGCGATTTACCTGTGATTTATTATGAATATAGACTCTGCTGAAACCAGCATGTTTTGTTTTGTATGCTGGTTGCACAATATTTCTGTACTAGTCTAACCAGAAAGATTTCCTTGTCCATCCATCCATTCACCCATCCATCCATCCATCCATCCATCCATCCATCCATCCATCCATCCACAAACCTACCTACCTATCTGTTTGTTCCATCCATCCATCCATCCATTCCTATGGTCATTTTTAAATAGTTAAAATCCATCCATCCATGCACCAACCTACTTAACTACCTATCCATTTGTTCCATCCATCCATCCATCCATCCACCAACCTACCTAACTACCTATCCATTTGTTCCATCCATCCATCCCTATGGTCATTTTTAAATAGTTAAAATCCATCCATCCATCCATCCATCCATCCATCAACCTACCTATCTATCCATTTGTTCCATCCATCCATCCATCCATCCATCCCTTTGGTCATTTTTAAATAGTTAAAATCCATCCATCCATCCATCCATTCATCCATAGACCAACCTACCTAACTACCTATCCATTTGTTCCTTCCATCCATCCATTATCCATCCATCCATCCATCCGTCCATCCATCCATCCACCAACCTTCCTAACTACCTATCTATCCATCCATCCATCTCTATGGTCATTTTTAAATAGTTAAAATCCATCCATCCATGCACCAACCTACTTAACTACCTATCCATTTGTTCCATCCATCCATCCATCCATCCACCAACCTACCTAACTACCTATCCATTTGTTCCATCCATCCATCCCTATGGTCATTTTTAAATAGTTAAAATCCATCCATCCATCCATCCATCCATCAACCTACCTATCTATCCATTTGTTCCATCCATCCATCCATCCATCCATCCCGATGGTCATTTTTAAATAGTTAAAATCCATCCATCCATCCATCCATCCATCCATTCATCCATAGACCAACCTACCTAACTACCTATCCATTTGTTCCTTCCATCCATCCATTATCCATCCATCCATCCGTCCATCCATCCATCCACCAACCTTCCTAACTACCTATCTATCCATCCATCCATCTCTATGGTCATTTTTAAATAGTTAAAATCCATCCATCCATCCATCCATCCATCCACCAACCTTCCTAACTACCTATCCATTTGTTCCATCCATCCATCCATCTCTATGGTCATTTTTAAATAGTTAAAATCCATCCTAACAATCCATCCATCCATCCATCCATCCACAAACCTACCTACCTATCTGTTTGTTCCATCCATCCATCCATCCCTATGGTCATTTTGAAACCTACCCAACTACCTATCCATTTGTTTCATCCATTCATCCATCCGTCCGTCCGTCCGTCCGTCTGTCTGTCTATCCATTTGTTTGTTTGTTTGTCCATCTACTGTCCACCCACCCTATTAAATTGTACCATGTGCAAACAGCTGGAAAAACATCACAATAATCAATATGTACAACTGAGCCTGCAAGCAAGTATATATAAAAAAAAATAAATAAATAAATAAATAAAGAGAGAGAGCGAAAAATGGGTATTGAAATCAGCTCCATCCCACCGTTAAGAAGTGAAGTGCTTCATTATCAGTCTCCTAGCTGTCAGCTTGAAGGTGACACCGTGGTTTATACTATGTGCTTTGCTTCACTGCCGGGTCTATTGGTTTGTAAGTCTTTGACTTTGAGGAAAGCAATATCCAACATATTTAGAAGGTCTCTTGATCAAAGCACCTCAACACAAAACCAATGTGGCATTTTTACTAATGCAGTGGCATCAGTTTCCTTGCAGAGAAAGTGGTTGCACCCAACAGGGCTGTTACAATTAAAGTAACCAGGACAGCTTCAGCCTGCTAGTTAACTCTGTTGCTATGGGGGTGAAGCCTGCGGTAGCTATTCCACAAAGCTTGCTAATAATTTAATCATCATCTTAACTAGCTAACAGCTGTTGATTGATGGTACGTGACACATGTAGACTCTTCATTAGACGTGCTGCGTAGGAGGTTCAACTGTTGAGTGTCGACAAAGCAAAGTCGAACTACCTCACAGTGCCAATCAGTATTACCTGGCAGCTCCTGGAAAGACAGGGAAGATAAAGAACACCTGAATTAGCTGCCACAGCAGTTAGAGGCACAGCTGCATTATGGGAAACTCCAAGCTTCTGCTGTGAATTACATCTCTAAGAGCTGATGCGCGTCAACATTAATTTGAAGATGTAACCACCCACCTTTTATTTTTGCAGACTCAGCTGCATGACACACATATTATGAAAAACATGTACAGTATATATGTTAATCAAAACAATTATGGTTCTATTCTACCAAGAAGGCATGAAAAGCCTTTTATGCTAATTGACGAAAAGCTTTCTGTTCAGTTAAAATCTCACCTCAATGAAATTTATGGGAATGAAGGAATGTACCCTACAATCTATCTGTGAGCAGGTGCACAGAAAATAGTGGCCAATCTGGGCCATGTCCTTCATTCATCAAATTTTGTCCTCAGGTAATTATACTTCTCCTTCTATACTGTTTTGGTTTGAAGCAATTTGATTTTTCAAGATTATGCAAATCTTGAATGCTTTGAATACTTAGTTGCTTGCCATTTGCTATAGAGTTCTTGGTGTTTGAAAGTTCGGGTGATCTGGTCACTAGGACATTGCAAGGAAATCCTGGGTGGTTGCTAGGGTGTTGATAGGGTATCCTGGGAGGTTGCTTGAATGTTGCTTGCCGCTTGTTAGAGTTTTCTTTGAAAGTTAAGGTGTTCTGATTGGTTGCTAGGACAATGCTAGGGAGCTGTTAGGGTATTCTGACCTGTTGCTAGGCAGTTTCTAGGGTTTGCTGGGTGGTTGCTAGGTTGTTGCCTGGTATTTGCTAGAGTGTTCTTAGTATTTGGAAGTTAGGCTGTTCTAGCTGGTTGCTAGAATGTTACTATGCAGTTGTTAGGTTATCATGATATGTTACTAGGGAGTTGTTAGGGTGTCCTGGCTGGTTGCTTGGGGCATTGCTAGATATTCTCCGAGGTGTTTTTGATGGTTGAGGGTTTAGTGGGGCTTGAAAGTTCAGTGAGGAGCTTAGATTTTTAGGACTTTCTTTGTCAAAGCAACATAATAATCTGCCGCAGTAGTAATGATTTCTTTGTGAGTTTATCACTCTGCCTTCACCATGCCAAATAACGCTTTTTTTTTTTTTTTTTTTTTTTTAATAGAATTCAATAGCTGTGTCTTATCTACAGGTTTTAACCATTTTAACGTCTCTTGTACAAAATTCACTCAGATTAAATTCTGTGGAACACAGAGTCGCTGTGCGGCACTCCAGGAAGTAACATGTAAAGCTAAAAATTACAGCTGTATTATAGCTCAGCTCCTTTCACACAAACTCAATTATAAGTTTACAAGGAAAACAAGTGGCTTGCCTCCTTTAGTTTTCTGGTCTAAATTACTTGTTTGACTTGTGCTCAGTGTGTGCTTCATTCTGTTGCTCAGATTTCACACAGTGTTACTTCTGCCTTTACAGTGCATTTGCATACACTAAATTTTCCAGAAAGTGTCCAATGCAGAGGTTGAGTTCAGTTTTATTTTATGATAGCTGTGTGTACTGTGAGAACCTTTAGTTATTTTTTTCTGTGTACCGATATACACATGCCTGGAACACAAACAAATGCTGTACAATTAAAGGAAGCAATACTGCAGTCAATTTACTAGCATAATTTTAAAATAAATAACAAGGCTAATTTAGCAACAGTAACATTCACTGGGTAATTTGAGGTATAATTAATTTGTGTGTGTCTGTTTGTTTAGGAAGCCTAAAAGTATGCTCCAAATGGTAACATATTAACTGGCTTTATCTGTTCAACTGATCGTTAACGCAAATATATAATCAGCCAATCACATGGCAGCAACTCACTGCATTTAGGCATGTAGATGGTCAAGGCGATCTGTTGAAGTTGAAACTAAGCATCAAGAATGGGGGAAAAAAAGGTGATTTAAATGACTTTGAACATGGCAAGATTATTGGTGCCAGACGGGCTGGTCTGAGTATTTCAGAAACTGCTGATCTACTGGGATTTACAACATGAAAAGCATGCATAAACAACATGAAAGCATTGATCCATCCTGCCTTGTATCAATGCTTCAGGCTGCTGCTGGTGGTGTAATGGTGTTGGTGATATTTTCTTGGCACACTTTGGGCACCTTAGTACCAATTGAGCTTTGTTTAAAGGTCACAGCCTAACTGAGTATTGTTGCTGACCATGTCCATCCCTTTATGACCACTATAGCAAATTAGCTCAAAATAAATGATAATTAATCATAACAAGTTATTAATTAATTATAAATATTTGAATCAGTTAATAAAATTAACTTAATGTAATAAAATTAATATTGCAATCAATTAACCTGTTTGACCAATGAACACTCAGTGTTATTGGTTTCAAAATTATTAATTCTAAGAAATGTTCATTTCCTGGTTATGGGAAATAACATTCTTATTGTACAGTACTACTCAGAGCATGTAGTCAGGATCGGCATGAATAGGGACTCCAGTATATGAGCATGAAACACGGACAACTTCATGTGTGACATGAACAAGATTTATTAACTAAACTAAACACTTAAACTAATCTAACATTCAAACATACATGCATACAGTTTACCAAGGGAAAGAGAGAGCGGAAGCAGAATACAGGAAAGCAAGAAGTTACATCACTGTTTGAAATTTAGCAGATCAACAGCCTTGAGCAAACCATCAGTTTAGTTCTAACATGCCCTTCTTTAAAAGGGGTAAGGATACTTAATGTATCAAATAATGAGACTAAGTTTGATACTTGCATGTCTCGCCAATTTGGGTTAAAACTGTCCTGATGCAATTTGTGGAGGCTCCCGTTGAATCTTTGCTGATATTGTCTTGATGAAAGAGAACCAGTTGGATTCAGAGGATCTTTGGTGAATGGAAGGTCTAGGCCGAAGCCTGGCACAAGCTTGGGGTTCCTTAGAAGCTTCTAGCTTCTTGACATCAGAGTTTTCTCAGTAAAGGAAGAAAGGGAAGAGGGGGCATGGTCTCGTGATCAGTGATTTTAAGGGGTGAAGATGCCATACCCTCTTGAGGTGTCTGAGCCAAT
Organism: Mylopharyngodon piceus; assembly: GCA_039654765.1. Lineage (NCBI taxonomy): Eukaryota > Metazoa > Chordata > Actinopteri > Cypriniformes > Xenocyprididae > Mylopharyngodon > Mylopharyngodon piceus. The sequence goes on along the minus strand of CM077440.1, from coordinate 15,145,451 downwards.
AAGGAGTTGTCCCCTTAGAGGGAAGTTTTACGAGTCTTTGTTTCTTTGGCAGGACATTAGCATAAGACATTGGATTGGATGAATGAGAGAAGAACCTTCTAGATTCTTATAATACTAATGTGTCACAGAGTTAGCAACATGTAACATTAATTACCAAATTGGAAACGGAAGTTGGAGTCCAACGATACCAAACATGCTACCCATGGGTGTGACGAGCAGGGCGGGCGAGAGCCGTGAGGGAACGGCGCGAGGTTAATGAGCGTCAGCTGCGCGTTGCACCGGTCTCGAGTCTCTCACGGAGGAGCTCCGGAAGCATAAAAGGGGAGCGACGACAGTGAAGGACGAGAGAGGACCAGGCCTGGATTTTACAATGGGATTTTAGTTAACCATAATATGCAACTCTAAAACATTAATACCAAAAGAGTTCAAAAGAGAGAATTAATACATAGGCCAAAGCCTATAAAAGGAAAATCATGAGATGGGAAAATTGGATACATGTTTATACATTTCTCATGTGGTTATATATAAAATATATAGGATTAAAAGGGTTTATTTGTCCTTCTCAGAAAGAATGAAGTCAGAGTCACTATCTTCTCTGCACATTCCTGACGGCAATAAAACAGGAACATGACACCTATTTTGCCTGTGTGTTGCAGTTGTGGGGGATGGGTAACACAGGACTTGTGAGGGAGAGTTTCTGGATTATTCATTAAATAAAATGAATAATTGTGTGTCTGGTCCAGATGCTACACCACAGTGATGGTCTTATGGCTACTTCCAGCAGTATAACGCACCATGTCACAAAGCTTAAATCATCTTAAACTGGTTTCTTCAACATGGCAATGAGCTCACTATACTCAAATGGCCTCCACAGTCACCAGATCTCAATCCAATAGAGCACATTTTGGATGTCGTGGAATGGTAGATACACACACTTCATAGCAGTTGCATATATTCAATCACTCATGCAACAGTGGTCTCTTGTATGCAAAGAGTATATCCCAAAAACCTCACTTAATGAGACACAAAGGGCTTTACCCCGCCATTGAGAATACATCATGCATGTTAAACAGCTCTTTGATGATCTTACTATGGGTTTTTTATCTCTTCCTTTTTCTTTTCCATCCTCCCCGACTCTTCCCGTCTCTGTTGGCTGCCACAAAAAAACTCAACCAGTTTCTGTTTCTCACATCACTCATTCCAGAAGCTGCATGTTATGCATTGATTAGACCGTTGCCAATTTACAAGATTATGCAGACAATTAACTAAGCCATTGATCTATGTTTAATCACACAAGTGTTTCTGTTCTTGCTTTATTTTGCACATCCCAGACAGGACCACCTAAAACTTTTTTGCATTCAGTTTTGAACTGATGGACAAATGTGAATGTAGATGTGTAAATGCACTGTGTTTGTTGCTTGCAATGCCAAGTTCATGATTCCCAAAGACTGCACATACTGTACACTTTGAATTCACTTTAGAGCATCTGCTAAATTAATAAATGTAAAAGTAGATGTACTGTGCAATGCATGCTAGGAGAATGGCAGGTTTGGAGACTGATGATCTTGTGATGACCACCGTCTTCCAACCTGTTAATGAGAACATCTGCATGTGGTGGATAGTATGAGTCAACAGGAAGCCACAGATGGATGTTCTTCCTGTGGTGTAGAAAAGCTGCTGAGCAAGTTAGAGACACTTGTACATAACAATTAAGATGCTTGCGCCACATCAGTCTGATTGTCGTGCAATTTTATGGACCGTGAGATCTTTCTATTCATTTTTGCTGCACTGAAACAGCACTGTTCATTATCTTCTTTTAATCATATACTCACTAACTGCATGTGGAAGTGCTGAATAAAACATTCACAAGACAGACTGTGCATTAGGAGTGCTGCTGCTCATTATACTAGCCGCATTTCTTGAGCATGTGTCACATTTCCCAGAATAGATGGCATAATTGCCATTGCATAAGGATGGGCAGGCTGAGGCAGCAGGGCACTCCTTGTAGTTCTGCTGTGCAGGGATGCTCTCCGACACAAACTGTGGGAGGTTTAGGGCCGTAATCGCAGCTGAGGAATGCAGCAGTATGGGGCAAGCTGTTAAGAGGGGTCACTTGATAGCTAGGCTCACAAAGCCAGACTTTTCACTAGATCGGCACAAAATCTGGTCCAATTTGCAAGTTATTACGGCCAAGAGCTGTCCACTTAAGCAGAAAGAGACTGGCATGTAAAGTGACCAATCGCAGCTGGTTTTTGACTCTTGAAAATCTTGAAGACTCAGTGCTATGAACTGAGTCCCAGAAATGTTAAACTGGAGTTTTCAGCCAGCTCTTGCTATTTTAGTTTGTAATGCTTATCAGTTGGTCCATAAGCGGTTGGTTGGCATGCTGTCTGAGGCTCTGACTCTTGCAAATTGCCAGTCCACAGATCAGATGTAGTTTTCAGCAGCATTACCTTGTGGAATTGTGATGGTTTGTAAATGTTGTATGTTTTTTGTGGGTTGATTTTTGCAGCGGTTCTCTCATTCAAAACAAATTTTTCCTGAGGGAGACTATAAATAGTACCTTGACTTTGACCTTGGAATTGCATAAAGGTCTTCATTAAGCAAAGTGTTGTAGAGAGAGATCATCAGTCAAGGTTTGAACAGGCTTGTAGGTATAGTGGAAGCTGTTTTTTTTTTTTTTGTTTTTTTTTTTTTTTAAATCCATAATCAGGGGGAAATGTTGAAAAAAAAAACTAAAAAAAAACTAAAAAAAAAAAAAAAGTATTGTCAAAATTCATTGATTGATTCATTGATTCATTCATTCTGTCACGATAACAGTATCAGTTCACCATGCCTGGCACTACGTTTCCCATGATCCTCTCTGTTTACCACCTGCACACACTCCCCTATTAACACACCTGTCAGCTATCACACTCATCAGTACCACTCTTTATAAGCCAGCACCAAACACACACACACACACACACACACACACACACACACACACACACACACACACACACACACCCCCACACCCCCACACCCAAACCCACACCCCCACCCACACCCCCACACCCACACACCCACACCCACACCCACACCCACACCCACACCCACCCACACACACACACACACCCACCCACACACACACACACACACACACACACACACACACATATATACACATACATACATACATACATACATACACACGCACATACACATACACACACACACACACACACACACACATATACATACACATATACACATACATACACACACACATACACATACATATACACATTTACACATACACATACATACACACACACACACACACACACACACATACATACACATATACACATACATACACACACACACACACACACACACACACACACACACACACACACATATACACATTTACACATACACATACACATACATACACACATACACACACACACACATACATACATACATACATACATTGTCTTGTCTTGTCTATGACTAGGACTATCATCTTGGAATAGGAATGCTTTCTTCTATATGGTTTAGGACTAATGATGCGTTCACACCAGACACGAATGAAGCGTTAAGCGCGAGTGATTTACATGTTAAGTCAATGCAAAGATGCGATTCACGCAAATTGAAAAATCTGAACTTTGGCGAATATTCGCACCGCGTTAACCAATCAGGAGCTTGCTCTAGTAGTGACGTGATTACGACGTAGTGAGCAGAGGCAGAAATCCGAAACAACAGTGGAGGACAAAATCATCGTCGCTGTATGTGGATACCCGGAGCTGTACGATACATCTTCGTACTTTTATAGAAACAGGAATAAAAATGATCTTGCTTGGAAGAAAGTAAGTGAGACTATTGAGACTACAAGCTAGCTAAAGCCGGCAAATTGAGCTTATTCGCTATTTTTCAGCCTTCCATAGCACATAAAGCGCAGCTACCCTCTCAACAAAATCCATGTCAGCTATTTCGCAACGAGACTGGAGCCGCCTGGCAGAATTCGCGTCTGTTGTGAAGTGAATTTCACGCGCGAATGAAGCGAGTAAACTCAAAATGTTCAAGTGTCCAACTACGTGCGAATAGCGCGATTTATTCGCGCAAGTCGTGTCTGGTGTGAACGCCCAATAAGACTACATCCTACTACACCTACATCCATTTGTACTACTTCCCTGACTACTTACCTGCAAGAGATTTACTTTCCTCAATTCAAGATACAATCCTCTTCAGTCTTCCTTCATCCTTAAGCCCAGAACACAGCAAGCCGATGCCGAAAAACTAGTGGCGACGAAAGCAGACTGCAAGGTTGGCTTACGTTGGCAGCGTCTGGGTCCAAAGGTGCCTTGACACACCAAACCAGCGCTCAGCACCCATCTGCGTAAGAAGAAATGCCTTTCCGTACCAGCAGGTGGCAGTAGCTGAACAGCCAAACAGAATGATCAGATGGCCTGACTGACCGACGAGCTCCGACGCTGATTCAACATGTCGAATTGGCTGGAAAAAAGCCGACGAGGACTAACTTCAGCCGACGGTGCGGAACACACTTAGAAAACTTAGTCGGCTGACGAACAAAAACTTAGTCGGCCGACCGTCGGCTTGGTGTGTTCCGGGCTTTATACCTTCTTCAGTCAGCCTGCACCATTCTGCACCTGCTAATAAGAGACTGTGTTACTCAAATTCATGAACTCAGTGACTTATCTACAATCCATCCATCCATCCATCCATCCCCTAATCTTAACCCATGTAGTTACCTTATATTCTTTCTTGGTAAGCGCACTGTAAGTACATTGAAAGTGCACATACTGAAAAATAAAGTGCAACCACAATAATAATACAGTACCCAATAAGATTCTAGGACTCTAATAAAATCCATTATGTGATGGTAGTTTCCCTGACATTGTCACGTGTTGCTGCACAAATTGTTAAATCCAAGACTCCTTGTAATGAGCATCTCCACATACAACATCATCCATTTGTAGTTAGATGCACTTCCCATGAAAAGCTAAATCGGCATTCCCTGTGCGTCTACAAATCGTGTATGTGTTTATTTTTGTTGCTGCGCACTTTTATCCCCGTCGTGTCAAGTGGCTGGCTTGCTTCTGCGTTACTGCTGCTGTGCTCGCCAGTGATCAATATTTTCAGTGTGTGCCATAACAGGGCTCATCTCACACATAATAAGGCTGCACACAAGTCCTCGCAGCCCTGGGGAAAGTGCACTGCATTCAGATTCCCTGCTGTACGCCGCTGGAATCGTCTTCAGCACAGCATGTCAGATGCTCACACAGACAAGACTGTTCTGGAAACAGTCACACCACAAATTTTACAGATAAAAGATGTCAGACTGTAGGAGACCCCAGTAGTAATTTGTCCTTCATCTTTTTTCCCTTTATTCTTTAATCTGATCACTATTTGTTGAAAAATTAAAAATTATATTCAGTGGGGTTCAAAAGTGTGACTATCTATCTATCTATCTATCTATCTATCTATCTATCTATCTATTGTTTGTTCATTCTGTCGTTCTATCATTCTATCTCAGCTGACAAAATACTGTACATCAAGTTTTCAATTTAGGTGAAATGACAAATTATTATTTTCAGTGTTTCATAGTATTTATCAACTTTTTGCTTTTAATTCTAACATTTTTGTGATCCTAATTATTTCTAATATTTTTATATAGTTATTATTGATTATTTTAACCCTCTATTGTTCATTTGGGGGTCACACTTGGGTTGTTCGTGGTCTATTATATCTATTTTGACATAAGCTTTTTTGAATCAAGTCCACAATTTTTTTGTGGTCACTTTTTTTGGTCTAAAATGACCCCAGAGGGTTAATATAAAACTGAAATATAAAAATATATCTAATGCAGTGAAATTCAGATATTTTAGTGTTGAAATACTTTTGCTTTTGGGACTTTTTTTTTCTCACTTTTGACTTTTTGAAGTCTGAAAGGGTTGCTGAAGCAGGCTCAGGATGCAATCATGTCATTATCTCAGAAGTGCCTCTTCTTCATTTCTAAATTAAAAAATCTAAAAGTATATTCTGATCACTCCTGACAGGGTCATTAACTCTCTAATTACTGCTTGACAGCTCCTTGACTTGCTGTGATGTGACTTTACGGGCAGAGTTTTGAAAATAAACACCCTCAAGGTTACTAATTTTAAGTTCAAATTAAACACGCACGCCTTTTTTAAGATGCCAAAGGGCCTCAAGACCTGTAATTGGTCTGCTACACCTCAAAAGGCACACCATCATTACTGCCTTAGATAAGAGAATGCAAAGTTACAGAGAGAGCCAGTGGGAAAGTCAGAGAGATTGTTTGCAATAATGTGTCCGCTCTGAACGATGTCAGGAGATGTTCTGAGAAATATCAAAGTGCTTGGGTGCTTTTTATAGTCATGCTAATATTGCAGTCTTTGGGTGAGAGCATGGAACTGTTGTGGGAAGGTTTGCTACTAACATGAAAACATCAACTTTGGCAACTGCTCGCATACTCATAAGTCTTCTGTTTTAATCGCAGAAGAGCGTTGAAGCATTGTTTCAGTGTTTCAGAGCCGTTATCCTTGTTTTGGTTTGGGGGGCTTTTTGCCTCTCTTCAGAATGTATTGGATTGGTTTAAATTAATGATTATAAAACTGTATATTTGTGTAAAGTTTTCATGTCTTCTTGCTTGCAGGAAGTGTACTAAGTTCAACCAATACAGTGCCATGAGAACAAAAACAGAAGTACAATATCCTTTGATTTTGCCATTCATCTCATACAAATTAAAACAAGTTATCACAAGAGTGTGTTGAATAAAACTTACATTGCTGAGGTAAAGGTTTGTAAAGCAAACTTGAGCCATCTTAAATCCATCCATCCATCCATCCATCCATCCACCAACCTACCTAACTACCCATCTACCCATCTACCCATCCATCAACCTACTTAACTACCCATCCATCCATCCATGCCCCAACCTACCTAACTACCCATCCATCCATCCATCCATCCATCCATCCATCCATCCATCCATCCACCAACCTACCTAACTACCCATCTACCCATCCATCCATCAACCTACTTAACTACCCATCCATCTATCCATGCCCCAACCTACCTAACTACCCATCCATCCATCCATCCATCCATGCACCATGGATGGATGGATGGGTAGTTAGGTAGGTTGGTGCATGGATGGATGGATGGATGGATGGATGCACCAACCTACCTAACTATCCATCCATCCATCCATGCACCAACCTACCTAACTACCCATCCATCCATCCATCCATCCATCCATCCATCCATCCATCCATCCATCCATTCATCCATCCACCAACTTACCTAACTACCCATCCATCCACCAACCTACCTAACTACCCATCTACCCATCTACCCATCCATCAACCTACTTAACTACCCATCCATCCATCCATCCATCCATTCAAGCAGTTTTCATTAATAATACATCATGAGAGATCAGCTCAAAGTGTGTATTTCCTGAAAGATAAAGAAACTCAAGATTCCCTCAGCGAGTTTTAAAAATTCCTAACAGCCTGTGATATCCATTAAAACCCTCTGCCATATTCCTGATTTTCACTGATCTCATTATATTATCATATATTAATTTTCCGTTTGTCAGACCACATCAATTAAACATAGCTTTACTTTCCCACCTTCAGAAATGAGAATAAGTCAGATAAATTAGATTGGGGTCAGATCTTGTTATGCAGCGGAGAGAAAAGTAACTCTGTCCGAAAAGACAAATAGAAAAATGATTTCCACAAGTTTAGGCTGTTTAAATATGATGATATAAGTCAATAATCTTCACCTTCACGTCAGTCTAACTACAACACTTAGTCAAAGCCTGAATCTAAATGCACCAAGCAGCCGGAATGAGAAAACGATTCATCGTTTGCTCATGAGCTCATGGGCATCAGGACGTTGAACCTCTTCACATCCATTCTGTCATTTTGATGTATGTGTGGCTTGTGGCGTATGAATTCAATTAACATATAGTACTGTATACAGCTGCCATTTCCCTGTAAACAATACATCAAAATGACAGCTCCATAACGCATTTCAAACACGATCAGCTTTGATCGAATCGATAGACCCATCCCAAATATACATTATCTCTCAATTCTGTACCCATTTATAGTGTTTGCTAAGGTAAGCAGAACTTTTACTATTGCAATGGACATGAATGATTTGTGACATTTTTTTCAGGTGTATTTTTGATTTTCTAAGCAATGTTTGACTGGCAGGCTATTAAACGGTAGACAATATTTCATACATTTACACTGAAGGAGGGAGCCGAGCTTTATCTAGAAACCAAAAAATCATAGAGACTTGGTGGACTCTTTAGTTTGGACCAGAAAATGTGAAAAGCTAGTTGTATTTTTATTGTGCATTTACAGTAAAATTACTGTGAGGTTCTATTTATTAACATTATTTAATGCAATAGCTAACATGAAATGTCAATGAAGCATCTTGTATTTAACTTGGTTAATGTTTATATATATATATACATGCATATATAGTACATTCTATACAAAATTCATTTTTAATATCTCAATTTGAAATTGTCAACCATTGTATACATTAGCATTGTAATAATAAATAATATATATGTATAATATATTTAATACATTTAATTTGTTTATATATATATATAATATATATATATATATATATATATATATATATATATGTATAATATATTTAATACATTTAATTTGTTACACAAATTAACTCAAGTTTAAAAGGAATTCGGAAACCCTTGTTATTAGCGTCAGCGTTGGCCGTTAAGTGAACTGCAGTCAGCAACTTACTGCTTGTGCTCGGGTCACACTCTTGCAAATGTAACGTACAAGAGACTGAACGTGATTCAATGCCTTGATATACTCATATAATGGCGAAGTTCTTATTCTTTCTTCGCTTTGAAGTAAAAAAAGAAGTAAACTTTGCAGTGATATCGTGTTAACAAACATCAGACGCCGTCCACGCTGCTGAGAGCGACGTTTAGATGAATATGTACGTTAACAAAATAAACACAACAAAAATGACAGCGGTGAGAAAGCAGTTAAGAAAGCATTTGATCATAGCGATGTGGATATATGTACACCAGCTCTGCAATTCAGCGGCATCATGTCGACAGATGATGAGGTAATTCAAAATACACCGTTATGATAGTTTGATTATAAAGTATATTTGAGATAGACTGTATAGATCTGACTATGTTAAACTATAGTTTGAATTAATCCCTTTTCTTTGCAGGACACATTGACTTTACAGTACAGAATGGCTCTTTCAACATTGATTCCTGAACTTTGTGCAAGCATTAGTTTCATGTGTCATTGAACTGAAGACAGGTTAGGAGCGCGTGTAACCATCACATCTTTTTGATTTTCCCGGCAAAAACGTCCCGAGTCCTTCACATAAAAATTATTATACAGGCTTGCCTTTTATAGACAACCTAGGAAGTTGGGAAGGTCTCGCTATTTAATTTTCGTTACATGCTGTTCACACATTGTCATTAAAAGTGATTAATAGGCTACATGAAAATTCTTACATTTAGCCCCTTTAAAGGGGACCTATTATGCCCCATTTTACAAGATGTAAAATAAGTCTCTGATGTCCCCAGAGTGTGTATGTGAAGTTTTAGCTCAAAATACCCCACAGATAATTTTTTTATAGCATGTTAAAATCGCCACTTTTTGGGGTTGAGCAAAAACGCGCCGTTTCAGTATGTGCCCTTTAAATGCAAATGAGCTGCTGCGCTCGGCCTGAGAGGGCGGAGCTTCAAGAGCTGATTCTCCGGTGTCAGGATTCAGTCACTATAATGTCAGAAACTGCGAATATATGCTGCATGGAGATAGAACAGGTATAGTTTAGGTCAATTACGGTTATAACTTATATTGTCTTCTTGTTTTTATCCACTCTATTAGTACAAGCCTGTTTGCCGATGAGTTTTATAACGTTTATTGTACTTCACAAAAAATATGAAGCGTCTGTTTAAGACGCTAGAAAATCACTGTAAGAGCTTAATAAAACACAGTGCATGTGTGCATTAAAATATTATCCATAAACTCTCTCTCTCCCTTGCATTATCATCAACATACATTGCGAAGTACACAGAAACACTCGTTACAACTAACAGTAAACAAATATATAAAGACCTTATGCCTTTTCGGGTGGTGCTTAATAAACTGGTAAACTTTATATCCATAAATCAACTCCGATGAACTGTAATAAAGTGCTCTCACCTTCATTACTGCCGTATCCATTATCACTCTGGAGGCTGTAAGCTGGATCACGAACAGTTTACTGATCTATCCTTGAGTAACAACTTTTTAGCACAACCTCTGTTTTGTATTGTCCCTTTGTATTGACATTCATTCACAAAGCAGTCCGGTGTGAAATGATTCGCGCAGGCATAAACGAATTTCGGTAGAGTTGAGGGAGCATTTTCTTCGAAAACAAAATGAATCCACCTTGTCTTCAGCGGCTCAGATTTCGGGAGTAAATTGAGAGAGCTATGTGGATTAATCCATCCAGCTACAGAACACCTAAAACGCTTGGGAGACGCTTCTAGTCAGTGCAGCAATGGCGGACTGTACAACTGGCTGTGAACTCGCTCATGGCAGTTCTATGTTAAAACAGTAGTGCCTGTCAACATTCGTGGGCGAGGCCTGTGGCTAAAGTGACGTCACATTGCCAGGGATTTTGAAACGGCTTGTTATGAGACACTGCTTATGATTTATTGGGATAAAAAAAAAAAAAAAAAGGAGTGGTTGGATTTTTATCATTATAGGGTGGTTGTGTTCACACACTGCCGACACACATTTATGTCCAAACACCATGCAAAAGTGAATTTTGCATTATAGGTCCCCTTTAACATTTTATTTTCCAAAGAACCTGAAGAATATTTGACCTATGAGAATATGACAGGTATTGAAAAGTTGGTTTTTAGATTACAGTGTCAATGTTACACATATTATATGCACAGTGAGATCATTAAAGTATTTTTGATTAAAGTATTATAAAAAAAAATCATATTTGTAGTTAGTTACTTGTGTTGACTCGTTAATCAAAGTGTGTGGCAAAAATAGTGTATTCATTTAATTATTTAAAGATACAGATAATTAAACATTTTTGATATTGTCTTTGCATAGTTTTTAAGCACAATTGCTTGTTTTATTGCTCTTTGTTCCACAGTTACAAAATTCATAGTGCTATCTATTCAACTATAAATATTTTATAAGGCTTTCGTAGTTATATAGTGCACAGTGTAATGTCTTCATGTTGGTCCAAGCAAATTTTACACACAAATTGGCTATAAAGGATCTTTCGGACCCAAGTGGGCTGTCTGTAATATGAAAGCATTTCTTCCTCAGGCATTTTCTAAAATGACTATACGATGAACACAATGACTAAAGCTATGAAGTGCCTTAAATTAGCTTAGCTCAGCAGAAAGACTGAATAAGAGGTTATGATATGGGGGGGAAAGAGTCTTCTGGGATATTGGGTCAGTCATGCAAGCTGAAGCGTATTCTGTAAGTATTACTTAAAAGGCCACAGGAGCGAGGAGGGTCACATATAGTTATTTAATGCTAAGTGACCCTTGCGTTCTGTTGGAAGACATAGGCAGCTTTACCATCTGTTGAGCCCAACTGTTCTCTCCCACAAGAAGGTGCAATCATAGGTAGACATTGGCAAGCGCCCTTGGCTTCGAGCCTCTCCGGTGATTATCGCCCCTTGAATTCACCAAACAGTAGTGCCACTTTAGCACGTGGTATTTCAGCGAAACCCCTGTGTCTTATTTATGAACCACCCGCAATCCAGCTTAAATAGGTGCTAAATGTGCCACAAGATTGCTGTGCCTTTTTTAAATGAAACCCAAACACTCATCCTTTCGATGCAAATGTTGCTTATTATAAAATTTACTAAATCACATTCACATTGTTGTGCAGTTAATCATTCTATACAATGTATGTTGTATATAGAAGTGTGTGGTCAGTAAGATTTTAAAGATTTTTTTAAAGAAATTAATACATTTAATACATAATACATTCAGCAAGAATCAGTGGAAGTAAAGGTATTTATAATGTTACACAATATTTCTGTCTAATTAATTATGTTCGTTTGAACTTTCCAATAACAGAAATATATTACATTTTAAAATATAATATAATAGAAAAAAGTAATTATATTTCACAATATTGCTACTTTTACTGCATTTTTTGTTAAATAAATGCAGCCTTGTTGAGCATAAAAGACTTATTAGTGTGTGTGTGTGTGTGCAGGTTTGGCTATACTTGTGAGGGCCAAATGTCCTCGCTTGTATAGTGAAATACTGTGATGACCGACTAGTGAGGACATTTTACTGGCCCTAACTAGTCAAAAATGCTTATAAATCGGCCAAAACATGTTTTTTACTTAAATCTAGTATTTGCACATGTTTCTGTGATGGGTAGTTTTAGGGGTAGCGGTTAGGTCATAGAAAGGCCATAGAAAATATCATTAACCTGATATAAAATCAATAGAAGTCTATATAATGTCCTCACTAAACAAATGATATTTCAACTATTTAGCAAAACGTCTCTTACTTTAGACCCATATACACTCTTAAGCTTCTGTGTTGGATTGTGCGACTTTACACTTTAAGTAGCTTAAGGTCTGCAGATTTGTTTGTTTTTCATTTTTTTTTCAAAGGGACTTTGACAGAGGTAGAAATGAGTGTTTTTTTCACATACTCTGAACTGTAAAAAAAAAAAAAAAAAAATTACGGTAAAAAAACAGCAGCTGTGGTTGCCAGAACTTTACCGTAAAAAATATGGTAGCAAGGTAAAAAACAATTTTGTTAAATTTATGGTAAAAAAAAAAAACATATTGCATGTAACATAAAACCCTAATGTACATAACTGATTAGAAAAACTAAGAAGAAACAGAGTTATTTCAACAAAAATACATCAAATGTGAAGTGTCACGCAGGGAATTGTGGGAATGTCAATTTATGGTTTTTCACTGTAAATTATACAATGATTATACAATATTTTTCACTTCCAAAAACTGTAAATTTAACGGTATTTTACCGTAAAATTACATTAAAAGTACCGTTTTATCTATTACAGTTATTCACCGTATATAGTACGGAAACTTTCTGTAAACCAATTAACGGTTTTTCACTGTAGCATTTTTATAGTCTTTTACCATTAAAATCACGGTCATTTTTTACAGTGTGTGGTCAGTATCAGGGAACTTTAACAAGAGTGGGAAAAAGGAATGACTTCCCTGATACTCAAAGGAATAGTTCAGATTATGTCATTTTACTCACCCCAATGTCATTTCCAAGCCTGCATGGCCACTTTCAAATATGAAGAATGTCTTTCATTATATGGAATTCATCAATTTCGTTATAATCAGTTATATGGAGTAACATGATGGTGAGTAAATAATAAGGGTGTAACGGTACACAAACATGACGGTTCGGTACATACCTTGGTATTGAAGTCATGATTCGGTATGGGTGCGGTACAGCGGAGGGAGAAGACTCAACATAAAAAAAAAAATAAAATAAAATAAAAAAAATCATTTGCTGTTTATTTTTAGATATAATAATCAACACTCTATGTAAATGTACATTGCACATAAGTTAGGTTTTGCGTAAGTTAGGTTTTGCATTAACTTCTAAATCTAATATTAATTAATATTAATTATTTTTCAATTATTTTTTTTTTTACTCCAATTCATTTTTGAAATATAATCATTTACACAGTTACTATCATAATTTGTTTTCGTGACAAATTTATTTAAACATATATTAAATAATTAAGACATTACTAACAGATAAAGTAAATATAATGGATATATGAGCTAATATAGTGCATATATTTAGTGAAACGCTCCTCTCTAGAGTTCATTTCTCTATTGAACTAACATGCTGCGGACACTAAATGACTTGCCTGAGGTAAATGTACGTGAGATATTATTCTCAAGCTGTTTTATTGATGTCTTTCCACAGTTAAAACATCTAGTGTTACATTTAACACTAGATTAAATGTAAACATGTCAATGCATAGATTGTCTGTTCTTCTTCTTCTGCGTTTTCTCCTGTTGTAGTGGTTAGCAAATAGCGTTGCATTACCACGCGCGCCCCCTTCTGGATTGGAGTGTGGATTGCCTGTGACCGACTGTATTCGTCGTCTGACTGCATGCACCCGAACTGTGACGCCTGTACCTTGACGGTTCGGGGCGAAAACATGTACCATTACACCCTAGTAAATAATGAAATATTTTCAATTTATAACCAAACAAACATGGAATCAAAATTGACCACGTTTACCTTCTTAACACACAATCATGGTCTTATTATGCACAATTAGTCACTGCACTCCAACCTCGTCATTTACAGCAGAAAGTGCTTTTCACCATCCAATCATTTATCAACAGATAAAATCACAACACTTTCATTTATTTTTTCTTGTTAAATATCCCATCATCCCACTCTTTCTTATGTGGTAACACAGAATTAAATTGAGTTGAGAATACCCTGTCATGTTGACTTCAAGAACTTGTGTTACAATTACCAAATTGAGGGGGTCATTTAATCATCTACGCCTCCTTTAAGAAACAAGGCCTGTTTTCTCATGGTAGAATAGCTCCTTTGCCAAGATATGCATGAACAGGAAGGTATCCTGTAAGTAATTAACGAAAAAATAGCCTTCTCGTTGTAATTATTGACGACCTTATGATGAGTACTTGAAATGCATGGTTGACTTCAACAGTAATGTGAGAAGGGAAGCTCTCTGTGCGTAATATAGGTCCAGCAGATCTCAACAGGGGTTTATGAACTAGATGTGGGTTGTTTTTTAATCTAGTTGCTAGGTGGGTGTCATCTATGGTAGAACCGGGCTCATGCTGGGTGTATCCATGATGGGTAGTGCACTTAAGCTGAAGAGCAAGATTGATCGAGTCATTACCTGCTACATGACATATTCAAGTCCGATAATGTCTCTGGCTGAAAAGCCTCTTGAAGACTGCAATCAGAGACGTTATTAGAGCCAAGAAGACATGCAATATACAGTATATGGACAAGTTGACCAGTTTATTTTTGTAGTATGCTACTATTTCAACCCTATTACCTTCCTATAATTTACATATAATTTTGGGAGCCAATAATATGAATTTCATGATGATTTGTGGTCATTTCTTCATTGAGACCAAGAGAAGGATGGTAAAAAAAGGGAATTGCCAGGATGTTGCTATGCAGTGGCTAAGGGCATCTGGTTGCTACAGTAGGTGGTTTTTTACTGGTACAAGTCAAAAAAGCTCAATTACAATAAATGTTTATAATATAATATCTTATAATATCTTTGATGAATAGAAAGTTCAAAAGAACAGCATTGATTTGAAATGTCTTTTGTAAAACTTTTGATCAGTTTAATGCATCCTTGTTAAATAAAAATATTAAATTCTTTACAAAATTTTGTTTTGAAAGGTCATATGAGGAAACCAGAGTTTATTTTAATTCCACATTCAAAGCAGTAATCTATTGGCCATATTATCTTTGATTATTATGTTGCTTGGAAACCAGCCTATATTCAGGCTAATGAATATCACATGGTTGAAAAACAGTTTATTATGAATATTACTCCTTACCATTGGTGTCTTTTATCATATTGCATTTTCTTCATGTCTAACAGTCCTTAATCATGGTAAAATCATTACAGAACGGCTGCCGTGGCTTATTGCTTTATTCAGAAAAGCAAGCAAACACCAAAATGAAATTATATCTTCCATACTTGAAACTATATATGGCAGAACTTGTAATTTGTATCTCATTGAGCTGAAGTGTCTCATAACCTACATTTAGTTTCTTGCTGCTTTTTTTGATGCCACCATCTTTAGCTGTAGCAGTGGATACTGTTCTTATTACAAGACTATTAAAAAGAGTATTACATCTACTGCTTTAATCTGTTGTTTCCACTCACACACACACACACACACACACATACTCTAAGGGGGCTTTTTAATTGGGTTACCACAGAAGGTGCTGTCAGATTAACCACATGTAGAGGGAAAAAAGTGAGATTTTGACTGGTCACACTTCTGGCAGGGAATTTGATTGCCTTTGACAGCCTGTTTTGAATAATTCTATTATGAGATGATAAAGAGAAGGCAATGCTTAGATCAAGTCATGTCAGAGTAGCATAGATCTCATTGAACAGCACAAGCTAACTAAAGCTGAACACGTTTTTAATGGCCATGTACTTTAATGAGGCACAATCACGTGGCACAGTTTTCAAACAACTAACCTACAATCTGAGCTTCTCCGATGCAATCAAGATGTTTCATTTGATAAGAAAAGCCTTTTTAATGCACCTAAACCAAAGCTAGAGATATATATATAGAGAGAGAGAGTGTGTGTGTGTGTGTGTGTGTGTGTGTGTGTGAGAGAGAGAGAGAGAGAGAGCTGTTTAAAAAGTGAAAACCTGTACTTTGGATGGCTTAAAGGTTCTCCTGGGTTGGAAGGGTGTTATTAAGAGCTCTGTTTTTCTTTAAACAATTTTTTTTTTTTTTTTTTTTTTTTTTTTTTTTGTGGCAATAGCGGTTTTATGCAAGTTATACAGTACTGAAATGTCAGACAAGGCTCTACATTTGGGTTATTCATGGAGCCCTTGCTAACTGTTCTTTGTGGCAGAATACAAAATTACACTGGCAGATTTAGTCACAAAACCAACCTGATGTACAGTTAAAACAATCTCATATCTCATTTGATATGGGAGAACTGCCACAGCTGTCACCTCTGATAAGTAGTCAGGAATAAGTAGAATGATTATTAGTTGTGGTTACGGTGTTAGTCATTTGAACAAACCCCTACTACTAAGTATGAATCTTCTGTATGTAACTCCTCTTGAAAAAGATATGAGCTTAATTGTATTGAATGTACACTTATAGTTTCTAAAACACTGTACATGCAGATAATATATTAATGCAATAAAAGGCCACTTAAGTACTATCTATCTATCTATCTATCTATCTATCTATCTATCTATCTATCTATCTATCTATCTGCTGGAAAGATGCATAGATTTTAAAGGTTCTTCATGGAACTATAAATGTCAAAAAAAAAAACTTCAGTTTTAAGAGTGAATCTATCGATCTATTGACCTAATTCTGTACAGGATTTATTTAACTTTGAAATTTTGCTTTTTAGATGCATTTTCAAGAACCAAATATTGGTTATTTCACAATAGAACATGTCAGTATCAGATATCTGAATGAACACAAAGCCATAAATATTTGATTTTTAACACTGATGAGTTTATCGAATACATGTGTGGCTAATCTGGAGGTGGTTACAGAAATATTTTCAGTCTCCCACACAGGACAACGACAAATAATCGCACGTCTTCCAGTATTGATCCTCAACCTACTTCTGTGGATTGCATTATGAACAGAGTGCTGCCTGTGACGCAAGACAAGTGTTTCTGAGCCAGATTGTTTTGGTGTAGTAGTTGAGTTTCATTTCTATTTATGTGCTCAAGAGACACCTGCACTGTATAGGAAACATTTGCTGTCTGTGAGTCATATTAGGATGTCTGTACTCAGCCTAGAAGCTATTACGATCATTTGTGGATTGTACATGTGGAATGACCCTTCTCTAAAGCTCTGGCTCTCTTCATTGCTGTGGCTCGCGCATGCAAGATTTACAAAACGTCATATGTGAATGAATTGAAAATTGCCATGATCATTTTTAATAGAATGTGCTCAAAGTGGTAAAAATTTAGGATATTGTTCTTATTTTGGCTAGAATTAAGTATGACCTTGCAAAGAGTTTTTGTCTTTTTAACCACATAAATTGTAAAATGCGAGATTCAACTCGATTTAAGTCAGTTTAATAATTAAGATAAATTGCTTGTACAGTCAATTTGATTATACTTAGAAATTTAAGGCAGCAACTGAACTTTCTGAAGTTCAAGGTGGACATTTTTACAGTGTTTTTACAACCACATAAATTGTTCAATTATTTTGATGAGATAAAGTGTATGGAAGAATGTATGTTGCCATGACTTATTGATCATATCATTAAAAGGATGTAGGTTTTTGTCACTGATTTTCGTCATGTTCAATTGAGAATAAGGGCAACATAGTTTAATCCACAGTATGAACTTCTCAAGATTTATTTAAAGGGAAAAGGGAAAAACATACCACATATATGTTCTCTGGGTTACTTGGCCACTATTATAAGTGTTATTATGACAACTTCATGTTACCGTGTTTTGTATAATCTCTGTAAAATTATGATTGATACTGTTCAACCACACCGATCTTCCACAATTTTTTGATAATATAGCAGATGACAACAGTTGCAAGGTATGATTGGTCTGTAATGGTTCAAAGGCGGGGCTTAATGAGAGGTCAGGTGGTATAACTGGTGTTATTTTAGTAATTTATATATTATTTTGAATTACCTTTTATTTTTAGGTTTTCAGTTTCCATTTTTACTGCAAGTATTAGTAATTGTATGTGCTTTTGTCATTTTTATGTTTTTTTTTTTTGTTTGTTTTTTTTTTTTTCATAGCTTTAAATAATTTTATTTCAATTCTAGTTTTAGTAATCTTAGTATTTCAACTTAATCTCAGTTATTTCAGTTAGTTGCCAAGGCAACATTTTTAAAGTTTTGTTTTATGTTTATGTTTTTCATAGAATATTTATTTATTTTTTCTTTATTTCAACCGAAAAGTTGATAGTTTTAGTTTTAGCCTAGGTTTAGGGTATGTTTACATGACAACGGTGTACTAAAAACGGTAAAGTATTTCCTTTGCATTTTTCTCGTACAGATGACAGCATTGTCAAAACAATCCTCATTCACACGGATCCGCGAAAATGACTAAAAACGCTGTATTTTGCTGTTAGGCCGTAAAAGAAAAAGTAAAGAAACACTACACGCCTATAGACTGAACACATAATACGCATGCGCATGATGTCGCTGTTTTCACAAATTTGCATTTTTGGAGTTTACACAGAGACGATAATGTTTTTTTTTTTTTTTTTTTCAAAAACGTGCACTTTGAAACCCGTTTTCAAAAGTTTGCATTTTCAGGCCCCCAAAACGCCGTTGTCATGTAAATGAATGGCCATAACGCGTAAAAGGTTTTATGTTTATAGTGTCATGTAAACGGCCCCTTAGTTAACAATAACCTGGGTACCAATTTTTTTTTTTTTTTTTTTTAATGGTTAACTTCATATAAAGAGAGAGTTTACCCCCCCCCCCCCCAAAAAAAAAAAAAAAAAAAAAACACCATTTACTCAACTCTGTCATTCCAAAGCTGTTGAATTTTATTATGCGGACAATCAATCAATCAATCAATCAATCAATTGCTTGGAATGAGATGATGAGTAAATAATGGAGTAATATTAATTTAAATGTTTTAACTATCCCCAAACAAGATGCCGAGCATATCAGACACAAATAAATGCTAGACATTTGCTAAGCAGCCAAATGTTTTTTTCTTCTCTCTCTCTCTCTCTCCCTCAGACCACTTTCATTAACATTATTGCAAACACAAGTGCTCTTCACACCTCACATTCAGCTGCACTAAAACAACCCGAATCGTTGCCTTTCAACCCAGTTCCATCAAATAGTTTAACATTTCAAAGCCCTACTTAAAATGTCAGGTCACCACCCTGACTCAACAAAACACTCTGTGTGGGAATGTTCTGCTAGTGCTGCAACCTCGTGCAAGCATTTCAGTTCATTCGTGAGTCTGTGGTTGTCATGCCAATGTGAAGATAGCCAGACTGCACTTCCTGTGACAGAATGGTTTGTGGGAGGTTCCACTTGCACCATCCAGTTACAGGCATGTCGTCAGAAAGGAAAAAGGGTGATTTATTTCTGTATGCATTGGCAAACAGGGCCAGTTTGTGGGCTGGTTGGGTTCAATAGATCTTTTCTGTTACATCTGCTGTGAATCAAGGGTACTTTTGCTCTTGTTGCCATGGGGACAGTTTAGGAGGTTTTGTTCCAGTTTCCTACATAAAGTTAGTGCCTACATTAGACCTAAAAGTGACAATTACGATGGCTGTAAATATGGTGCACTCAACATGTGCTTGTTGTCCTTCGGAATTAATTAGTAGTAGGAGCAATCTATGAGCACTCGGTACCGTTAGTGACGTCAAAGGCCTTGCATATCTGTGTCCATGATAAAAATAGAGAATGTTTTACTGACACACTGTGGCTATTTGAAATACAGTGTTTGTACTGTATATAATGACTTGATGGAATGACATTATATACTTCGAAACTACAAGAAATGTGTCAGCCGGTAGAGATTCTGCTATATTGTTTATGCTGCATGTATACGTTCCGTCTAGTAAGCAGGACTGCTTTTTATTATATCATCTAAGAGCAACAAACATAGGGAAATGTGAAAATGCAGAATGGGACGTGTTGCAAACAGGATCAGACTTAGAATTTTCGTCTGGCAGACAAAACAGTCGAACAAATCCCATAGACTTGCATTAAAGAAGGGACCTGGGCCATATCTAGAGAACAGAATGTTACAAAGAATTGGGGGTGGGATTGGGGGATGGTTTGTACCCTAGCAACCACCTAGCAACATTCTAGTATTACGGCAGAGAGGCAAGCATCACTTACATTTTCAGAAAATAATAATAATACAATTTTGTGTTTGTTTTAGTGTTTTGCATCTCTTTTTTCCCTCAAGTTTTATATGAAGCATAGCATTGATTAGTAATGAACAATACTATAATTCAGCTTGCATTTGTCCAATTTTAAATACAAGACAAAATGATGTTGGACTGAGAGCAATCGCCGCACCTGTATAACTGTATAACTCATAATATCTCCAGCAGATGAGTCCAGAGCTATTCTCAGAGATGTTACTGATTAGACCACAGTGTGCCGGACCGCTGTGAGCACACCTGCGGTGGATTATGAAAGTGATTCTCTACAGGTCTGTCTTGAAAAACCACAGATGCAATTCCCATCAGGAAACAGTTTCTTCGACTGCGTTTTATCCCATTTGACAGGATTGCGGTACCCCACAACTGCACAGTAATGCCACGTGCTTTCACATATAAGAAATAACATTTTTTTTTTTACCAAGAATGGTTGACCATAGGATGGATGCCAAATGAAAATGAACCTGTGAAGAGTCAAATTGATGAAATCTAAAGTATATAGTGTCTATTGGTGTTAGACTGATATATCTAACACTACAAATCTAACACCACAACCCAATCTCACGGCAATTTGTACATATTTTACGAGGTGGCTAGTTCGTACAAATTCGTACAACCTCACTTCTACAAATTTGTACTTTTTTTGCTAAATTGTACGTATTTTACGAGTTGAAGTCGTACGAATTCATACCAATTAGCCACCTTGTTAAATAAGTACGAATTGGACATGAGATAGATGTCCAATGATGTCCAGTGATAGATGGGCAGTAGTAGGAAACGGAGGCCAGCCAATAAGAGCTGCGCAAGTAAACCTCACTCCCCTGGCCTCAAGAGACGCACTAGTGACTGATGCTAGAGGGCTGCGGCCTGCCTCTCATACCAGAAACGGCAATTCGAATCCCGCTCGGAGCAGTGTGAGTACAACCGGAGGGGTTACAGGCATTTTGTGATTATCATTATTTGATTGGCAAATTATTTGACCTTGCTAATGAGAGTCAGACACCACATTTTCTGTTTTCAAAATATTTGTAGTGGAATTTGAGTTAATATTGTCTAATATTAATTTAAACAATTGTACACACATCTTAGCCGCTATAATTAAATTGTAATTTCTTTACAATGCCCACTCCTCTCTATATCGATATCAACATCAGTCGGTAACACTTTATGTTGATGGTCACCTTTGAACATTCTGTTGACTATAAGTAACTTTGCAAGTACATGTTAACTAACTCCCAATAGAGTATTAGTAGACTGTCTGCTTAATATCTGCTAACTCTTTATTGTGATGCTCCCCAACAGACATTCAACATGTTATTGGTCGACCACAAATAATTAGATCAATACACTTCTTCAAATTATATATTATAATATTATATACATATCCAAAAACAAATACGGGTTTTGCAATGGCCGAGTGGCCTGATAAATTTGTAAGTATACCTATTCAGTGGGGAAGCTTTCTTTTTGTGGTTTGTTTCCATTGATTTCCTCTTATTCATTTGCTTTGTTCAGTTTCTCGAGATGTTCTTCTCTCTTGCACCTTCAAACCACAGGAAAGCTTCTCTGTTACACTTTATTTTGATGTTCCCCTTTAAATATTCTGTAACGTTGCACCTGCATGTCATTACATGTCAACTAACTCTCATTAGAGTACTAGTAGACTGGTAGGGTTAGTAGAATAAGTTTACATGTACTTGCAGTCAGTAGAATGTCTGTTGGGGGCCAAAATAAAGTGTTAGCAGATATTAACTAGACAGTCTACTAATACTGACTGCTGAATATGCATATTGATCATTAGGTTATCTATTTTAAATTTTACAGATACTTGAATAACCATTAGGGGTTCCTCGTATCAATAAACACTAGGTGCCCTTTGAAGGTGCCCCAGATGTACTATTGCATCTTCACTTGACTTCAGTAAATTTTTCAACAGTATCAAAACCTTTTATTTGTCCTTTATGTTCTTACAGGAACTATTGGTTCCATTTTTAAATTTTTGGTGGACTAGATGTTCTCCAGAAGGTTCCACCAATGTGCAATCTCAGGATATCCAAATG
Organism: Mylopharyngodon piceus; assembly: GCA_039654765.1. Taxonomy (NCBI): domain Eukaryota; kingdom Metazoa; phylum Chordata; class Actinopteri; order Cypriniformes; family Xenocyprididae; genus Mylopharyngodon; species Mylopharyngodon piceus. Next base: position 15,122,691 of record CM077440.1, on the reverse strand, counting down.
GTGCATCAAGGGTCTTTAAATTATTCAATGATAGTGTCCTAAGGCCTAGTATACTTTACATGACTGGAGCTTTTCGTTCACTGGCAGTTCTCAGTTGAATGATTGACCCCACAGTATACAATATAAAACCAATTGAAGATATTATATGTCTCTTAACGTTCAAAGATTGAGCAATGTGCCACATAAACAATATGTTTTAAGCACTATGCTGATACCGCAGCAGCTCAGTGAACATGTTCCATGTTCAACCAAGCAAGTGAAATGATATAACCATGCCTTGTAATCTGGCGAGACATGGATAATATATCAATGAATTTAAGCTGAAATATCTCACCGTTGATAGTGCTCAGGCTTATACGCTGGTATCTGCTCAAATTCATTCTAGACACAACAAATGTAATCCTCTCTATAAGTGCGCTACATATGTCCTGTTCTTATTGACAGCTTTTCTTTAGACACATTTCTTGCACCTAAGTATGTACTTGTACAGTTGCAGAACGACTTTTAGTAGTGATATTATTAAGTTGAATGGATTTGCATCTGTTGTAGGCATATTAGTGATGTTTGCGAAGGCAGGCATTCGTTGAAAACTTGGCATGCATTGTCCGTTCTCATCTTCTGGTAATTGCCTAAAACCTAATGTTAGCGCTGTATTGTTTGTCTTTCTGTTAAGGAAATATCTGCTGAGAATGTAAATGTAAATGTTCAAGGATCGGTTGAGAATAAGAGGCGAAACCACAGTCGTACTTCCAGTGGTGTTTATTGGGAAAGTGTGTGATTTTTATTAAATGCTTAAGGGTGGTACATCAATGAATAAAACATCATAATGTGTTCCCCTCAGGGGATTATGGAAATGGAAATGTAATAAGTATAGAGTGCTAGGATGAAATATTCGGTGTCTGTCATGAATGAGGTTTGTGTTGAGGGTGTTGTTCAGAAAGACTATATGTTTCCTGATGCTGATAAACGGCTGTGCACATTGCTGTCTCACACTGTTTGATGATTAAATACATGCCTCTTGGCAGAAATTACAAACAACCCACAAATTCAGAACACGTTTATAATAATCATACATTTCTCTCAATGTTAGGAAGTATATGTCATTGCAGCAAAGACAAAAAAGCTTAGTCAAGTAAATGGATATTATGGAATGATGCAGTGCACCAATAGTTCATATTTTGTTCCTGGCTAAGTGTCTCATTGGTTCATCTTGAATTAGTATAATTTGTTCTAGACCTGTGTACAAAGCCTGATGTGTGTGAAAGTAAATGTTTCTACTGTAGCTAAACAAGCTTAATTTCACACACTGTTGGTTCTGAAATGTGTCAGAATGCAATTTATAAAGTATTGTAATTGTATTTTCAGCCAGAAGGGGCACTGTAGCAGACATTAGCATAAGCTTTCTTCTTCTACTGCAAGTTTTGCAACTACTGTTATTTAAAAAAATTGTTTGATGAACAAGTTAAAGTTTGTAAACTGTCAACATGTTTATAGCAGGTTTGTGTGCTTTGTGCACTTGACATGCGGGTGAAAAATATAAGTATATTGTTGCTGGGTTGTTGACGTGATATGGTATTTTCACTGTCACACAAGATAAAAAATGAATATAATTAGTATTGTCATCATTTAAAATGCAGTAAATGGTTAAACATTTCTTTGTCTTACATGGACCTGTTGTTATAAAAACTGCTTTATTGGATTTTTTTTTTTTTTTTTTTTTTTTTTTGTCCTATGGTGTGACTGTCTCAAACATGGTTCAGAAATTACCTTTTATAAATTAAAAAGAAAAACATACAAATGTTAATAAATACCTCAGGCATAATTTTACAGGTGTCTTTTTCAGTAAATGGCAGTCATTTTTTTTCATCCATATATTTCTAAAAGCATAGGAACTTCATACATTTTGTCACTGAAAACCATGTCCTCTGGTGTGACACCATATCCCGATTTTAAATCGGGCAAAAAAGATGTTTATTTAGTTGAAGGACCCCATTCAAGGTCATGTTACTGAAGCCCCCTGTGAAGTCCATGACATGTGCATATGGCAAGTTTTTGTCCCAGAATTGTTCAAATATTTAACTTTTTTTGGAACCACTATAAAAGTGTTAAGTTTTGTTGTCCTTTGGTGTGACACCCCTATATTCTTAATTGTTGCTATAGGACACATTTCAGTAAAAAATTATCAAAAAACAGTGAAAGAATTGACAAAGTTAGTGACCCCTTATATTTCCTCAAACATCAGAGTTCACACTACATAATAATATGTATTTTTTCAACTTAACATTATTCCAGTTTATTGCCAAGGCAACATTTCTAATTTTTGTTTAGTTTTGTTTAGTTTTTAATGAACTTTTAGTTAATTATAATAACCCTGTTTCAAGATACCCAGTGCATTAATTAATGTTAACAAACTAAACCTTACTCTATTGTTACTGAATAGTTCAAGAAGCATATTACAAGTATATATATATATATATATACACACCGTATATATAATATATTGTGTGCCTAATTCCAGCCCCAATATAAAATTTGGTAACTTAAGAACTATTTACAACAAATAATTAAAGTGTAATTAATTAAGACATTAGAGTGTGTCCCACTGTATGATGTCAAGAATTTTTCTACTTAGTTGTGGTCTGTTTAAAAAAAAAAAAAGAAAGAAAAAAAGGACACTTGGGATTTGCTATCGAGAAGTCTGAATTAATTAAAGTCATAAAAAGGGGGTTTAATTTATTGGAACATGATCAGAAACCTATTTGCATAACATATCTTGTATGCACCAAGGGTAAAATTAACTTTCCCACAAGCAGACAGTATATACAGTACACCCGATTGTCTTCTCATTGAATAGAAGTGCCATTTATTTTGCTACAAAGGAAGCAAAGAAATGAAAACAAGTCGGACCTCATAACGAGCCTCCTATCGAGGCAGTTTTAATTAATTTCATTTCATACTGGGCGCAATCACAATTATCAAAGGCTTCCAGTTCTCCAGCCCTGAGTACAATTAGAAAGTTGTAGTGAAATAGAATTGCCCAGTGGTTGAAACACGATTGTGCGATAAATCGCAATGGACTTCAGGTCTATGAGAGGCCAGGATGTGTCCTATTCATTTGAGGACTGATTTTAAAGGCCAATGGCGTAAAGACTACATTATTATTGAATTCACTCAGTCTGATCACCAATAACTGCCATGCAAACTACAATATGACCTTATTTTCTCACAAAACCTCATGGTGCAGAGATACGTGGTTGTATCGGTCTCTATTCAATAGTCATGCTAGAAGCCTTAAATAAAACTCAGCCGAACCATCATGGCATTTCTAATAGATCCCTATGGCCCATAATGCCATTTTAATTAACCTTTTCTGCGGTTCTGATGCGCGGCCAATTATTCACGTAGATGACGAGGTGCAGTCCATCATTTGGAATGTAAAATATGTGACGTGACAAACACTAGCTTATTGGAATGCGTGGGGTCGGGGTGGTCCTTCGCCCATTTTTATGTTTCACTTTGATGGGATGGAGTTCATCATAGGAAAATACTGCAGAGAAATAACTCATGAACCCCATTAGCTGACGCTGTATTATGCATGGAGCTCCATGAGGACTATGATAAAGTCTCTTGTTGGAAATTACTTTTGATAAAGGTCATATGGTTAAACACTTGCTGGATGCCTCGCATATATTCAATTTGCCAGGGCTGCGGTGTGCCTTGAAAATGCTGTTTAGGTGGAGATCTGACTTTAAAGAGATGCAAGTAATCTTTCACCTTCCAAAAAATGAATTGGGTTTAGTGTTCCTTTTACTTTTTATTTTTTATTTTTATGAGGACATTACACACACACACACACACACACACAAATATACAGTGCTCAGCGTAAATGAGTACACCCCCTTTTGAAAAGTAAGATTTTAAACAATATCTCAATGAACACATACATTTCCAAAATGTTCCAAAAGTTTTATATAACATCTGTTTAACTTATAACATGAAAGTTAGGTTAATAATATAACTTAGAGAACAAAATTTTCAGTTGTACTCAAATTAGGGTGATGCAAAAATGAGTACACCCCACTGAAAGTCTCTGGAGCAAAGCTAAATTTTAGACTATAAATGTCTAATTTAACAAGAATTCAACCACAGTTGAGTCTAATTACTCATTACACAGGTGTCCAGCAGACAGTTGACTATAAAAGGGTGTTAAAACCCCTTCCCATTTCATGCTGTCAGCAATGGCACCACATGGAAGAGAAATGTCACAAGACCTGAGAAAGAAAATAATTTCTTTACACCAGAAAGGTGAAGGCTACAAGGAGATCAGCAAAGCTTTACTTATCAGTCAGAATACTGTAGCAAAAGTGATACAAAAATTTAAAAAAGATGGAACTGCAACCATCTCACAGAGACGTCCAGGTCGTCCACGGAAGTTAACACCTCGACAGGAGCATCTTCTGATGAGAAGGGTTGAAGAAAATCGGCATGTAAGTTCACTGCAGTTATCTAAAGAAGTAGAAAGCCAAACTGGGGTGACTATTTCCCATGACACAATATGGCGTACACTGCAGAGGAATGGCATGCATGGGTGCCGTCCACAAAAGAAGCCTTTCCTAAAGCCAAGGCACAAAAAAGCCCGCCTAGTGTTTGCCAGGGCCCATGCTGACAAAGATGAAGACTACTGGGACTCTATACTCTGGAGTGATGAGACCAAGATAAGTGGTTTTTGAACTGATGGCTTCAAAACTGTATGGCGTCGCAAAGGTGAGGAATACAAAGAAAAATGCATGGTGCCTACAATGAAACATGGTGGTGGCAGCGTCCTTATGTGGGGCTGCATGAGTGCTGCTGGTGTCGGGGAGCTGCATTTCATTGATGGCATCATGAATTCACAGATGTACTGCTCTATACTGAAAAAGAAGATGCTACCATCACTCCGTGCCCTTGGTTGTTGTGCACTTTTCCAACATGACAATGATCCTAAACACCCATCTAAGGCCACTGTTGGATTTCTGAAGAACAACAGGGTGAAAGTGATTCAGTGGCTCCTGATCTGAACCCAATCGAACACTTATGGGGAATTCTGAAGAGACAAGTTGAGCATCACTCTCCATCCAGCATCCAGTCTCTAAAAGAGGTCATTCTTGAAGAATGGAAAAAGATAGATGTTGCAAAATGTCGCCAACTTGTTCATTCCATGCCTAGAAGACTTGCTGCTGTCATTAAAAATCATGGAGGCCATACAAAGTACTAGATGTAGTAGTTTTTGTTGTGGGGTGTACTCATTTTTGCATCACCCAAATTTGAGTAAAACTGAAAAATGTGTAATCTAAGTTATATTATTAACCTTACTTTCATGTTATAAGTTAAACAGATGTTATATTAAACTTAGTCTTGTCAACATTTTGGAAATGGTTTTTGTGTTCATTGAGATATTGTTTAAAATGTTACTTTTCAAAGACGGTGTACTCATTTATGCTGAGCACTGTGTGTATATATAGTGAGGATTTGTCTATGGTTTATATTCAATTTTAACTTCTGCACTGAAGTCTGGGAATCTCACAATGTTTTTTTTTGTTTGTTTGTTTTTTTTCCACTGTGATCTTAAAGGGTTAGTTCACCCAAAAATTAAAATTCTGTCATTTATTACTTACCCCCATGTCGTTCCAAACCCGTAAGACCTTTGTTCACCTTCAGAACACAAATTAAGATATTTTTGATGAAATCCGAGAGCGGACTCCTCCATAGACAGCAATTTAATTACCACAGTCAAGACCCAGAAAGGTACTAAAGACATTGTTAAAACAGTCGACATGACTACAGTGGTTCAACCTTATTTTTATGAAGCGATGAGAATACTTTTTGTGCACAAAAACAAAACAAAAATAACAACTTTATTCAACAATTTATTCTCTCCCCTGTCAGTCTCCTATGCAGTTAACGTAGTAAGCACAGTGCAGCACTTCGATGTTCTACATCAGAACGCCGACTCAATCATCACTTTTACCTTTAAGGTAAGGTAAGGTATGGCCATTTTTATTCCCCTTTCCAAACCGGCATGGCATTTTTTTTTTCATCTGTGCAGTATTTTATTTAATAATACTAAGGTTATTTTTCATATTTTTTCCAAAGAAATACAGTTGGTACAGTTGGTCGAAATCGTATAACTTCCTTCACTTCACCATGTTTTACATGTTTTAAGTCCATGCTCTTGTATATAACAACAACTTTTTGACATCCAATCAGTTCCCAGTGGACATAAATTTCTCATTAAATATTCTGTTTTGTTCTGAAATACATCAGATTATGCAAGTGTAAATGCAAACAGCATTTCATTGTGACTTTAAGTAGGGCAGATGTGTTTAATCCTGCTCCTGGAGGGCCACAATCCTGCAGAGTTTAGCTTGAATGCTAAATAAACACACCTGAACCAGCTAATCAAGCTCTTCAGGAAAACGAGAAATGTTCAGGCAAGTGTGCTGGAGATAAACAGGACTGGACACCTCTGAATTAAGCCTAAAGTCAATGACGGACTGCACACTGTCAATGTGATGTAATTTTTGTCATCGGAGGAGTCCATGGACATCTGCACACATGCGCATACAGCCTAATTTTTATGACCGCGCAGATGGTGCTCTTACAACAGCGCATGCACAAGGTGAATGTTGAGACAGAAGAGGCCACTAGGTGGCAATATGCACAGTTGTGATGTACTGCAGTAGTCAAAGAAGAGTGGTTAACAAAGCAGCACATCCTTCTCCATCATTTTTGTTTTGGTTCTAAACTTTGCATGCGATGGCAGAGGCGCTGCTTTTTTTCTTCTATCCTTCCAGGTGAATATCCTGTACATGACACCCCCCATAATTTAAACCTTTAGGGATGCTGACCTTGTCATGTGTATGCAGATTCCCAGCCTTCTACCAACTGACTTACCATTGACTTCCAAAAGCCCCAGTGTGCATTTCAGACTGTCCTCTGTTTATCTCATATTTGCATCTACCCTTTCCATCATTTCACCATCCCATAATCTTGCATAAAGAAATTGTTAGGTCACTTCCACATCCCCATCATGTGGAATGGGTGTTCAACACAGAGGACATTCTCCCTCCAGAACATGGATTATTCTCGTTCGAGTTCCCGTCCCCGAGTAAATGCCAAGGGTGTTCATTTATCAGGCCAAACACCAGGCAGTTGTCTGAACTTTCGCCTACCTTAGCAATGATGGAGGGCCTATTTGTGTTAAAGTGCTTTAAATGTTGAATCCAGAGCACTGCAATGAGAAGAGAGAGAAAGAGAGAGAGAGAGACAGACAGAGATTCTTAATGTTCTGAATTGGGAAGGGTGCCAAGGGGCCTTTCTGAATGAAGAACAAGTAATGCATGACTACTTCTTCAGTCCCCATAGGAGTCTTATTTGAGTTGGAAACTATTTCCAAACGTATCTGGATTATGCATTCTGCAGTTATATTTGCATTTTTATTTATCTCTTCAGAGTTTTATATTTTATGCAGAATTTCAACACTTTAGGAATAGTTCACTTATAAAAGACAATTCTATCATTTTTTTCACACTTTTGTCTTTTCAAACCCTCGTGCTCTTAAAATTAATTATCTGTCTGTTTTTCACACAAAGCTGTATTTGACTTAAGATATATGATCTACCTTTATGCTATTTATATTGTGCTTTTTAAAGCTTGGCAGATGTAAAATATAAAAGAGCTGTGTAAATATTATCAAAAATGTATTTTAATAAGTGTTTAACTCATGGTTTATATTTCTGTGAGAGTTGGACAGACAAAATCTTTAAAGTAGGAGTCCTATTGATATGCTCAGATCAAGAATGATTCATTTTACTACATACTTCTGGCAAATTCTGCAAATCCTCCTGATGTGCAAACAGGTGTTTGCAAACAGAAATGCGGATCCGACTTCCTAGCACTGATGAGGGGCTCTTTAACAGGTTTATTAAAAGAGTGATATACCTCTGACATGCTGAACTATATTAGTATCATAATGAATGAAAATACAGCCGCCATTGAGGAAAAGACTCCAGTCTGTTATTAGCAGTACTATGACACAATGGCGTTCACTAAAACATAACATTAATGGAAACATTAATGCAGTTGTTTCTGTTTTTGTTTGTTCATTTTTTGACATTCCCTTTGAAACTAGAAAAAAGATGTCCAAATGTTTCCAGTTTGCACATAATAATGATGAATAATGAAGAAAACATTAACATCGTTCATCCATTTACATTTATTTATTTAGCAGATGCTTCTGTCCAAAGGGACTAGCAGTGAAGTCATGTTAAAAGCTTTGCTGCGAGAATTTTTTTTTAGGGGTTCAGGTGCATAGCCCTAAAACCCTATTGTAATTGTTACGTTTTCCAAGGTTCAGCATTCTCCCCTAAAAGTGATCGGGCAGACCAAACCGTAAGTCGTAGAGACTTGAATCTTTGAGGGCTGGTAGTACTCACACTGTCTACAATGCCCCGATCGGTTAATGAGGGCGCTACAGCGGTCAAAAGTACAAAATCGCTTATAACTCCTAAACCGGCTCAAGTGTCTGTCATTGGAATCCTTGGCTCGAGAAGGACAAACTGCATGCCTCGGAAACGCTCGTCATTCTGGGAAGTTTTCAGGTATTTTTGGATTTTTTGAAAAACCTACTTTTGCTAGTCTCTGGAGTCTGATTGTCAATAATTATCAAAAAAAAAAAAAAAAAAAAAAAATTCGATTCACACTCCCTAAGGGCTGCCAAGACGTTTGAAGTGGGTGGATCCATTTTTACTAAAATGGCTATACCTCGTAAACGGAATTAGATATTTTCACGAAACACAGCACACCTATGTAAGAGCTCATTCTGTGGTCACATGAAAGAGGACGCGGCAACTGGCAACTTGGTGGTGCTATAACATGAAAAAAAAAATCATGAAAACAGTTATAACTACTGCACCGTTAGTCCAATTTACTTGAATATTGGCACGCAGTATCTTTGTCCGAGGTGCCATGATTGTCTATGAGGACAATGATGGATCTCAAAAAACATGGTTGCCATCGGCCAATGAATTTTGAGCACTGGGTGCGCCTTTGCGTTTTTCACGTGCGTAGGATTGTGTAGGATTGTGTAAATTTTTTGCACATGCCCACGGCATTCATACCACACGGTAGAACTCCTCACTCTGAGCAACTTTGCCTCTAGGACCACCTCTGTCCATCAAATTGTTCGTTAAATATTGGAGATTATTTCAAAAACCAACTTTGGAGAACTAGTCCTAGGTTTTTGGCTCAACCTCGATAACTGTTGAAAAGCTTTAAAAACTATATATTTCCTATGGTAAAGTGCCTTTATTTACTGTAAATGGTCTTTTCCATCTATGATTGAGATGGTTACAGGCTTGCTAATTAAAACATAATATCTTTTTACACATATGCTTAAAGGCCTTAAAGCGCTTGAACCCCGGTAATTGTTGCTTGCAGCTATATTATTATTATTATTATTATTATTATTATTATTATTATTATTATTATTATTATTTAAATGTAGCTTTAATTGTCTTAACCACAAATTATTGGTCAGGAAATTAGCCAAATTTAAGCAAATGGACTTCTTAAAAAGCCATTGCTGTCTCAGAAAAACATCAAAGACAAAATGAAGTTTTTGGCAGAATATGGGAAGTTGTGTGTGGAGTGATGAATCACAATGAAACACGAGAGCGGTGTCTTTGAAAATCTGGTGAGAAAAGCAATAATAAATGCATCTCTACCACAGTGAAGCATGGAGGAAGAGGTGTCATTGTGTCTGGAGCCTTTTTAGCTGCTGGTATTGGTGAGCTACTTCACTGTGGAAAGTCATTTAATGCTTTGGAGTACAGGGGAATATTGCAGAATGACTTGCTTTCCACAACTGAAAAGTTATCTGAAGAGGAATCATCAGTTGTTATTTTCCAGCAAGGCAATGCTCCTGCCCAAACTGCAAAGACAACCAAGAAGTGGCTTGAGAACAAGTCCATCAGGCTTATGTTTTGGCCTGGTCAGAGTCCAGATTTGAACCCTGTAGTAAATATTTATAACAAACTTGGAGACATTTTTTCAACTAGTGAGTGCACGGATCCAATATACTGTTACACATGAGTCCTATTTCTCCACTGTTTATATATATATATATATATATATATATATAACAGTGGAGAAATAAGACTCGTGTATATATTTATGGCTGGTAAATTGTCTTAAGTCACTGGCCACTGGCAGGTGTGGCAAAAAGTTAGTTTTAGGCCCTGGATATACACATAAAAAAAAAATTTAAAAATAATAATAATAATAATAATAATAATAATTAAATAAATAAATAAATAAAATAAAAAAGGAAAATTCTCAGCAAGAGACACGGCTTTTAACATGACTTCACTGCTTGTCCCTTTGGACAGAAGCATCTGTTAAATAAATAAATGTAAATGTATGAACGATGTTAATGTTTTCTTCATTATTCAACATTATTATGTGCAAACTGGAAACATTTGGACATCTTTTTTCTAGTTTCAAAGGGAATGTCAAAAAAAAAGAACAAACAAAAATAAAAACAACTGCATTAATGTTTCCATTAATGTTGTGTTTTAGTGAACGCCATTGTGTCATAGTACTGCTAATAACAGACTGGAGTCTTTTCCTCAATGGCGGCTGTATTTTCATTCATTATGATACTAATATAGTTCAGCATGTCAGAGGTATATCACTCTTTTAATAAACCTGTTAAAGAGCCCCTCATCAGTGCTAGGAAGTCGGATCCGCATTTCTCGGAAACACCTGTTTGCACATCAGGAGGATTTGCAGAATTTGCCAGAAGTACGTAGTAAAATGAATCATTCCTGATCTGAGCATATCAACAGGACTCCTACTTTAAAGATTCATTTTTCTGTCCAACTCTCACAAAAAAATAAAACATGAGTTAAACACTGTAAAAATTCAATGGACCCTGTACTTATTAAATAAATAAATAATTAAAAAAAAAAAAAAAAAAAAAAAAAAAATGAGGGTATTTGCACAGCTCTTTTACATTTTACATTTGTCAAGCTGTAAAAAGCACAATATAACTATCATAAATATCATATATCTTAAGTCATATATATCTTTGTGAGAAAACAGACTGATATTTAAGTTTGAAAAAAGCTGCATAAAGTTTTCTTTTTGTGTTTGACAGGAAAAAAAAAATAATAATAAGAGCATGAGGGTTTGGAAAAAAATAGGGTTTGAAAAAAAAAAATAATGACAGAATTGTACTTTATAAGTGAACTATTTCTTGGAATATAATTTGGCTCTGAGAGATTTAAGCTCATTTGGCTTTGTGGTTCACAATCTGTTGTATTAAATAGTTTATGCTTTGTCATTCCAATAAAGCCTTTCCAATTGAATTGAAAATCAAATTTCTAGCTGACTAATTATTCTAATTATTTTGTGAAGAAATGTGATAGTTTTTTTCTGTATAAGATATGAGAAAGCTGTTGTTGAATTCATGCTGTCTCAGTAATGATTTTGTTGTTGTTTGTAACTTCCAACCTCAAAAATTAGGACATCACGTTTTCGTAATTATTTGAAATACACGTCTTCTTGACAGTAACTGAATTCATCTGGGCGTGTGGTCAGGCAAAACACCATTATCTGTCAATTATCTGTCCAAAAACTCTGGTAGGACGGCAGAATCCAGCCTGGATATCAAAGGTGAACGGCATCACCTGGCTTTCATCTAAATAGTGACACGGCTTTTGAAAGTTGCCCCATTTTCAGGCACCACCTTGATCTTCACTGCATCCTTTAGTCTTTTTTTTATCTTTTTTTCCTTTTAAAGTGTGTGAGGTTCCTGCTGTATTCAGCTATTCCTCAATTCCAGTCATTAGCCATGCACATATCTAACAAGTAAGCAGAAATCCACACATTATGAAATCCAACATCCCCTCACATGCTCATTAAAAAGAATTATACAAATTTAAATATGCTCAAACAACAATGGCTAGATTCTAGCCCTTTCTTCTTAAAGACATTTTGAGTTACATTAGCATAAATAAAATGGTGTGATATTTACAAAATTGAACCATGGTAACCAATGTTTCTTGCAATTATTCTACCATAATTAATTAATGGTTAATGGAAAGATTTTGTTGAATCCGTTTGAAGGGGGTTTGTTTATTCATTTATTTGAATGTATTGTAGTTTTTTTTTTCTTTCTTTTTTTTCAACTACCATGTTGGGTCACAAACACACACAGTATTTCACAACTATGATAGTATAAGGGCAAGACTACACTGTAAAAAATATTTTCATGATTTGTTATCACAACATTTTTTTTCTTTTGTCAATCAACTTAATTAATGTGGTTCAGATAACATAACATTTTGAGTTACTTTTGATTAAACCAATCATTGTATTAACTCAAATTTTTAATTTCAATGAGCTCAAAATTTTAAGGCAACCAGGTAACTTACTTTTTAAGGTAATCCAACAATTCTTTTTTTTACAGTGTATGTTCTGTGCAATCCATCTTGTTCTATTAATTCCTTTACATGTTTTTCATTAGATTTTTGTTTTAGCCTTTTAACTTTGGAGAAAAACCAGGTAAGAGGAGAATGAGATTGGGAGTATGATGCAGACCAGATTTAAACCTGAATCTCTTACAGTAAATCTTAAGCACGTGAGTTACTCTCCAACTTCCCATTTGTAATGTTGAGAAATGATTAATAAAAGCCATCAGTATATGTTATCTCTCAGACTGAGGTTTAGGCATATCTGTTCTCCAGAGATCATTCATAATATATCTCAGTTGTTTTCTTCTTTCTTAAATATTTTCTTATTACTTATATCTGATGGATTTGACTGTAGAATTTTTCCTCTACTGCTCAAATGCATCTTAATACTCGCCAAGGCCTGAATTCCTCAGATGTGATAAAGCACAGTGGGTGAAGTTAGATGGATCAGCCTGTGATGCGGTGAGGTCACATCGACCTCCTCAGCCTTGACTCTTTCTACTCTCTTTATCGCTTTTGTCTTGTTATATTTACATTATTGTTTCAGACATCAGAGACTCAAGCTTGGTGTAAGACAGAAGACTAAATCTCATGTGTTCCCATGGGAACTGAAGGCTCAACATATGGCTTGATGAATCCTCATCCACCTTCACATGGTTAGTCATCAGATTAAGTGATAGATATTGTCATGCTGGTGCCCCAGTTGACCCACTGTGTTGTCATATGACATTTAAACATTTAACATTTGTCTAAACACTACAGCTAAATGATGTGAGACAATAATCAAGCACGCCTGTCTGAAATGTCCAACTTAAGTATTATAAAGTCTGCATTCAGTGGGCTCAGTGCTTCACTTCTCTGCAGAGATTTATGTCATATATATATATATATATATATATATATATATATATGCATATGGACATGTGGTGATGCAATGTATTATCTCTAAAATTAATATTATATTAGATGTGTATTAATATTATTATTCGTCTAGAACACACACATTAGCACAGTCTATTTGCTCCAAAACAGATGTCAGCTAGCGAGTTTCTAAATTTACCTTTAAGCATTCCCATGAGCTGTGATGTCACAAATGCAAAAAAAAAAAAAAAAAAAAATTCATATCCAGATGTGTACAGAACGCTTTGTATGTGATGCCAATTTGACGTTTCACTGCTGAACTTTTGTTCACTTTCAAACTACTCTATGTACACGAATGAGTGTTGTCGGTCAAGCTGTCATTTATTTCTTATATGTGTACTTCTTGATTATGCAAGAGTTTCACAAGGAAAGCCATGTGTCACTACTAAACGTCTCAGGTTACGTATGTAACCATGGTTCCCTGAGAACAGGGAACGAGACACTGCGTTGAAACGCATATGGGGAACGCCTCCGCATGAACCGGTCTCTGAAAAAAATATCAACTCACAACAATCCTATTGGCCGGCGACAGCCTATGACGTCATCGTAGCACGACCCGGAAGTATATAAGGAGTGCCTAGAGAACCAGTCAGTACCTTATTGTCTGAAGGGACTGTTCAGCAGGCAGCCCAGATGCATGGCTAGGAAACGCAATGTCTCCTTCCCTGTTCTCAGGGAACCATGGTTACATACGTAACCTGAGACGTTCCCTTTCGAAAGGGAACTCTACACTGCGTTGAAATCCATATGGGGAACGATATACCCACGCCGCCATGCTTGAGGGGAGTGCATGCCAAAAATGGCTAGACAAACGTCAGAACTAGCAGCTTCAACTGAAATGCCAGAACCACTCCCTCTACGGGTCATACATAGGCTGTCAGTGACAGCATTCCCTATGGCCAACAGCCCAAGCTATAAGCCTCAAAGAGGCCTTCCACAGAAGGCCTACCAAGGCCGCTCAAAGGCTTCTGGAACCAAACTTCTTTCCGAAGAAAAGAGGGTGCCTTTAAGGGAATGTGGCCAGGGGGCCCGAGGGAACCCTAGCCAGTCACTTGTCAGGGGAACGTACTCGACCCTGATTGCCACCAGGGAGCCCGACCTGGTCTACTCTTACAGAAAGCTAGTCTTGGCCAACAACCTGTCTGATCACATTCAGTCTCAAATCACATTCTTCAGACAAGATATCCAGTAAGAGTGACTGCAAAGAGGCAGTAACCAACTCAGACCAGAGCATAGAGACGGGCATCCTGGAGAGCAGGACTCAGCTTAGCGCTTTTTACCCTTACCAATGAGGGGAATAACACTCCGCTCAATCCTAGGATCTACTCAGCGCGTGATTATTTGCACTGAGGAGGCTGTGCACTCTAAAGGAACCCAACAAGGGGAGTACATTTACTAGCCTGGGGGCTGATCCTCAATAGGGAGGCCTCAGAGAGGCCTTCAACCACTAACCAGCTTAGGGAGCTAAGTACTATTCAGGACAACCCTCAAACGAGGGGAGTACAGAGCTCAACCTAACAGATAAACCGTACTGTGGGCACAGAATCATGGAGGCCCCGGAGGGGTCAAACTCTCCAGTGAGGTTGACTAGTTTACTAGTTGACTAGTTTAGCTCAACCTGAGCACACATTCCAACAGGCAATGTACTCAGTAAAAACACTTTTTACTCTTTAAGCAAGAGGAGTACACACTTACGCCATCATGCTCTGAAGGAGGTCCAAACAGGACCTGTGACCTCAGAATGACATGGGCGTCAACCAGTGGCAGTCTAAACTCTAAGGGAGCCAAATCTTAGAACCAAACCATCCAGTGAGGTTAACTAGTTTAGCTCAACCTGAGCTTAATTTATCCACACATTCCACCAGGCAATGTACTCAGTAAAAACACTTTTTACTCTTTAAGCAAGAGGAGTACAAACTTATGCCATCATCCTCTGAGGGAGGTCCAAACAGGACCTGCGACTTCAGAATGACACGGGCGTCAACCTGTGGCAGTGCTAGTTTCCAAGTGAGCAAACTCTAACTGAAACATCTACCAACAAGCCTTGTAATACGACAAGCTGTTGTGCTCTGAAGGAGGCCCAAACGGAGCCTTCTACTTCACACAACACGAGTGTCAGCTTGTGGCAGTGTTCAAGCTCTAAGGGAGCCATATATGAAAACCAAACTATGTAGTGAGGTTAGTTTATTAAACTCAACCTGAGCTTATACATTCCAATAGGCAATATACTCAGTAAAAACACTTTTTACCCTTACAGCAAGGGGAGTACAAACTACGTCACCATACTCTAAAGGAGGCCAAAGTCAGGCCTACTACTCCAGAACACACGGGTGCTAGCCTGTGGCAGTATTAGAGTTACTGAGCTCACAAAGTGTAGGGCAGGAACCAGAACTAACATATTAAAGTACAATAACCTTGAACAACAAGGGAGTACTATTAATCCAACCCTGAAAAATACAGAGTGGGTACTTCACATCAGAAATTCTCACCAAAAACAGATACAATCTGTACTGAACCCTAGGGAACAGGAGCTTTCATAAAAAGCTACAACCATATCACTCAAGCTTGAACATAGTTCAAGGGGTTCAGGGGAAAAACTGAAGTCAAAGTACCACTAGATAGTTCTGGGGGAGCGGGGCCACAGCAACAAAGTTTCTATTCACATAGTGAAAAGGCCCTACACCGCCTGAGACAACGGCACCAGGGAGACTCAGCAATAGTCTGCTACCTTAGCTGCTATCTAATTTGCACCTACACCGAAGGGACAATGGGCCTTGGCCTCACAACTCTAATAAGAGGAGGCCAGAACTAGGAAATCTATACTCACATAACAGGGGTAGTATAAAAAGGGCGTAAAATGCTACTAGCAGACCGCCTAAACCCTAGTTCTAGCCTAGGCCAGCTATAGCTGTGAGCCTATAAGGCCAACACATAAGCATAGATCTGCCTAGGGCTAAGAAACAACAGCCTCTACCAACAACTCTCAACTGAGAGGAGGCAAACTCTGAGAATACTAAATTTCTAAGTAAAGCTCAGAGGAGCAAAGCTCAACCCAAGCACACAATGTCAGGCGGCCTGTAAGGCCGACGCTAAACATAGATCTATCTGAAGTTAGTGAAAGCTAATCTCAAATCTCTAGCATTTACCAGAGGAGAAAGCTAATTAACCAAAAGTTGGCTAACAGTGCGGCTTAGTTAAAGCCGACATCTGAATACATATGAACGGTGGCTTCACTATCGGAAGCCAACACATCCGAAAAAAGGGACAAACAAAGTACTACCCTAATAATATATTGTTACAGCCAACCTAATGGAACTTCAGGGCCCTTAGTCCGCATTCTATACAGGAAACTGATTATAAATATAAATATAAAGAGACCTACCAAGCCAATTTCAGCAGGTCTAACTGATATGCTTACAAACAGACATTGTGTGTAAAGCAACACCCGCCTGACCTGCTGCCGCGTATAGAACGTTGGAGCCTATCTATATCACGAGATAGTTGCACTCATCTCGTCAGTAGGAGGCATCGACACGTACTCATACTCACTCCATCAACACCAGCGAAAAACCTGCTGATGTTGATGAATGCGAGCTGAATACAGGTCCTTCCATGCCTTCTCGATCTCAGTATGAAGATCAAGAAGGAACGGAAAGCTTACAGTGGCTGGAGGATTATGGCAAAAGGAACCGTTCGACGAACAATCCGCGAGCGGTTTCTTTCTTAACCTGCTCCAATGGCAGCCGCATTCTGCCAGAGGCGCGTTCCATAATCTCACACAGCTGTACATACATGGGGGCAGGGTGGCTTTGAGGATTCAGGAGGCTCACCATCTTCATCTTCATCAGCCATCTCCTGCTCTCTTGTTTGGCTTAGAGCAAGAAGAGCAACTGCTGCTGAATCTAATGATATCATAGACAACACATCATCATAATCACACAGCTCTCTCCCGTCAGCCGTCGAAGGTCGCGGGGAATTTCACCCCTTCAACTCTTCAACAAGCTTCAGCTGAGAACCCCATGATCTAGTCTCTACTCTGCCTCAGCAAGAGTAAGACCCGAACCATTAGGTGCAGCTGCCGGTCCTTCTCCTCTTGAGGAAAAGACCAGAAGAGAGTGGAGCATTTTACAAGTAAAACACACTGCAATAACAGACAGATCCCTCAAGAACTGCCTGTACATGCTCTTTTGTTCTCATAAAAGACACATATAAGTTATGTGTGTGATCAGATGTCAACACTTTGGGACACGGATGTACACACTTCCTGAAACGTTTGTCAGACATAAATTGTCTTACCTTAATATCGGTTTGATATCGTTTCAAACAGAACAGTCCCTGAAGACGAAAAGATACTGACTGGTTCTCTAGGCGCTCCTAATATACTTCCGGGTCGCGCTATGATGACGTCATAGGCTGTCGCCGGCCAATAGGATTGTCGTGAGTTGATATTGTTTTCAGACACCGGTTCACGCGGAGGCGTTCCCCATATGCGTTTCAACGGAGTGTAGAGTTCCCTTTCGAAAGGGAACTAAATTTGCTCAAATCAAGTGTAGCCATAGGTGATTTACAAATTGAATTAAAAAAAAAAAAAAAAAAACCTTTAATTGAAAACTGACTAAAAATACCTACCTTTGCCATTCCTTAAGAGATTACAATTCCATTTCCAAGTGATTACTTCCCTCTGTGTATCACTTTGATGTTGAGTTTGCTTTTATTTCTTTATTTATGGAAAGGTAGTGCAATTATGACTAGTACTTTTTTTTTCCGGTTAATCTAGAGCATGTGCACGTTCAGCCTTGGGGTTGTGAGAGTTTTCTTTTTCAGATTGTTAATTTCTAGATGGTAGGAAATTGTCTCTGTGCTATTTGATTTGGGAATTTTGGATCAAAGGGATGCTAGAAAGCTTCTGGGAAGACCAATCTCTGAGAAAGGATGTTAATAATCAGACTTTTTAAATTCATGATTATAGGCCGGGTGCAAATCACACTCTTAATTTATGTTGTACATTATTTTGAGTCGAACAACTGCTGTTTCCCAAATCAAAACGTAGTTTGTTCAGCATGAGTTTACTTAAGTGCGTCGTTACAACTGTCAATTGCAAAGACCAATAGATTGTCTCTTGATTGTCTTCCCAACCTGAACTGTATGAAAATTACACAGAAATTACGTTATCTTGCTGAGACACTCAAAGTTTTAGAATATTGCTGAATATAGCAAAATAAATAATTATGGCTTTGGATAAAAAAGGGATTCAGAAAAGGGATTCATATGCTGTAAGGTGCTCTGCAGCTGCTTCTCTTTGGGATGGAAACAGCACACAATTACAGTGGCAGCCACATCTGCACTATAGTGAAGTATTCCACACATATAGTATATTTCCATATACAGAAACACTTGGTGCAATCATACATCATCTGGACTGAAGTTTAGGCACTGTGGAATAGCTACTCGTGCCTGCAATTATGCAACATGAAATATGTGTCTGTCATGCCGTAGACTATTGGCAACTGGAGAGCTTGGAGGAAGAAGAGGATGAGGAGGCAAAGAGTTCATGCAAAAACAGCCTTTGTTTAATGTTTTTATAAGTGTGGAAACTATTGCAGGGAAATAAGTATAATTACCTGTTTTATATATATATATATATATATATATATATATATATATATAGTAGTAGTAGTATGAAATAAGCTGGCAAATTTATTTTACATTTTTTACTTAGAAGTAAAAAGTTGGAAATATCTTTGCAGTGACATACTGTTAAGTTCACCCAAAAATGATAATTACCCCATAATTTACTCACTCTCACTTTCTTCTTTCAGCCAAAAACAATCTGAGTTATATTAAAAAATATCCTGGCTCTTCCAAGCTTTATAATGGGAGTGAATGGTAACCAGTATTTTTGAAGCCCAAATAAGTGCATCCATCCATCATAAAAGTAATCTATACGGCTCCAGGGGGTTAATAAAAAACTCATCGCTTCGCTTCAGAAGGCCTTTATTAACTCCCTGGAGCCGTATGGATTACTTTTATGATGGATGGATGCGCTTTTTTGGGCTTCAAAATCTCGGTTACTACTAAGTCCATTATAAAGCTCGGAAGAGCCATACAATATTTTTTTTTAATATAACTCCGATTGAGTTTGACTGAAAGAAGAAAGTCATATACACCTAGGATGTCTTGAGGATGAGTAAATTATGGGATAATTTTTGGGTGAACCTGTTCATTAACCCTTTAATGAGCATCCAGACGCTGTCTACACTGCTGAGAGAGATGTTTAGATGAATATATAAGTATGCGCTGCACACTTTCCTCTCAATAACAAACACAACAAAAATGACAGCGGTGAGAAAACAGCAGTTAAGAAAGCATCTGATCATAGCAATGTGGATATATGTACACCAACTCTGCAATTCACCGACATAGTGTCAACAGATGATGAGGTTATTAAAATTACACTGTTATGATAGTTTGATTCTAAAATATATTTTGAGACTATAGACTGTATAGATCTGGCTATGTGAGACTATAATTTGAATTAATCCCTTTTCTTTGCATGACACAATGGCATTACAGAATGGCTTTTTAGACATTATCCTGAACATTGTATAGGCTAAGCATTCATTCATGTGTCATTGACACCCTTTTGATTTTCCCGGGCTAAAATAACAGTCCTTCTCATAAATATTTGTCTACAGGCTTTTATAGACAACCTAGACAGTCGGCGAAGGTCTCATTTTTTTTACAAGTTACACGTTGATCACACATTGACAATAAAAAGTGACATACATGAACTTTAATTTAAGTAGTGTAAAAATAAGCTGATATTACTAAACTAAAACACTTGACCATGGGAATAGAGGGAGTAAGAAACATTAGAAACAAAATTCTCTCAAGCAGAAAATCGTTAGTAAATTATAATTTCTATTTAACAGAGAGAATAAATTCCCCACATGCTCAGTGTTGGACTGAACCTACATTTCACCACTTCTGTGCTGAAATTCATTTATTGCTCATTGCATTTAGATCCACGGATGACTAATTATGGTAATTGGCTTGAAGATGTAATTACAACACATTCAAAATTATATTATTCAAAAGAATAATTGGCTCTCTTTTTGTAAAACCTTCCAGATGGACTGAATCCACTATTCTGTGATCGTGGTTTTTTTTTTTTTTTTTCTCTCCATTTGGGAGTATCACTAAAATATATTTTATAGATAAAATATTGGTACAGTTGTGAGATAATAATGTATGACTGTAGGACTCTTTCTCTGTTTAAGCTCAAATGAGAATGGTGATGTAGCTAACATACTGACATATCTTTTTCAGCATTCAACAAAGCTCAGTGACACATTTGTTAAACCACATACTTCATGAGCTAGCACCGAATTTATAGTTGAATATGTGCTTTATAGTTGGTTACAGATTTAGACAATTAGAACATTGCATCTGCCAGACACCAGACATACATAAAAGATTCCTCAAAACACCATTCAGGGGTATTATTGATCTGAGTAAACAGAGAACATTGTCTCTTCAATGTATCCAGGTTTCTTCTACAGTTCAGTATATTTACTGTATTCCACATGACTCTTACTTTGCAATTTAAGTCATTTGGCAGGAATAAAAGCAGTTATTGACAGGTTGAATGCTACTCTAAGTCTCTTGCCGTCTCATGTAAAAAAGAAAGGAAAGAAAGAAAGAAGAATTCTTATTGAATTCTTATTTGCTTCTCAGATGTTTCTTTTGAGGAAAAAAAAAAAATAATAATAAACTTAAGTCTGGTGTTAAGGTCCATCTCAAAGCGTCTCTTTTGACAAACTTTTGGTTGGATTGTCAAAAAAACTATTTATTGATTTTTTTTTTTTCTTTTCTTTCTGAACTTCAATATTGTGTGAAGCAAGTATTGCTCATTCAAAATTTTAAAATAATTTTTCTTTTAACCCTGTAAAGCCTGATTTTTGTCATTATATATACATATATATATATGTCGTTTTAAATGTGGGGGGCAAACCCATATAATGTAATGATGATTGAGAGAGATGTACAAATAAATGTTCCCTCAAAGCCTTGTAGATCATAATATTTGATGCTCACATTTTCATATGACAAAATAAATAAATAAATAATGTATGAATAATCAAGTAAACCTAAGTTGCTTCAGTTCAGCAAGTGTTCATCTTGCTTGAGTTATTCTTATGTTGACTTAATAAAGATTAGTAAGGATTTCACAGCCAAAAAGACGTGTATCGTGACCTGAAGGGGGACAATTTCACAATTGGGTCTTTTACTTGCTAAAAAGTATAAACTATCAACAGAAGGCATGGAGAAGATTGTGTACAACAGGTTTTCAGCAAAGTTTTGATCATGTTGATTATTTAGAGGCCTAAATTTGTGCATCAAATATGATACAGTTATAGGGTTAAAGATATGGAAGCTTGTTTCAACCACGGAATAAAACATTTTTTAAAGATAATTGTGACTTTTTATCTCATAATTCTGACATTTTTTATTTCTCACAATTGCAAGTTTACATCTCACAGTTCTGACTGTTTTTCTCGAAATTGTGAGATCTCGCAACTGGAGTTTACAGTATATCTTGCAACTCTGACTTCATTTCTCAGACTAAAAAAATACTTTTTTATCTCAAAATTCTGACTTCATAACATGCAATTGGAAAAAAAAGTCAGAATTGTGAGATAAAAATTTGCAATTACCTTTTTTATTTTTTTCAGTGGCGGAAACAAGCTTCCATATAAAGATGTACGTGACCAGCAAAGTTTAAAAGTAGTCTTTTTTTTTTTTTTTTTTTCAGTTCAGATGATAGACACGCGAATAGGTGGTCCTTCACTGCCGCTAAAGTTGTCATCTTGATCAGAGCTGCTATCTGCATTATTTTAAAACTCTTTACTCTCACTGTATGTTTGTTGACTTGTAACTATCGACTTGTTTCTCCCAAGGAATTTTAGGAGAAACATCTCAGAAAAGTTGATACATCAATGAATCACAGCTGAGCACTCTACTGAGTCTCATGAGCAACCTTTTCCAATGGGTCATTTCATTAACCTCCCTGTGTTTCCCACAAATGACACCGATATTGTCAAATGGCAGCCCTATAATTGACTTCAAATATAGTTTCTCCCTATTTAAGTGACGTCCTGAGTAATAGGTCACATAACCCCTATATGTTTAGACCTGACCTTCATGTGACATTAAGACTTGGCTTAATGATTGAATTGACGTCAAAGGACACAGCCTGTGTCCTCGAATCAAAATAAAATAAAATCTCCTCTTGTCTCGAAGCAGACTGAAGGGGCTTTGCAATCTCCCGCTGTGTGAGCCTTGCTAATTTGCTAGGCTTTCTTTCTTTCTTTTGTGCTAGTTGTGACAAAAGTGAGTGTTGATTCCTAATTCTTTTTGGATTTTTTTTTTCTAAGTCTCAGGAGATTGTCAAGCAAAAGACAGTCACCTCTGTTTCTCCCTGAACTGATCTTTAAGGAGTTTGTTTTGCTTTTGTTTAGGACTTCATTAAAATTTGATCAGGCTTAGCACTGTAAACCAGCTTCCATCACTGTGCATGCTGTCAATACTAAAACGCTGCCCTCACAAGGTCATGCTTCTGATAAGATGCACAGGTGACCTCAGCTGGACTGAATGAATTTGCATCCGTTTGATAAAGGTATGGTTGGAAACAAATGTCGTATATGCATAGTAAAGAGATGAAATAGGATGCCATAAACATGTTGTGTATTTAATAAATCACATACACGTATATGAGCAAACACTGGAACTTTGAGGAAGGTCTCTGACTGAAAGACATATAAAGAAGATAAAGGCAGTGCTAAAAAGGTCAAACCCAGAGAAATGTTGCTCTTTCTCAGACATTTCTCCTAACATGCCTTGAAATAAGCTTAACCCATATAATATGCATTAACCATATGAGGACATTTTTAGGGGAATGGAGCAGTAAAATGATATGTGGTTACCTACAGTAAGTAAAAGAAAATGGTGAATTCAGTGTGTTGATATGTGGTTGCTAAGGTGCCATACACACAGAACACGTTTTTCCATTTCACTACTTTTCCATTGTTTTTCAGTGTATACATGCGCTAAATGGGTGTGTTTGACAGTTGCGCTCATGGTTCACACTAGTGTTGTCACAATACTGAAATGTCCAACTTCGATGCGATACCTTGAAAAATATCGATATTCGATACCATTTTCGATACCATGGGGAAAACTGCCATTTACACCACTATACAGGGCTGGATTTCCCGATAACGTTGTCTCTTAGTGCGCTACGAAGACTCTAAAGGTAGACCTTAACTGAAGATATACCGTTTCTAGGCGTGTTGCCTGAACTATACCTTAGGAGGCTGCTTAAGATATACCTTCTTAAGTGCGACATTACCGGGTGCTGTCCATGGCAGTGGTGCTGAATTGGTTGATATCGATGGCTCGAGAATCGATAATTCACGTTATACAGGGGCTGCTTCACTGCGTTATGTGAGAAATGGTGATCTTTATAAAAGAAGCACTTCAGAAGTAGAAATTACATTTATCAGGATCTTATAAAAATAATCCAAATTGCAAACTAAATCTATATTGTAATTTATCTATATTCTGGGGGCTCTATATTCTAGCTGAGCCCCCAGCATGAGTTTAAGGCGACCGTTATTTTAGAACATTATTTTAGAATATATTAATTCCTTGGAGACGCGTCATGCAGCTGACAGATATGTAGGTATCGCGTTTATTTTGTTTTTCCTTTTTTATTCAAAATATTCACAAACTTGTTAACTATATCATGAATTTTATGATATATTCCGTTTGTAAAATATGTGGAAATGAATGTGTTTTGTCACGCGATGAGTTTGCACCGCAATTCAGAGCTGTTGGATTTACGAAAAATTTTCCCTGAGATGCATAAAAGTAAGTGGTCGGTGAACTGGGAGAGGAATAGAGTAAACTTTATTGTTTCATACACAATGTGTATCTGATATGAATAAAACACTTCGTCAAATTATATAACTGAAAGGGTTATTATTGCAGCTGTTGCCAACTGCTTTCAATTGAAAGTAGCTAAAACTGGTAGCTAAATGTCACTAGATGACATCATAATGGCAAATTCAATAATCTATATAAATATTAATATAGATCAGTGGGCAAAATAAGAATTTAGATAAGGATTGTCCAAGACAAAATCGGCATAGACATCAGTCAGTGTATGGAATTTGATTTTAACGAACTATAAATGTCCTTTTTTTATATAGCCTAGTACTCCATTCAAATTAGGGCTGGACGATTATGGCCTAAAATCAAAACCTCGATTAATTGAACATTTTACCTCGATTATGATTAATGAATGATTATTTTGTTTCTGTTGTTTTTTTGGGTTTTTTTTTTTTTTTTTTTTTTTTTTGGGGGGCCCTCATAGTTCACTGACAAGGTTTATACTGTAAATATGATTGACTATTAAAGTTTTTTAGGTGGGACTAACAGTAGTATTCAGTTAAGAAATACTTGAAAAAAAAATGAAAGTAATCAAATGTAAAATAATGCAGATTAATGCTTACAATTAAAGTTACAAAAGTTATTCAGTCAAGAGCAGAGTGATTTTCTCTTTCTCTTTTGTTCTTTTATGAACATGACAGACAGCAGCAGGTTTATTAGGCTGCTGTCACTTTAACAGCTTATGGATCTAATATACTGTTACACAACTTGCATTTTCTCAACTATTTACGCTTCAAAACTGTATACTCGGCAAGATGGGCATTTTGACATAATTTTGTATGTATTTGACTATTTAAGCGCAATAAGTCACAAAAAAGAGCTCAATCGGGTACTCGCGAGCTGATTGAGAGGCAGCTTTATCGGAGCGCCACTTATATAGATCAGTGGTGCGTGTGCTTTTGGTGTGATTGTGAAACTGAATGACTAAAATTATGCGCAATACAAGCACTATTCAACTGGACCGAATGAGACAAGTGGGTGAGAGGAGGCGGGTGTGTGTCATTTCAATGTCAGAGAGAAGAGAGAGCGAGAACACGCAGCTGCTATCGGTGTATCGATACTGCAGAAAAGGAGTATTGGAACCGTTTCAGATATTTCAGTATTGAGACATATCGAAATATTTTTTCGAAATAACACTTGTTCACACAGAAAGCGTTAAAAACACAAGACAGGTCAGTGTAATGGAGAAAAAAAAAAGAAGCTATGAAGCTAGAGCTATGTTTTTTTTTTTATTTTTTAAAGTTGAACTTTTTTTAGAACGCCATGTCATGCTTGAGATGCGACGGTCAAACACGTCCATCTAGCGCAGAGGTGGCGAACGACCGTCCTGGAGAGCCACAGTCTTGTAGAGTTTTGCTTTAGCGTGTGTAACAATGGAAAAGTAGTGCAGTGGAATAGAAAAACGGGGTGGGGGGTGTGTGGGGTTGACAAGGTGGTAGCTTACCAAGACAAAATAGATATGCCTCGGATCTGTCCTTCAGTTAGGCAGTAGGCCCACAGCTTAAGGCCCGTTCACACCAAGAACAATAACTATAAAGATAACTATAACGATAGCTATATTAGCCACCAGCGGATGATATTGTTCTATTTATTCTAAGCGCGCACTGCAGTTTTGTTGCCTGCCGCTTTAAAGGGAACCTATTATGCCCCTTTTTACAAGATGTAATATAAGTCTCAGGTGTCCCCAGAATATGTCTGTGAAGTTTCAGCTCAAAATACCCCACAGATCATTTATTATATCTTGTTGTAAATGCCCATTTTTGAGTGGAAGGAAAAACATGCAGTTTTTGTGTCTTTAAATGCAAATGAGCTGCTGCTCCCCGCCCCGCTTTCCAGAAGAGGGTGGAGCCTGCACAACTCGTTCCTCGGATACTCTGCCAAAAACTAACAAAACATCTGTTTGGTTTTGATTATCATCTCTATCGCAGCCACGCTCATGTGACATTGTAGTTCTTTATTATCATGAAAGTTTATTATTTGCATGCATTTTAAAGCCATAACAGTTTAAACATCTGATATATTTAGGTTTTCTGAGTGCACACATCCGAATGGAAAAAAAGAAAAAAAAGAAAAAATCATCGCCAAGAAAATTCATGGACAGTCTCTCACGTATGCAAGAGATGGCCAATGGAATCACCAATAGTGATTTGGCTTGTAAGAATGTGATGGGAAATGTTGGTGTTCATTTTGAGATTTCTGACTTTGGTATCTTGGCAAATTTGAAGAGTTTAAGACATTGTGAGATCTCATCTGACAAGTTAAAAGATCAAGTCAAAAATAAATAAATAAATAAATAAATGATGCACATTGATGTAACAATTGAGATATTAATGATAGCACTTAAAAATGGAACAAGACATCATTTAAATGCAAGGTTGAACAACAAATAAATGTATTCAGGGATTAAGCAAGAGTTACCTGATTTACGACCCAATAATATGCATCAAGTAGTACTCGACATCTCAACCTTTGGCCTTCTGCATTTTCTAAAGGACATGCAAAAATAAAGTCATAAAGTAGGGCGCCAAATAAATTAGCTAAAAAGGCTGTTTGCTTCTTTCACTCAAGGTCTCTTATATTTAGCCTTCATTGACCTCTCTGTATAATCTCTCACTTTGAGCTCCCCAGTCAAGTATGAAATAGGGCCTGAAAAACATGTCCGTTGTACATTGCCTTCATCTACATATAAATTGGAAGCATGTATATTAGACTCATAAATGCAGAGTTCAGAAGAGTTCAGAACAGTTGTCATCTCATCAGGGAGTTAGGAGTTGATTAGAAAGCCCGCATTTTCAAAACATAACAACTTGGATATATACAGGATTTGGATGCAGGCGCTATGTTCAGAGTGCTTGATTGATTGATGCAGGTCAAGAGTGAATCAACAAACGACTTTTGGGTGGTCAAGTTCAGGGGCAAAAGGGGAACGTGCACGTGATCATCATGACATTAGCTAAAAAAAAAAATGGATTCATATGCTTTTCTAATGTACATGTTAATTAGAGCTGCACGATTCTGGATAAATTGAGAATCATGATTCGCATGATTAAACAGGGATCACGATTCTCACATGATTCTGAACAGACAGCTAAACAAAATAACATGTTATTTAGTAGAGGTTCTGACAAATGTTAATTGCTGCAGTCTATTTAAAATGTTTAATGAATCTGAATGAATTATTTTAAAAAAAATCGGTTTGAATGAATGATTCAATGACTCACTCATAAATACTTCACTTGTTTTATTACTGGATGAATCAGAGTTTTTTAAACAAATCTCTTGAATGAATGATTCAATGAGAAATGTATTTTTTTAACAGTCTCTTGTCGCCAACTAGTGGCATAACAATGTAATTGAAACAATCGATATTTGATGCACCATGTTACTTTCAAAAGGCGATTTACTCTATTTTGATCACTTCTCTAGACATCAGTGTTTATATCCAAACTATAAACATTTATCCCAGTACTTCTGTGATAATATGAATATTTGTAACACAGAAATAATGATACTGTGTGGTTGACTGTTTTGAAGCTGTTTCTTACCTAGCCTATACATGACGACTGCTCTCTCTGGCTCAGCGGCAGCGCCGACACAGATTTGAATGATCCAGTGTGATTTTGTCAAAGGTTTAATAGATACAGGTGAATCATTGTCATTTAGGAATGAGTTCCTTAACGAATAATCGTGCAGCTCTAGTGTATTAATTTTTCAGGTAAAATATCCAAATATTTTTCAAACAAGATACATCTATTTCAGAAGCAGCCCAGCATAAGATATCAAATATACAGTATGCTTTCAGAAATTGTACATTGAGTGCATTTTGTCTTAATCAACTGGCAGATTATAAAACAAGTTTTTAAAAATATATATGTATATAGCCTAGTACCTAATATAACCTGTCAGGATATTTCAATTATGTAAATATACTCACATGAAAGGTCTTGTTACCTTATTGGAAACACCCTCATATTTCGCTTTGAGTTGTTGATTACTCGTAAACCCTGTATTGATTTAGTTTAACACTTGATTTGGCTTATTACTTTCAATGTCACCTCGGCTGACAAACCCTAGCCTTGTGAAACTGATCTGGCTATTAGTGAGCACTTTGCAATTGAAAGTCAATAAAATATGTATGTTTGGTTTGCCAGACTGCACGAGCGCCAGTCCGCGTACGCTTCACTTGCATTGCCGGTTATGTTTTATCATTGATCTATAAGTTAAGTGTAATCTGTCATGAAGGTTTTTCTGAACAACAGATACGCTCAACTGGCAGTCGTCGTTCTACACCGAGCTTTTGTCCGTATCATGTCTCTCCCTTTAAGAAGAGTGGAGAAATTGTAGCAGGCAAGTGGAACTAATACCTTTATCTACCGTTGTTTGTTTCTGCTACAGCGGTTAAGTCAATACTGCTGTGAAGACCCGCTAGATGTTGAGTGGAATTCAGGCCAGGCTTTGATAGCAACACTTCTATGTTCTTGGGTTCGCTGTGCCTCTTTTCCTTGGCGCACAACTCAATCTGTGACGGAACATGAGGTCACAGGACATTCTGTTTTTTTATCCCCTCCTTCATTTCCTTCATGGTGTGGATTTGACAAAGGGAAACTAGCCTGTTATCGGAGAGGCCATGCATCCAGACATGGCGCCACATCCAATCTTTTCTCCGAGACAGGGGGTTTTATGGACTCTTCAAGGGGAGCCAAGGTCTTTCTTTCTCACTGCTCTTGCTGAAAGGTCTTTCTCTCTCCCTCCTTCCATTTCTTTTATGGGGAAGATGCTCTGCACCTGCAGGAGTGAGCGAGCCTATCTCTTTCTCTCTCTCTCTCCCTCTCTCTCTCTTGCCTGTTCTTTTTACACTTTCACTGAGGTCGTCTTCCTTTCTATTCACTCTTTATGTCTCACTGCTCTCCCTTCAAGCCTCTCTCTTTTTTTGTCTAGTTCTGGACTGATGTCCTGTCAAAATAATAGAGTCTGAATCAATCCACTCACAATCTCCGAGGCCGGATAAAGGTTAGAGTCTGAGACTGTTGAATGGCCATCGACAAAGTTGTATATTATAATGGGTTTATTTGAAGATTGTTTTAAGTTCACTTAAATTAAAAGTTGTTAAAATATTTTAAATGTTACAAATGATAGCTTTCAATTATACTGAATGGCTACTCATTTAATTCCCAGAGAGTGAGAAAAAAATCCATTTAATATAGACATGAGTAGCAGTATTGGTATTGACGATATTGACCTTTATTCATTGTACTTAATAAAGATGCCATTAAGCCTCTGGTGCTGTTTTTGACCGAAAAATTTTGCGGTTTTTTTTTTTTTTTTTGGGGGTTTTTTTTTAGAATTTTTTTACTTTATCAGAATAGTATGAAACTTGGTAAAGGTTTTGGCACTTGCTATGTAAACACACACAAAAAAAATAATAAAATAAAAAATCATGGACATGATTTGAAAAGTTTAAATGGTCCTGAAAAAAAAAGAAAAAGTCACAATTGTCCTTCTCACGGTCAAAAATGACCGCATTGGAGATGAATGGGAGACGAATTTCATCTAGTGAAAACTTTTGGTACTGCGGCCAAACAAAATCTTACTGAAAGCTCATTTTTTGAGATATCCAGCTCAAATTTGGAACTTGTTTAGATTTATAGCTTTGATTTTCTTGCAGTTTTAGAGTAAAATGTGTTTTTGAAAATATATATTTCATATAAAAATTGAAAATAGTATTTTTGTGCATTTTTCATAATAAATGTAAAATTCTGTAACTTTTTGTAAGTTAACTTTTTAAAACTTTTTTTTTTTTTTTTTTTTTTTCATTTCAGCAATAATTTGCCAAGTGTCATCTTTGAAAAGAGATCACAATTAATTAATCAAAATTTATGACAGTTTAAGTTGGAAATCATATTTATGTCTATACTCAAAAAGTGAATAAATGGATTATAACTACAGCGTAAATATAATTTAGTACCATAAAATCCCCTAAAAATACAAAATATTATCAAACTAAAATATGGTACATTCATTTCATTGAAATACATAAAAAAGTCATTTTTGACTGACACGCGAGGAGTTAAATATCCCATAAGAATGGAAAAAAATATCCCGTTTTTGTTGTTTCCACATTAATTTGGAGATTCAATGTGAAAATTAAAATATAAAAGTATATGACAAATTTTAATGTTAGGTTCGATTAATTGCGACAGACAGACAGACAGATAGATAGATATTGTGGTTGATTTAATGCACCTTTAAATGGATGTGGAACATTTAGAGGAATTAGACAAAATCATAAATCATTAGTTTTGCTTTGGCCCATTAGTGATGATACATCGTCGAACACAGACACAGGCCGCTTGAGAAAGAGTTTGTTTCTGTTAATGCTAGTCTTGTAGGATCATTGATGCCATTGTAGGTCTTGTACTATTTGTGGCCTGTATGTCTTCCATCAAACCGCCCTCTATGACTAACAAAGATTATTGAAGTGAAGTTGATATTAAGACTAGTGTCATTCTTTGCCCTGAGTCTCTCTCTCTCTCGCTTGTTCTCCCTCTCCTCTTTGTAAAGGTCAAGCACTGATGGATTATTATAAATTACTCATTCTTATTATGGCTGTATTGTAATAATGCAGATATTGATAGTACCGTTGAGAGAAAGAGTGCACATTGCCTCTCAAAAAGCGCATCAATCATTTGTGTAACATAATAGCAGAGCAGTTTCCATCTCTAAAGACAAATGCATAACCATGCATAAATGCAGATAAACCCCGGGGCCGTAATGCTATAGACGTCATTACTACCAGCATCCAACTTCAAGTCGCATCATATCTCAGTCTCTCAAATGAGATCATACAGCAGTTATTTTTACCTCGTGTAACTCAATCGCAGTCTGAAACTGGAACATTTATTTAACATAAAACTGTAATGGAGTGTAACTGTGTGGTTCCCGGATGCAAAAATCACATTCAGTTTTCTCTACAGATTAATTTGTTTTCAACGATAACTTAGAAACCATTCAATACAGACCTATCATGAGCTTTGAGGTTATTCTTTTATTTACATACACTACCATTTAAAATTTTATGCTTACCTAGACTGCATTTATTGATCAAATATACAGCAAATTGGATATATTTGAATATTTTTTAAAATTTAATTTATTCCTGTGATGCAAAGCCTGAATTTTCAGCATCATTACTCTAGTCTTCAGTGTCACAAGATCCTTCTGAAATCATTAATTGCTTCTTATTATTGATGTATTGCTTAATATTTTTGTGGAACCATGTGATACATTTTTTGGTTAATGACTTCATTAAGGGGATAGTTCACCCAAAAATGAAAATTATCCCATAATTTACTCACCCTCAAGCCATCCTAGGTGTATGACTATCTTCTTTCAGACGAACACAATCAGAGATATATTTAAAAATATCCTTAGGCCTTAGTAATTTAAAACTTTATCAATTCAAATAACTAGCTTCCGGCGGATGACCGTACGCAGAATGCGCAAGTCGATTTGTGGCGGAAGAGTATCCTTTGACCTGACGCACAACGTAATGACGAACGCTGAGGCGCAGAGGATAGAGCAAAACAAATCACCGGTCACAGATTATAAGTCTAAAACGATAATTTTTAAAGAGAAATTTCGGAGGATTTCGATATAAGAGAAGAGGAGCTTAAATTTGTTGCACAGCCCTATTTGTTTGAACCGTGAGAGGCGTCAAAGCTTACGCTACTCCTACATCCTGCGTCATACATCGCTTCAGAGGATTACTCATTTGGCGCAAGTCGACTTGCGCATTCTGCGTACGATCGTCCACCGGAAGCTAGTTATTTGAATTTATAAGGTTTTAAATATGGATATTTTTCTTACAAAAACGCATTGCTTCGCTTCAGAAGGCCTTTATTAACCCCCTGGAGTCGTATGAATTACTTTTTTTCTTTTTTTTTAAGGATGGAAACATTATTTTTGACTTCAAAACGCATTCACATTCAAACCTTGGAGGACTAATGATATGTTTAAATATATCTCTGATTGTGTTCGTCTGAAAGAAGATAGTCATATACACCTAGGATGGCTTGAGGGTGAGTAAATCATGGGATAATTTTCATTTTTGGGTGAACTATCCCTTTAAACAGTGTTTTGAAATTACCATGGAGAAAATAAATGGAAAAAGTACTTCTGGAACAAACGTCACTGTTGTGCTCTATATATAGCCCAAGCATTAAAGATCAAATAAGAATTCTTACATCACTATGAGCTAAAAGGAAGATCAACAAACTGAATATTAGATGTTGCAGGCCCGCTGCACGACTTTAGATCAAACAGCCAGTGGTGCGTTCTCTACCTGCAGATCTTTAGGGACGAAGCGGGCAGCTTCCTATTGGTTCTTACCCTGTAATATCTATTCACATGTATTATCTCAAAGCACCCTCATGCTCAGAGACGTTTGAGGCTGTTCCTTTGGGAGATGGAGGCCATGTCAGATAGACACTACTGAGACGGTACAAGTTGGACACTATTTTGCTTTTCTGCTTTTGCACCCAAAAAAAAAAAAAAAGAAAAAATGTAAGCATTAGTAGTAGACATGCACTCTCTGTAACCACAGGCCCGCTGTCTGCACCCCCCTTAGGGACCCCAGTGCACTTCTACTATCAGTGTGCTCGAGATGTTTTTATCTTACTCAGCCTTCTCTCTTTGCTTCACATTCTTCATTGCATCAAAAGCATGTTGTCCTGATACTCTATTATATTTTATCTGCTCTCTGAGTCAAGTATACAGACAGAAAATATGATGCACTGAAGTACAATGCTATCTCTTACGATATACTGGACATACAGTATGAGAGTGTCTCTTGAAAAATGTCAAGAACATGGTGTTAGTCTTATTTCACATCAATATCACAGGGAATAAAACACACACACATACACATGGGGACTTACACATATTGTATGGGGACTTTCCATAGACATAATGATTTTTATATTATACAAACTGTATATTATATCCCCTACCCCTAAACCTACCCATCACAGAAAACTTTCTGTATTTTTACAATTTCAAAAACCATCACTTAGTGTGATTTATAAGCTGTTTTCTT
Organism: Mylopharyngodon piceus; assembly: GCA_039654765.1. NCBI lineage: Eukaryota > Metazoa > Chordata > Actinopteri > Cypriniformes > Xenocyprididae > Mylopharyngodon > Mylopharyngodon piceus. Next base: position 15,089,148 of record CM077440.1, on the reverse strand, counting down.
CATGGGGACCAAAAAATGTACCCACCAGGACAAGGATTTTGGATATTGGCATCTTTGTGGGGATTTTTTGTCCCCATAACGTATACCTGAACCACACACACACACACACACACACTGCACTTTTACATTTTTAATTATGTTTACTTAGCGTTTTGAATTACAAAGGCATCAGCATGTCCTCATAATAGGTGGTGTGGCCTGAAACCTGAATACACACTACAATATACATTTAAAAAATAAATAAATCCTTAGTTTGATTTATAAGCTGTTTTCCTCATGGGAACCAAAAACACAAACAAACAAACAAACAAAAAATGTCCCTACAAGGTCAAAAATGACTACTACCTTTGTGCAGACATAACGTAATAACGTGGAAAGCAGTTATCTTGAGTACAGTAATTGATGGAATTAGACTGCTAGTAGATATTGTGATAAGTTTGTGTTTAATTCTGTATAGACAGACAGACAGATTGATGATTTCACCTTACCCATAACTCTGTTTTCATTGTGGTCATTTTCAAAAACCTACAAAATCACAGTATGTACCAAAGACCATTAACTGCTTTTTCGTGGAGTCCAACCAATGAAGGGTGACAATTATTGTCTGCAGACGGGGGTGTTTTCCTCCATTGGCCGGGCATTGATGCATGGCAGTGGGTTGTTAGACAAATGTGAGACGCTGTGCATCATTAGTGCTGATTCATTTATGAAGACTAGATTGATTTCACTCTGCAGTAACTGTGTTTCTGAAAAAGAAACATGTCCTCCATTCGATTATGAATTCTCTCGGAGTTACACGCGACGGTCTAATCACATCTGATGAATAATGTAATCAGAAGTAAGAATGGAAGGGGAGGAGTTCTGCACTGTAATTCACTGTACTGTGAGTTAAATCACTGCAAACACTGTTTAACCTCATTATGAGATATGGCAATTCAGGAACAATATCTCATGATGAAATTGACTTTGAATCTCCTGTATAGCTCATTGTGAAGTTGTATAATTTACATATCTGTCATTTCCATAGGAAATGTATATTACTATAATGAGATGATAAACATTGTTCACTGGAATTATACATAAACCTTAACCCTAACCCTAATTATATAGTAAGTACATGTAGTTTATTACTATTACCCAGTACTTAATTGTATAATTACACTGTAACAAGGACACCTTAAAATAAAGTGTAACCGGTAATTATATTGATACTTTTGACTATCAGCTGTCTCTCCTGCTTAATCAGTTTACTTGACTCTTAACCTTGACATACAATAGAATAACTGTACATTCTTAAGAACTCTCGTTAAAAGGGAAAGAAAGCAGATAATGAAGGCAGAATCGATACGGACATAGTCTTAGACCTCCCTCAGGCACTTCATCACACTGAAAGGCTCCGTGCCTGAGTACATCTGATGAGGGTCCCGTGTCTGATAGCAGGTGCAACAGTCTTATTACTGAAGACTAGCACCTGTTAAAAGACCCCTAACTGATTGTCTTGGTGGGAGAAAAAACTAGAATAATCAGCTAGGTGAATTTCTGATTTCCAGCCTTCAAATCTTCAGCTCCAATCAAGTTTTAGTTTCCAAATGGCATCGTAGTGTGAGGTTGGAACCTGCTGCTGTCAGAAGGTCAGATTTCTTCAGCATAGTTATGCAGAATGACTTACAGCACTATAGTCTGGTCTATTTGCTGTCAGTCATGATTTACTAGCTAAAGTGTCCAGTAAAAGGTGGCTGGCAGAGATAAAGTGAGTTGTAGTCAATTGTTCACTGTAAAGTAAAACTGCTTAATCTCAGGTGAAGATATTTATTTATATTAATAAAGACAAAAAATGCACCATTAATGTAGGTTAGAAATGGTAGCTTAGAAAACAAAAATGTCCACATGTGAACTCCATACTGTATTTATTTTGTCTTATCCCAGGATCTGGGTGTAATGTTTTTGAAGTTGTAATTTTGAAGTAGCATTTGTCATGCCAACTGTTTCGAAAACAACTACAGACAGAAATAACGTTGTGCCCGCATCAGGAGTCCAGATCACTGCCAGGTTTGGGCTGCTGTGCAAATCCATGCCAGTTTGAATAAGTTTGCTTGCTTCAAAACAGATTTTCAGATAGATTTGGAACAGATCCTCACTCATGTCGTTTTGCCATCTGGGTTGGCTTCTTTTACTATAGAGAGAGAGATAATGGAGGTAGATGGATTGATGCTTTCATTTCCATTGCATCAATTCAGAGTTGTGATGAGTACTAAGATTTTAGTTTAGTTAGTAGTGCAACATGGGCTTAATTTTGCTTATTAAACTTCACTGACATAAATAGTTGTTTATTTTTTCATGTAAATCAGTTGAATTTACAAGACTTAAGCGAAATGTGTTGCTGGATCTGCATTTCCATCAACCAATAAGATTTTAAGGGTTTAGTTTAGGAGCTTCAATCATGGAGTTGTAATAGATCTGGAGAAAGCTGTCTGTTAGCATTGCTATTCATGCTTCATGGGTAATTAAAAATTCAATCAAATGTTTGGGGTGAGTGTGTGTGTTTTTTTGTTTTGTTTTTTTAAGAAATTATAGTACTTTTATTCAGCAAAGATGCATTAAATCGATTAAATAAGACATTAAAGCCTTACAATAAAGGTTACAAAAAGGTAATGCCATAGAAAAATCTTCTGTTCCCCAAAGAATCTTTCAGTAAACGGTTCTTAAAGGGGACCTATAATGGCTCTTTCACAAGATGTAATATAAGTCTCTGGTGTCCCCAGAATGTGTCTGTGAAGTTTCAGTTCAAAATACCCCACAGATCATTTATTATAGCTTGTCAAATTTGCCCCTATTTGGGTGTGAGCAAAAACACGCCGTTTTTATGTGTGTCCCTTTAAATGCAAATGAGCTGCTTCTCCCGGCCCGCTTTCCAAAAGAGGGCGGAGCTTTAACAGCTCACGCTTCGGTTGCTCAACAACAACAAAGCTGGAGAATCTCCAGAATGTCCTCCAAAAAACCACGACCCTATAGGTCGTTTTTAAAGCACCTTATTACGACTTAGTCATGCGCCCTCTAGCTGGCGTAATGACAGTGTCATGTTACGTCTGTCGTTATGAAATGACGTATGACTGTCGCTACCAATCAAAATGCGTGTTCATTTAAATTCAATGTGTGGACTTTTTACACCATTTGTCCTATTTCCATTTAGCAAAACTCATTTTTTTATTAATGACTACACCCACACCACCCCTAAACCTACCCTTAGTGATTTATAGTGCATATACACTTTATGAGCACGTGTTTCCTGGGATCGAACCCACGATCGCATGATCACATGACTGCATATTGTTATATATTGCAATGCTCTGCCAATTGAGCTATGCGAAACCCGAAATATGATGCAGATAAAAGGGAACAATGCATTAAAATGAAAGTGTCCTGTTGTCGATAGGGGCGCAACTTTAGTAAACGCTCCTATGGGTCGTATTTCAGGGAAGTGACAAACGACCTATATAGGCGTATTGGTTGGAGAACATGTTGAGAATCTCACGCAGCCAAAATGACAGTTGTCAGTAATGGTGTTCAGCCTTACATTGTTCAAACTGGAGTCGACACTGATGGAGAGATTCAGGAAGAAGTTACAACTTTTAGAATGTATCTGAACGTTTCTGAATGGTTAGTGGATAACTTTATGTAGTTGCTGTGGAGTTGATTCAGTCATCGACTATCATGTGCCGTCATGTTAATCTTTTGTGCAAATCCAGCGTTGAATTGACCCACGTTTGTGAAGCAGTCTGGCGGCATGGCAACAACACTCTACAGCAACTCTTCTCGGTAACACTTTAGTATAGGGAACACATATTAACTACGACTTTTCCTTCAATAAACTCCTAATTTACTGCTTATTAATAGTTAGTAAGGTAGTTGTTAAGTTTAGGTATTGGGTAGGATTAAGAATGTAGAATAAGGTCATGCAGAGTAAGGCATTAATATGTGCTTAATAAGTACTAATAAATAGCCAATATTCTAGTAATATGCAGGCTAATAAGCAACTAGTTAAAAGACCCTAAAATGAAGTGTTACCCTCTTCTCTTCTCTAAAGCAGCCCAACATGGCCTCACCCCCTTTGTTGTGTGTTCTCGGGGGAAGGGTTTATGTAAATTTTGGGGTTTGTGATGTCACCAACCTGGGAAGAAGCTCGTTGTAGTCCCTGCCAGCCGTTTGTTGTAGTCCTTAAAAAGCATTTTCTGTAAAAAGAAAATATATCCCATTGCATTGAACTTTGAGAGTCATAACTTTGCAGATGTTGTTTATGCTTAAACAGCAACATTACACACTAACTAAAGTTAAAAAAAAAAAAATGAAATCATAATCAAGGACCCCTTTAAAACTGTTTTCACATTTTTTAGTAACCTAAAAAACCTTTTTTTCACTTTTGTTTTGTTTTTTAAAGGAACATTGCAGTATTTATTATAAATGATTCATCTATACTGCACATCATGTTTTGTTAAATTCATGTGCCCTCATAATCTTTAATCAAAATAACTTCTCCCTCTTGCAGCGACATCTCTGCTCTTCTCTGATGATGTGTTTGCTAGCATGAGAGCGGGGCAACCTGTCACTCACATGTGATCCACCAATAGCAAACCACAACCATCCAATTAATTCGCCATGGACAAAATCAAGCCCCGCCCTACATTTGTTCTTGTTCAAGGGAAGAAAAGACTATCACAACTTCCATTTCATGTTTACTTTAAAGGTTCTTCCAGAAACCACATATGTCAAAAAGAAGAACCTTTATAGGACTATACAAAGTTAAAACACTTTATTTGTACTTTTTAACTTTATTTTAGTCTAATTAACTCTGTCTATTAATTGTAGCTATCATTACTACAGTACACAGTGTAATTGAAACTTTTTTGTGATGATAGGCATTAGGCACAGGAAAAGTCACAAGTCTGTTTCATACTTTTAAGAATATAATAACATTTTTGTGATCTTTTCCCTCTGCATTTAGAGGTAAGTTAGAGTTACATATGGAGGTTTAGGGCTGTGAAAGTTTAATAAGAAACTTGATCCAAGATAAACAAAACATGTTGATCCAGGAGCATGTCCTAGTTGGTTACATCTTGTCGTTTTGAGTGGGCACATGAGCTTAAAGCTCCTGGCCTGCATTTATTACGTTAGACATGCAGAGGACCCTTAGATGTGTCATTTTATTCTTGCGTGTGGTGGGGATTTTTGAGCCATGTCATGTGTCTATCATATTTGCAGGCTTTCAGCCCAATCACGTTGAGCTCAAACCATTACTCAGACACATCTCACTGCCGGCTGTCAAAAGCTATTCTTCTCAAACACGCTACATGACAAAGCGTGTCATCCCAACTGCTGCACAATGACATCAGCAGGTCATGTCAAGGAGGGTTTACAGCATTTTTATTGTATGTTGCAAAATGTGAAATATAGCCTTGAAGGGTTAGTTCACCCAAAAACAAGAATTCTGTCATCGTTTACTCACCCTCTTGATGCTCCAAACCCTTGTGCTGTCATATTTTTTTTTTTTTTTTTTTTCTGTTGAAAAACATTCAAAGACGTTCTTTGAAGAATCTTTAAACATTTATTTTGCAGTTCATAGTGACCATGTATAAAAACACTGTAATCATTATATTGTAAGTTATAACTTACAACTTCTTTCCCATGTGCCAGTATGTATGGATTCAGAAGATGTAGTGCATGAGTTGTATGATATATATTATTTATTTATTTATTTAGAGACTTGGTGCATGAATTGTAGGTATTTATTTATTTATTTGAAGAATCTTTAAACTTTTATTTTGCAGTTCATAGTTGAAATGCTGAATAAAAGAAGCAGTGGGAAGTGAAAAAGAAAAAAGTGTCACAAAATTTGCTGCCAAATTGAATCTGTTTTGTCATTAAATACAGCTTTATCTTTTGCAGTACTTTTGCAACTATACTGTATATGTCATCAATTTGACTCCATACACATTCAACACAAAAGGCAGACATGGACTTGAAGCGGGGATGAAATCACTTTAAATTCAAGTGGATTTCACGAGTGGTTTCACAAGAACAGTTTATTGAGCACCGTCCGCTCTTGTTCCACTCTTTAAAGTCAATCACGGACATGTGTCAACGTCAAGATCCTTACACCTTCCTGAGAGCTCTGCACAAAAATGGAAAATTGTGTCACTGGTGTTGGAAAGGTTAATCTCCATGGACAGTGAGAGGCCTTGCAAGGGCAGTCTGAAGATGGTCTTAAGGCTTTACCTCATGCCATTTGTCATACTTTCTTTGGACAAGGCAAGTGGACTCCTTGATCCGGTTAAATTAACTGTCAACACAAATGCAGTGGTGGGAAGAAGATAAATAAAAAAAGGAAAAAATCGACAGTTATTTATTTATTTATTTACTTCAGGTCATGCAGAAAGTGCCGGGATAAAGCTACTCTGAGAGCCTGTTTGCAGTGCAGATTAGTGACCTCTCAAAAGCAATAAAGGACTATCCTGCGCTTCACCTTTCATTGACAACTTTCTGTTTTCTTTTGCCAATTTCTCTCCGGTAAGTGAGCTGGAAACTTACCGTAAAAGCTAGTATATGCTGAGGTTAAATAGCACAAGGTTGGAAATATAGCAGGCTAACGCCATATTTCAGCAGACTGTTCAATATTCACTTTGAACAGGAAGAAATAAAACTGAGATAGAACTTATGAGCGTATCTAAAATAAGATCATTCACACTATAGCATGCATATTCTCGTGATATGACACATGACAGGTGCAACTGGGTCGTTGCTGAAAATTGCATATGGATTTTTTTTAAGGAGGATTTTTTTTTTTTTTTTTTTGAGTTTTGTTTTGGTTTCTAATCTAGTTCTGTCCTATATTTCAGTCTGTTGAACCCCCTGCTGCTTGCACACACTACATCAAGCGATAATAACCCCGAAAAATCATGTGGCAATATCCCTGTTGCTATTGGAAATTTTCTAATGAGGACTCCTAAAGGCTTTGTAAACATGTAAAAGACTACTAGAACTCACGTTGCAGTTTGATAATTGAAGAATTCATTGCATCACAGTATCACAAATTGTCTCCCCAATCCACAGCCTTTGATACTTATAGCGTACTATTATTTGAGAGATATTTCAGGTCCATAAGACGTCCCGGACGGGCAGCATATTCATTTTTAAAATAAAAGTGAGAGAGAGAGAGAGAGAGAGAGAGAGAGCGAGAGAGAGAGCACATTAACAAGCACACAATTCTTCATTGTTCTTTAAAATGTGAGTGAAGAAAAGAAAGTTTAATATTTTCAGGATCAAATACTATAAATAGATTAAAAAAGAAAGATGAATTGTTATATGCGACTTCTGAGATATAACCGAGTGTTTCTGAGATTTCATTTTATTACTGTGATTTTCATTTTTGCTTTATCATCACTTTAAACGACATCAATAATCTGCAGGATGTGTTGTGGCCTCGCAGTGTTAAATTGCATTTTAGTGAGCAATATTACCTTTAGTGCACTATATTTTGTCATCTATGTTTCCCATAAATAAGGAAGAAAGACACTGGGCCTCATTCATGAAAGATGAGCAGAATTCTTATTTAAAATGTAGTATCGACTTGACCGTTCATGAAAGAATGTTTTTGCCTAATGATTCAGACAAAAAAATTGTTCCTACTTATGATTCATGAATGAGGTCCAACATGGTATTAAAAATGTCCCATCAGTAAGTTTCACAAAAAAATGATTTACATATACATACATTTTATAATAAAACAATTGTATGTATTTACTTGTTTATTTGTTTGCCAAATGAGCTTCCATGACATTTTGTATTGACAAAACCAAGATAGTAATTAAGATTGAGAAAATGTTTATGTATTTGTTTGTTTGCTTGTTTGTTTGTTTGTGCTGTGTAAAAATTTGATTGAACAAAACACCTTTATTGTCTTTTATAGCTATAGTTAAGCGTTTTGCTCTTTTTTTTCCCTGAAAGACAAAGACTATGATTTTTCAATGCACACAGTCATGCTCAAAAGTTTAAATACCCCTTGCAGAATCTGCAACATCCAGGTAACGACACAGTATTAAAGGATTAGTTCACAGAATTAAAATTTTGTGATAATTTACTCGCCCCCATTGAAGATGCTTATGTCTTGCTTTCTTCAGTTGAAAAGAAATTAAGGTTTTTGAGTAAAACATTCCAGGATTTTTCTCCATATAGTGGACTTCAGTGGGGTTCAACGGGTTGAAGGTCCAAATTGCAGTTTCAATGCAGCTTCAAAGGGCTCTACACGATCCCAGATGAGGAATAAGGGTCTTGTCATTTTCTTAAAAAAATCAAAATTTATATACTTCTAAACTGCGGCCTTATGTCTCACATGGGATGAAGAGGATTAAGTAAATATACTTTTTAACCACAAATGCTCATCTTGCATTAGATCTGAGATGCGCCACGCATTATGTAATCACGTTGGAAAGGTCACGAGCGATCGTGCAAACTAAGTCAAACTCCCTTTACAAAAAAAAGGTAAAACAACGATGTCGGACGATTTTGAAGTTGGAGGAAATAAAAGAGATGGAGTTTTTTGCCCTACCGCGGTACTTCCGCCTACGCCACACCCGTGACCTTTCCAACGTGGTGCAAGACGAGCATTTGTAGTTAAAAAGTAAATGATTTTTTATTTATATATTTTTTTAGAAAATGACCAATCGTTTTGCTAGATAAGACCCTTATTCCTCAGCTGGGATCATGTAGAGCCCTTTGAAGCTGCACTGAAACTGTAATTTGGACCTTCAACCCATTGGTAACTGTTGAAGTCCACTAAATGGAGAAAAACTGTGAAATAATTTCTTTTTGACTGAAGAAAGCAAGACATAAACATATTGGATGACATGGGGGTGAGTAAATTATCTGGAAATTTTAATTCTTTAAGAATCAAGGGTACATGAACTTTTGAGTGGGGTCATTTTTATAAATTCAGCTATTTTTTGTCTTGTGGACTATATGTAAAAATATCTTATTCAGGACAGTACTAAATAAAAAATAACATGCATTTTGTATGATCCCTCATCATTTTGCAGATTCTGCAAGGGTTATGTAAACTTTTGAGCATGACTGTATATAGTGAATGAACTCTGCAACATTTATAATCACACTAGCATAGCTGCAGATATGGAGTCTTTACTATAGACATGGACTGGATGAGAACACATTCTGAGTGGGAAAGTACAGACAAAATCCACTTTTCTTTGTTTATTTTCCACTTTTCTTTCCTCTGATTTCAGAGGTGAGGCACAATGTGATGCATAAAAGATCAGACCACGTACTTTTTTTTTGGCAATTCAGTTTAACATTCAAGGGTGGCACTCACTGGAGTCTTATCTCCAGCCCTAACCTCCCTTTATCCCTATAAATGTAAAGATGCCACGTACAATGGTACTGCAGTCACGGGCTGTCGGGTAAACTAAGACCACAGGCAGAGTTCACAGAGAAAAAAGCTTGTTGTGATTTACTTTGCATATCGGTTTAAGTGCGTTATCATCCAGTCCAGGTATATCAGGATAAAGTCAGTTCATTTTGCAATATTTTAAATGCAAGGAAGCGCTGCTCTTGGTAGTTTCATGAATAAAAACACCTCTTTACATTCAGTATCTTGCTGAGCATTTGTTATTTTCAGGAACACCAAACACACCCCCTCTTATCGGAATAATAAAGGCGAGTTGGATTTGAACTCGTCCTTTTGCAAATGCCGCAGATCTGCTGCTTGTCACAGTGTTTGAAGTTGGATTTTACAAGCTAGTGCTCAGCAAATAAAACTCAGGCACACAACAAATCCGCTGGATTCAGTAAAGTTCATTTCTAAGACCTTTGACCTTTAACACTTTTGCTGTCATAGAGTTAGTATGAATCCAGTGATATTTACTGTCCACATTATGAGGTATTTTAAATACACAAACAACTAATTTGGTTAAAATTTAGGAGTAAAATAATATCTATCAATATCTAATATCTAAAATCTATATCTATCTGTCTATCTGTCTGTCTGTCTGTCTGTCTGCCCGCCCGCGTTGACATTTCTTGTCAACATATAGATTTTCCCTTCTTTTTCACTCATACTTTATTGTATGGTCCTATCAAAAAGGCCAAAAAAATAAAATGTAGAAAAAGAGATAATACAAGTTATGTGTTTAGTAAACATCATGTATTCGGATAAAGGGATAGTTCACCCAAAAATGAAAAATATCCCATAATTATCCCATAACCCTCAAACCATCCTATCTTCTTTCAGATGAACACAGTCGGAGATATATTTAAGAACACCCTGGCTCTTTCAAGCTTTATAATAGTAGTGAATGGGGGGCAAGAATTTAACCCATAAAAAAAAAAAAAAAACCCTCTCATAAAAATAATCCATACTGCTCCAGGTGGTTAATAAAGGCCTTCTGAAACGAAGTGATGGGTTTTTGAAAGAAAAATATCCATATTTAAAACTTTATATACAAAATAACTAACTTCCGGCAGACGACCGTATGCATACTGCGCCAAAAGAGTAACCCATGAAGCGATGTATGACACAGGATGTAGGAGCAGCGTAAGCTAAGACGCCTCTTATGGTTCAAACAAATAGGGCTCTGCAACAAACTGAAGCTCCTGTTCTCTTATTTTTTGATATAAGATATATTTGCTCTATCCTCTATGCTTCCGCGTTCATCATTGAGTCATGCGTTGGGTCAGGGGTTACTCTTCCACCGCAAATCGATGCATACAGCCGCCTGGGTGAACTATCACATTAAGCAGACACAATGAACATGTTAGTCAATGATTACAGCTTGTGACTGTAACGATTACAATATAAAGATAATATTTGATAAAAAGACACAACTTTCTAATATAAATAGTGTACAGAAGACAATGTTCTCAGTAAGTGGATGTAATAGTGCTGCATGTGCGCTGAAAATGTCACCGTTTAAATGTGGTGCCTTGCTTTGTCTTTTTTTTTTTTTTTTTGGTTTGGCTGTTAGTCTCCTGAAGTTCCCAGCAGGGAGATTCAGTGCTGTGGTCTCCAACATCCCTCCCCTCCATCTGTGCCTCTCCTCTGACCACATGGCTGTCTCCTCTGATTGAGAAAAATACACCATCCAGGCTCCATCATAAAGACAGGGTGCACATAGCGGGCGGATAGATGGCCACTTATGCTCTGCTTAGCTTCTGAATGCCTGTTAAATCAGTGCTCGAGTCCGCTGACCACAGGAGTTGTGTTTGACCATGCTGGGAATTGATTTTGACGTTGTGTATGCCAGGAGCAATATAAGCCTGAAATAGCATGTTAACCCTTATATGTCCTGATGCTAAAAAAATGACCAGTCATCAACATATCCCAGAGGGCCATTTTATTGCTCCGGGGTTGCTGTTTCATAGCTCACGGAACTTAAAGGAGTTTCATTTGAGTATGTCCTTTGTGTCAGATGTTTCTCCTAAAATTTCCTTAGAAGGAAAAAAATAAAAAATAAATAAAAATGCAGCATCATTACTTCAGTCTTCAGTGTCACATGATCCTTCAGAAATCATTCTAATATGCTGCTCAAGAAACATTTCTTATTATTATCAATGTTGAAAACAGTTGTGCTTCTTATTTTTGTAGAAATTGTGATACATTATTTTTTTTTTCCAGGAATCTTTGATAAATAGGAAAGAACAGCATTTATTTGAAATAGAATTGTTTTGTACACTCTAAAAAATGCTGGGTTAAAAACAAGTTGGGTTAAAACATGGACCAACCCAGTGATTGGGTTGTTTTAACCCTGCGGTTGGGTTAAATGTTTCCCCAACATGCTGGGCAGTTTTATTTAACCCAAAAATTACCCAAAATAGGTTGGAAATTAAAAATCAGACACATAATTACTAGAGGCAACAGTAATAATCAAAAGGTGAACATTTATTAATAAGCAATTTAAAAAATGTTTATTATTTAATTATTATTTATTAAACTTATGAATAAATGGTAATTTCCAACATATTTTGGGTTCATTTCAAGCGAGCAATATAGTCATTTTTAAACAATAGTTGAGTTAAATAAAACTACCCAGCAGGAAATGTTGGGCTAACATTTAACCCAACCGCTGGGTTTGTCCATATTTAACCCAAATTGGGTTGTTTTTAAACAGCATTTTTTTTTTTTTTTTTTTGTGTGTGTAACATTATAAATATCTTTACTGTCATTTTTGATCAATTAAATGCATGCTGAATAAAAAGTATAAATTTCTTGAAAAAGTAAGTAAAAGTCTCTATTTTTAATCTCATAAATGTCTAATAGAGAGAGAGAGAGAAAAGCTAGATATTAAAAACATCGAATTTTTTTAATTTTTCTTTCTTACAGGATGCTGTATTCGAGATGCCGGCAACCAGCAAGACTTCCTCAACCAATTTCAACAGATAGACCTCACTAGATAGACCTCACAGCTTTTCCAAACTTCAGCTAAATCAGCAACTAACAAGCAAAACCCTGAGATGTCGATCTCACATTGCTGCCGTCTTTTTGTTGTACTTTTGTTGCTTTCTCTTTTACTCCTCCGTTCTGCCTGTTTGAATCTTCACTCTTGATTCTCTAACCCAGATCGGGCAGCACCTTCAATTGATTCATTTCCGACTTTGATGGGAAGGAAAAGCGGATATGGGCGAGGCGACACAGTTGGCAGCGATGTCAAGCTGGCTCTCCCTGCACTGGCAGACCAAATGCTGAAGCAACATGAGTGGGCTTCTGCTTGTTTCAAACTAGTGTTTGAGACACAAATGACTGTAAATATTTGCATATAGGCTATACACTAATCACTCATTTTTAGAACGGCGTGGGAGGTTTGCGTTCATGGCGATTAATAAATATTTGGTTGACAAAGATGAAATGCCAATTATCATTGTTAAATTCCTTTGTAGTTCAGCTAAAACCAATGTTTTACATTTTCTAAAGAAAATTTGAGTAGCACTTATTAGTGTTATTTTAGAAAAATTGAGGTACTATTATAGTTTTTTATTAAAATGTTTGTTTTTTAATATTTTTTTAATTATTTTTATATTTTATTATATTTGTTTATTATATATTGATGTATTTGTAGTTAAAGCTTTAGCAATTTTATTATGTTGTTTCGTTATATTGTTTTTTATTAATTTTTGTTTGTTTTATTTTTAGTAATCACATTAAACTTGCCAACTAGCTGAGATAAAATAAGTTAAAGTTTTCATTTAATGTATTTTTTAATCTTAATTTTATTTCATTTCATCTTTCATTTCAGTTAAAGGTTTTTATTATTATTTTTTTTTTATTCAAGCAATTAATATGGTTTTAGTTAACTAATAACCCTGGCACTTATCCCTGAAAAATTCACTGCCACAAAGCTACAATTTTGTGGGTGGTTGCCAAGGTGTTGCTATGTGGATGTTTTTCAACAGCTCTGTGGATGACAGCATGTTGCTATGCAGTTGCTAAGGTGTTCTAGGTGGTTTCTAGATGGTTCGTAGGTGCTTGTGTACTGGATAAAGTCAAAAGAGACCATTTTTAAGTAGCTCAGGTTCCTCTTTAGTGTAAGTCTAAGAGATTTCTTTGCCGTTTTATTGCCTGCAGGATGAAAATTGTTAGTCTGATTCTTTAGTAAAGCAATAGGTGTCGTCTGCATTTCAACAAGTTGAATAATTAGTAATTGGAGTAGTTCAAGTCCCTAACCGTACGTATGAGGAATAGTAATAGCGATTCTTGCCTTGGCAAGCACCACTAATTACTATTTCTAATACAGAGTTGCTGTCAAATTCAGCAACCTTTTGGATGTATCAACATCTCAATCACACGCAAAGGAAGCATTCCAAGCTGTACAGCATGCAGAGATACCAGATGTATTTTGAGTCAGTGGCTGGCCCAGTGCCCGAGGTCTTTGGAGTCGAGCTTCAATGATACTTTTCACTTTCTCCAAACAAGTTCTCTGACTTTTTGTATATTTATATATATATATATATATATATATATTAAAAAAAGAAAGTGTCCAAGGGTCTAGGGTCATTTCACAGTAATGTATTGCTGCTGATAAAAACTCATATTGTAAACTTGATGATTGTCTTTTGGAGTGGGAATAAATTCACGGAAAGAAAGTCTTCTGAAAAGGATTTGGTCTTCATTTGGCTAGGGTAAGCAGTAAGATATAGCAAGGTTGACTGGGTCTCAAATTGTATGCATCAGTCTCATAAAGGAAGGGAAATTGTGTTGGTTTCTTTCTTGATATGCAGAGAGGTGAAGGGCAGAGGAAGATGGGGAGGTCATGAAAGCTTCTCACATCTCTCTTTCTGTCTCGTCTCTGCTTTTCTACTGGACGTGCAAAATGATCAGTAACTGTTTGTGCTGTGATTGTCTGGTATAAACAGGACACAATTTGGGTTGCTTTGAGCCTTTAGAATAGTAAACAATGCTCTAGAAGAGTGTGAGGGATCAATTCACCCTCATAAATAATCTATTATCTTCCATACATGTCATGTGTTTTGAAGTCTGACATCAAAGCACTTAATACCATAATTTTGACATAATCTGTATATGAATAATTTATATTCAATCCATTATATTGTCATTACTACCTATTTCTAAAATAAATAAAATAAAATAAAATATCTAATTATTTTGGTGGTTATATTATTCATGCAACCCTGTTACATATGTTTACACAAAATAAATTATTTACTATTAACAAGTAAATAATCTCATTCAATATTCTCAGTTTTTACAAGTACTGTAATGTTGACTGTATTTATTACACTCAACCAATAAATAGATTAATTTAATGTATTGGAAATATTAATTGATCAATATAGCTACAAAATAAACATTGGTTTTATTTTATTTTGTTTTAGAAGATTATTATTTGTTTTATTTTATTGTAGAAGTTTATTTAATGTATATTATTGCTACAAAATACAAATTTACAGGGTTTTTACCTATATAAAAACTGCTGCTGTCACTTTAAGACCGAATGCGCAGCGCGGATCCAAAATACTGTTACACATCCGGTTTTCTTTCTCAGTTGTTTCGTTCACCTAAGCCATAATCAATTGTGTTTACGAGGACAGTCGATCTTTTACGTGAATTTTGATTTTTTTTTTTTGCATGTATGTGTCCGTTCAGGCACAAATAGACACGGAAGAGAACGGCATTAGGCGTCCATGTGCATCTGCGCGGCTCTGTGTGTGTGTGTGTGTGTGCGCACGCACACATAAAACTAGCCGCACATTCAGAATTGAGTTCTCTTTCGCGTCTTTGTGCGCTCAAATGGTTTAAAATCTCTTGAATGTTTAATCTGACAGGACCTAAAACACGTCCAAATGATAAACTTTCATTGTATTGTGGTCAAACTTTGCAATTAAGCAGAGAATCAAGTGCGTTTTGAACGGTGGTGTCTAGTCCATACGGATTAACAATCCCCATACTAGACATCGCACATCCTGCGATGTGACTATTGTAGATGTGCACATCGCGATTTTGATGGTAAAACGATATATCGTGCAGCCCTAATTTTTAATAGTTTCTGTCTTTATTTGTGTACTGTTTGCCACATCTTTCTATCTCCATCTTGGCCTTTCTCTACTGGACTTGTATGATTTTAAGTAACTGTTTGTGCTGTGGTTGTCTGGCATAAAATATTATTCCAAAAGGACAAACTTTGTGTTGCTTTGAGCCTTTAGAATAGCAAACAATGCTCTAGAGGATGACAAGTATGAAAGCATATCTGGGGGATCAATTCGCCCTCATTAATGATCCCATTTCTGCTTCCACGCTTGTCAGGCCTTTTGAAGCCTGTTGTCTCTCAGGCCAAACACTGAACAAAGCCGCAAGCTTTATCCATGGTCGTAGAAATAAGAAGCAACTTCTGTTTCTTGCTCTCTCTCTCTCTCTCTCTCTCTCTCTCTCATACAGCCAAACACACTCTCTCTAATTAAAGCTGTCAGGAGTACTGATAAAAGTACATCACGCAGAGATGTCCCAATGTTTTAACAACAACAGCCATTAACTGCTCCACACTTCCCGAAATCTTAGTGATAAAAGAGAAGCGAGACACACAAGGAGGAGAATCATAATTTACCAGTACAAAGGAAGTGAACTCAAGGATACACCGTGACACGTTCATGATGTGAGCGTCTGCGAAAATGACGACCTTCATGAGTTTGATCACATTGCGGAAAATACGGCCAAGCCAAAAGTTGCTGCAACCCATTGGTGTTAACCACAATCACTGATTGGTGTTCTTTACAAGGGCTTTCTGGAATGTAATCAATTCCGCTAAATCCTGTAAATGCTACCTTAATTGTTGCCCAACAGATATTTCTGAGGTGCTTAAAATTAATTGCTCAGATTGATGTAAAAGAGAATCTTATCTTTATTTACTCATGTTGTCCCAAACTTGTATGAGTGTCTATGTTTCACAGAATACAAAAGGAGATGTTAGGCAGAATGTGTCAAGATGCCGGGTTTGACATCACAGACCAAACTTTACTGGTTATTGCATGTTTTGCAACGAAGTATTAATATGTGAAAGGGTTTAAAATCGCATGAGGTTTCTAGTACTGTTGTATGTCATTCCAATTAAAATTGAGAATGACTTTTAAATCACACTTCTAGTTCTGCATTTGAATTGAGTTTGAACTGAAGATCTGTCTAGACTAATGGACGGACTCTTCTTTCTGTCATTCCAATTTCCAGATTCCAATTCAACTTCCTGTGGGGTGTGGTCAATTCAACTACAAGGGAATCAATTCTTCTTTCATTCAATTCTGAATATTGCGCAACTGTAGTAAATAAGGACAATTTTAATTTTTGCATATTTCTCTTTAAGGCTCAGGGGCTTAAATAGGCAAAGAGTCTGGAAATTTATCTTAAGATAAATTCTAAGAAGTTTGTAAGAATGTTCCTAAATACAATTCTTGAACTTTTTTTGAAAAGTTCTTGAATATTTTTTTTAAGAATGTCTTTATGTTATCTGATTGTTAAGTCACCTTTATTTATTTAGCGCTTTTATACAGTACAGATTGTTTCAAAGCATTTACAGTGATAACAGTAAAATTATACATTTCAGCTGTTGTTCAGCTCAAGTCAGTTCAGTGTTGATTCAGTTCTGTTGTAAAGATCATCAGTTGTGTAATTAGTTCATTTCATCTATAAAGCAGTTCTACAAAAAATGATGCCATCGTCCAGCTCAGTTCCGTTCTCATACAATCATGTTAGTACAGTCAGATCATCAATATTGTTTAACATTAAGTGTCCCCAACTAAGCAAGCCAGAGGCGACAGTGGCAAGGAACCCAAACTCCATCAGTGACAGAATGGAGAAAAAAGCCTGGGGAGAAACCAGGCTCAGTCGGGGGAACAGTTCTCCTCTGGCCAATGAACGAACATGGTGTGATTATGATTCAGGCTGCATCATAAGTCATAATTCAGATCAGGATCGGTAGCAATCAAAAATGCACAGGTCCTCCATCTGATCTGGATACGGCCCAGCTCCGGCTGACTACGATATACCTCGGGATAAACAGAGAGACTAATATTAGCGTAGATGCCATTCTTCTTATGGTGTAACGAGTACATCGGTTGTTATAGGAAGTGTTCCTGGTTCTGGCTGACCTAATTTATGCAGCCTAACAACCCTTTAATGGATGTGAAAATATAAATTTATAATGTGTTATGTATATGCCAGGTTAAAGAGATTTTAGTCTAGATTTAAACTGACAGAGTGTGTATGCAGAGTGTGTATGTTAGGAAGACTGTTCCAAAGTTTAGGTGCTAAATAGGAAAAGGATCTACCACATGCGGTTGATTTTGATATTCTAAGTATTATCAGCTGGTCAGAATTCTGAGACCGCAATAGACATGAAAGACTATAATGTGTTAAGAGCTCGCTCAAGTACTGTGGAGCTAAATTTTGTGGTTTGTAAGTAATTAGAAAGATTTTAAAATCTATACGATGTTTAATAGGGAGCCAATGCAGTGTTGACAGAACCATGCTAATATGTTCATACTTCCTGGTTCTAGTGAGAACTCTAGCTGCTGCATTTTGGACCAGCTGTAGTTTGTTTATTAAGCATGCAGGGCAACCACCCAGTAGAGCATTACAATAATGTAGCCTTGAGGTCATGAAAGCATTAACTAAATGTTCGGCATTTGTCATTGAGAGCATATGTCGTAGTTTAGATATATTTTTAAGATGGAAGAATGAGGTTTTACAGATGCTAGAAATTTGGCTTTCAAATGAAATGTATCAAAGAGCACACCCAGGTTCCTAACTGACGACAGAGACTTAACAGAGCAGCCATCAAGTGTTAGACAGTATTCTGGGTTATTACGAGGTTTTTGGTCTAATAATTAGAATCTGTTTTTTGTTTTTATATCAGCTATGCATTCCGTTAATTTTTTGAATTGGTAAGTTTTGTCAGGGCGTGAAGAAATATAGAGCTGAGGATCATCAGTGTAACAGTGAAAACTAACGCCATGCATCCTAATGATATCTCCCAAGGGTAGCATGTACAGAGTGAAAAGCAACGGTCCTAGTACTGAGCCTTGCAGCACTCCATACTGAACTTGTGATCGGTATGACATCTCTTTGTTTACTGCTACAAACTGATTGCGGTCAGATAAGTATGACATTGGGTGTTATAGGAAGTGCTCCACATGACCTAATTTATGCAGCCTAACAGTCATTTAACTGATTTGAATAATTGATAATGTGTTATGTGTACGCTAGGTTAAAGAGATGTGTTTTTAGTCCAGATTTAAACTGACAGAGTGTGTATGCTTCCTGAACAAGGCTAGGAAGACTATTTCAGAGTTTGGGTGCTAAATAGGAAAAGGATCTACCGTCTGCAGTTGTTTATATATATATATATATATATTCGCAATAGAGGTGAAGGAATGTAATGCATTAAGAGCTCGCTCAAGTACTGATGAATGGCAGCTCTTGCCGAAAAATTGCCATACTTATAAAATTAAAAACAACTTCCTAATGTACTTATTGTGTTGAGTTGTTACTTAATTTTGAATACAGCAATAAGTCTCACTGAGCATAATCATGGCCAATCATTGTTTACATTATGGTGTCACTTCAAAGTACTCGTGAACAAGACTTCAGATTCAGCCAGATTAAGAGTGGTGCAAACTGCTGTACTGGAAGAAAGGAACACATACACAAGCTTTCAATTGCACTTTAATTGGAAAATGTCACAGAGTGCTGAAGAATCCTGGCATGTCGCACAGGGGCGAAACATAAGGGTTTGACACACAGTGAGAAAATCTGATAACTTTACTAGAGCGCAGTTAAATCATTAAGCCGAGCTTTCTCCATGATGGAAGAGCTCTCCTCTGAAGCTGTTAAGCAAAGCTCTATTACTTTCCTATAGCGGCGGAAATCTGGGCAAATTTGATCTGTGAGATTACAATCCCTGCTACTAGATCATGTAGAGCTCATTGGAAGAGAGGTCTACGAAGACCAAAATGCATTACTCACCAGGAACGCCTATCAATTCCCGCCTGCTGTAGGTCACTTAGATTAGATCAGTCTACTGTTGTTGGGATTGGAGCCGGACAGGTAGGTCAGGAGAATGTACAACAAGGCTAGCTTTAAATGACTTTTAGAATGGGTGGGATTTATCATGGCTCCCACTAGAGAGGACACTTAATGATGTCCGGGACTACAGGTGGTGTCACAGAGTCTCTGAAGGTCCAGAATTCAAGAAAGATAATGCAGGGTCCATCAGGAGCATTTAAGATTGATTGAGATTTATACCTATGTAAGAAAAAAAAAAAAAAAGGTGTGGGGTGCATTCGTAATGAGTATTTTTGTCTAATTTCCCCATAAAAATATCTAAAAAACAACATATATCTACTTGAGAAGCACCACTTCATCAGATATTAAGACTTGGAGAATGTATCTATAATATCCACTGTGTATTTTCTGCATTGACAGATTTCTTCACTTTTTTTTTTTTTTTTTTACTTTGACTTTCTTTGAAATCAAGCCTTAATATGTTATGCAGGGTTAAATAAATTCTTCTCTTTCAAGGAATTATGGATATTTTAAATCCAAATTCGGAAAGGCATGGAGAATGAAAAACGCATTCTACGGAGCCACTAAAGCAGGGGTGTCCAAACTCGGTCCTGGAGGCCCACTGTCCTGCAGAGTTTAGCTCCAACTTACCACAACACACCTGCCTGGAAGTTTCCTGTATGCCTAAAAACCTTGCTTAGCTGGTTCAGGTGTATTTAACTGGGGTTGGAGCTAAACTCTCCAGGACAGTGGCCCTCCAGGAGCAGGATTGGACACCCCTGCTCTAAAGGGACATGGTTAGGCTTGCTGCGGTAGCTGCAATACAGTACATCAGATTTCACTTATCAGTTGAAGATAGTAAGGATAGATGACAGTCCGGTGTCAGAGGATTTGGTGCGCAATAGATCCTGAGCATCATTGACAAATATCTTATCTTGTAAAATGTGTGGTCCGCTCCCTATACACAGAGTACGCGTGATCATGAATTGGAAAGTGAAAGTAAAAAGCGACCGTGCATGCAAAAGCAATTTCAATACCTCGAATATTGATAGCAGCTCCTTGATGCCCGCATTTTTTTTTTTTTTTTACCCAACTATATAATTGCAAGAGAATGCAAAAGCATAAACATTTATTTTTTTATTTCACTTATTTTTATCTCTCTCTCTCTCTCTCTCTCTTTTTTTTTTTTTTCTACATCACCATGTCCCTTTAGGGGCTCCATAGAATGCGTCTAGTATTCGGCTTCGAGCAAATCCCTTTATATGTATGGACCAGTGTGGTTTTTAAGATGCTCTTAACTCATTTTAGATGGGCTACATGTTGCTTTTGTAGTTATTGTTGCAGGACCAGCTTGACCAGCTTGGTCATTCTGGGTCATGAGCCAAAACCAGCATGAAAGTGCTGAAAACATGCCTCATACTGATGAATTAGATGGTCATTTCAGATGGTCATCAAGCCGAACCAGCCAAAATGTTATCAGACATATTTTTTAAAGGGCCAACGGAAATTGACAACTCTACTAACTGAACTTCAGGGTTGACTTGTTGTTGCAAGCAGGATTATTATAGTTTTTAATCCTAATTTATTTTGGGTTTGTCTTTTTCAATTATTTATTTATTTTTTGTTTGTTTGTTTGTTTGTTTTTTGTTAGTTTTAGTTTAGATTTTTTTTTTAAATGTTTTTGAAAGAAGACTCCTGTGTTTACCAAGGTTGCATTTATTTAATCAAAAATAGTGAAACAGTAATATTGTGAAATATTATTACAATTTTAAATAACTGTTTTCTATTTGATTATATTTTAAAATGTAATTTATTCCTGTGATGCAAAGCTGAATTTTCAGCATCATTACTCCAGTCTTTAATGTCACAAGATCCTTCAGAAATCATTGTAATATGCTGATTTGCTGCTCAAGAAACATTTCTGATTATTATCATTGTTGAAAACAGTTGTACTGCTTCATATTTTTGTGGAAATTGTGATACATTATTTTTTTTTTTTTTTTTTTTTTTTTTTGAACAACATTTATTTCAAATTGATTTTTTGAAGAATTTAATGAATCCTTGCTGAATAAAAGTATTAATTTCGGTTTAAAAAAAAAAAAAAATCTTACTGACCCCTATATGTGACCCTGGACCACAAAACCAGTCATAAGTCGCACAGGTATATTTGTAGCAATAGCCAACAATACATTGTATGGGTCAAAATGATCAATTTTTCTTTTATGCCAGAAATCATTAGGATATTAAATAAAGATCATGCTCCATGAAGATATTTTGTAAATTTCCTACCATTGTATATCAAACATTTATTTGTGTGAGTGGATATACATTGCTAAGGACTTCATTTCATATCAACTTTAAAGGCGATTTTCTCAATATTTAGATTTTTTTGCACCCTCAGATTTTCAAATAGTTATATCGCCAAATATTGTCCTATAACAAACCATACATCAACGGAAAGCTTATTTATTCAGAAAATTGACCCTTATCCCTTATGACTGGTTTTGTGGTCCTGGGTCACATATTTTGAATGGTAGTGTTTCAGTTTTCAAAATTAAAACTAATGTGTTGCCATTTTTATTTTATTTTATTTTATTTCTGCTAGTTTTTGAGTCATAAAAAGTACATTTTACTTAAGTTTCAGTTTTTCCCACATATGTTAGTTTTAATTTTTGTCAACGAAATTGTTTACTGTTCAATTAATGACAACACTGTCACTGTACATGTGAACGGCCCTTTCATGATTAGTGGTGTTCTACCTTGCGTCATCCAATCAGAACGGGAGTCTGCTGCTCAGATTTCATTCATCCGAGCTGCTCGGCCTTCATGCTGTGCTGTTAATTTCTTTAGCCAGTAGGTACGGATCATATCTGGTTCTCTGTGCTATCCAGTTCGTCATCTTTGTACGCCGCTTTCCGGTTTCCTTTCTGGGAAATGACAGTGGTCCTTTAGCCGCTAAGCACTGGTGTTATGTGTTGAGCCGTGGCCTTCAGAGAATACTGTTATCTGTTCTCCCGTGTGTTATGTTAGCATTAGCCTCCCAGTCCCTATGGCCAGATGATAATGTGCTTTCTCTCTCGCCACAGTCATCTCATCTCCACACCCTGTGATGAACAGCTTAAGGTCAAAGCGCCAAATTAGCGGGTGCCATTATTCTCCAGACAGTAATGGCGCCTTTATGAAAGCAGCGATATGTAATCTTTCATAAAGCTCCTAAAGATTGCATACTTAAAGCGGTTTACTCTAGAGATGAATAATGTCGCACCGCCCCCAGATCACACATTAATTGTTTGGAGGATAAATGGGAAAACCTAAAGAGATGGCCTTTTTAGTAGGGTTAGTGGCTTCGTTTGTTCCTGACTAGAAATAAGGCTTATCTCAAAGACTTTGAGATAGTGAGGAGCAACTGAAGCGAATTGGATTTAGAAGTGGGAAAAGGACACAACCGCAATCTGCTTTTTACTATTAAGTAGACCTGTTTAATGACTTCCTAACTCTCCTGGAATATAATTTATAACATTACAAGGACTTGGAGTGTTAGTCTGGATTGCAGCTAGGACTGATGTTTGCAAGCACTTTCTTTTGCTGAATTGTCCATCAAATGGATATTCTACATGCCTCCAGGTGCATTACTGATGTTGAAGGTTTTATTACAGGCTGCATTTACTTCTTTGAAATACAAAACCTTTACAATTTTAAAGGAATAATTCAGTCAAAAAAAATGAAAAATGAAAATTCTGATATTTATTAATCTCCCTGTTGTTTCAAACCAGTATGTTTGTCTTTCTATCCAATGAGAAATATTAAAGAAGCTTCATGCTGTTTCTCTTATTACAATGGAATCATGCAGCAAATCTCATTTTCATATTCACAAACTTCATTCTTGATGAAGTGCGAGGGTAGCAAATTATGTTGGAAATGTAACATTTGAGTGAACTATTTCGAATTTCTATTAACCCTCTGGAGTCTAAGAGCTTTTTGGGTCCATGTTTTGACATGTCCTGACATTTGTGCTTATTTTATAACATTTTTTTTTATGGGTAAAGTCACATTACACTGTATTCAGCACATTCAGTTGGCCTGATTGAGTGAGTTAGTAGTGTTGAAACTCGTGGTTATGGTAAGGGGTGTGACATTTCCCAAACACACTCGAAGCTGTTGACCAATCACAACAACACACATTAAGACTTTGTAAAAGGGCATACTATGGCGTTTTCAAGTTCTTTACACTGTTATCATGAAGAATTGCAAGTGTGCCAGCGCCTCCATTGACTCCAGAGGGTTAAAGAAATAAATCACTAAAAAAATAAAAATTCTGACATTTATTCATCCTTGTGCTGTTCCTTCCATCTGTTTTATCTCATTTAGATACAGTCCATACCTCAGTAGATAAAAGCACATTTTAATAGAACCGTAAAAAGAGTATAATTAAAGTTTGCAAAGTGGTAAATTAGAGCATAAATCCTTTTTAATGCTTTGAGGATTATTTTACCTTATCAAAAAGGGCAAGTTTTATTTATTTTAGTGAAAAGAATTAAATATACAGAGTGTTGCAATTAAATAAAATCTATAATAGAATATTTACTCTGATTGTAGTTCTCTGTGAAAGCCTGATAATAAATCTGCATAATGTAAATTTATATGCATCAGATATATGGATGGATGGATGGATGGGTGGATGGATGGACAGATGGATGGACGGACGGATGGACAGATGGCAGGATAGATAAACAGATAGATAGATATAGACAGACAACATATGTTGAAAATATTAGTGATGTCACAGGCAACCTGGAAAGCTTGAAATATTCTTTGACAGGTATATTAAAAATAAACCAAATTGCAAGTATATCAGTAAACTGGGCAGAAATGTCTTTGAGGAGGGCTTGCAAAAAGTTTTCACTCTGGGGTCTATAATTCATTCCTCTTGTGACTGGAGCTTCTTTAGCCAAAAAGAAACTAGTCTTGGCTAAGGTCAGATAAATAAATATATTTATCTACTCCACAGATATAAAATCACAAGTGTATTGAACAGAAGGGGAATAAACAAACTCATGTTTATTGTAAGAAATGTTTATTTTATGTTATGATAGTAAAAATCCACTAGAAATGGCTTTGACCTTTTAAAATGCTAGCTTGCACCGATAAACGCTGCGGAGAGATTGAGGCTCTGTCTGTATGTTTTATGCAACATGAAGATCTGGAAGGTGAGGCATGAAAGAGCGTGCATACAGAAAAAAAATAATTACGCATTTCTATTTCTACACTCAACCAAATGGTGGTCATAGCGTTAAATTATATGCCTGTATTTTTGTAATTATCACATAGTTTTACGTTCCATTATTCTAACAGATGGGACCCATTCAGTTGGACCTACAAGGACTCATTTGTGTGCAATACCAATCGAATGCACAGATGAATTTTTGAGAAAGGGGGCAATTAGCAGACTAATTAGGAGGAAACAGTGAACATGTTAATCAGTGGGGGAATTTAATTCCATCCCATCAGAGGAAAACAATCACGTAAGAAGAACACATTTATTGGAGGTCAAATATTATGTGAATGTTGCGAGTCAAGCATAAGAAAAACTTTAAATGTGCCTTTATGCTTATTGTTTCCAACTGTTGTTTGTTTATAGAGATTAAATGACAACAGGCTCTGGAAATATGGAGATATAGTGCACTGATTCTTGAGTACTGGGACAATAAAGCAAAAATAAATTAATATTGTGGATTTATCTGTTTGATGTTCTTGTGCAACCTGGCGCTTCTGTTGTCGTTAACTAGTTGATATGAACTAACAGATGAAAAGTTAGTTCATATTAACTTATGATCTTAGTTAGGGTTAGTGCACCCAAAAATGAAAATTCTGTCATCATTTACTCAAAGCCTAAATTCAATATGTTCATCATATAAAGCGATCAAGTCTCTTCAGAAAATTTGGACTACATCTTTTGATTCATGGATTAGTTTTATGATCTCTTTATGAACTTTTTGAAGTGTCAAAGTTTCAATTGCGTAGGCTGTTTATGGAGGGACAGAAAGCTCTCAGATTTCATCAAAAAGATTAAAAGAAAAGAAAAATTCTTACGGGTTTGGAATGACATGAAGGTGAGTAATTAATGACAGAATTTTTTATTTGTGGGTAAACTAACCCTTTAATGTTAATTTTAACATTTACTAAAGCACTTTTACAATTGAAAGTTGTATTTAAATTTTATTTATTAGAACTTAGCTAACATAAACTAACAATGAACAGATGTATTTTTATTAACTTACATTAACAAACATTAATAAATACTGTTGTATTGCTTCTTGTTAGTTAATGCATTAACTTATGTTAACTAATGGGACCTTATTGTAAAGTGTTACCAATTTGTATTATATAATAATTATTTATATTATAATAAAATAATAAATATTACAAATAATAGTATTTAGAATAATAATAATAGTATATAAAAAGTACAATAATATAATGTGTTTAACAATTTAATATTTATAATAAATAATCTGGAATGAATAAATGAATTGAGACCATAGGATGGTTTCAGCAACCATAAAATAGAAAACTTTTATTTTTCAATATTTTGCATATCACACATGTATTAAATGTAACAGCCGTATAGGGTCCATTTAAATGAAGGAAAATTTTCTAAAAACAAAAATGATGTATTTACAAGTTGTGCGATGAAGTTAATATAACATGGTCTGAGGTAAGGTTGTTTGGAATGATAATTCAATGTCATAAAAATAATGTATAAAAAATAACAATTTTAATAATATAAATAAACAATAAAATATATATTTAATAAAAAAATAATAATAATAATAATAATCAAAGTCGAATGAAAATGAGCATTTGTGTTAAGACCATTCTAGTGATCATATCTGATTGGTAAACTGAATTGCATTGAATTGAATACAACAGTCGATGTACAGTATAAGAAATGTTCTATATAAATGAAATTCATTCTGCTATGTGTGAATTCATATGCATTTTGCGAAAGCTTTGAAAGTGACTATATGAGAATAAACTATTGAAGGACACGAATACAACACATGTTCCAAATCCATTTGAAATGCTGCACGCTCAAGGCCTCTCTTAGAGAAGTCTTCAAAGTTTATGGCGTAGAAGCCTTTCTACTTCGGCTTCCTTCTCCATATTTCAGTTTGATTTTTCATTCAAGCTGTGTCACACACGTCAACCTCGGCTCTTTGCTTCTGAAAGCACAAATGCAATGCAGCATCGTGCGGCGCTATAGAGTAAAAGGCCAACTTTGTTCCCCCTTTGACAGTAATATGGGGGGTCGACCTGTTGGGTCAGGTACAAGTCTATTTATGAGCCCCCTAACATACTAAGGTCTAATAGGAAGCTCTGCTAGTTTCTCTCGGATTTTTTGACTTGTCTTGATCTTCAAAACAAGCCTCGGGCCAAAGCTGTGACCGCTGCCTGAAAGTCTGCTGAGGAATAATCAATGACAGGCCTGTTTCCTCAATACCACGCCTGACGTTTTGTCAAAGAGAATAGCTCATATCTCTGATCCACACATGTGATCTAAAGCACACTGTAGAAGTATGCGCCAAATGAGATTTGATTTCTGACACAGTTGAGCTTGTGGGTGGCACTGCTTTATTTTAATGCTGGCCGAATGCTTGTTGGAGACAGAATAAACAGTGTTGTTGTTTTGTTCACTGAACATATTGCATTGTCTTTGGACAGAAACAAAATCAGGGTTACTGCGATGGTTTTTCATGCCAAGACAAACAAGCAGATAGAAGAACCTATAAGTCTAATTTAGCATGTGTGCATCTCTATTGTTAAACAGTTCCAATTCTTCATACATCCAATTCTTCATGACTTTTTAATATTTGTAATGTGGAAAATAAATACAAAGTGAGCTAGGATAAGGGAGTGTGTATTTTGAAGAAATACAAATATATTCTACAAATATACATTTCAATGGTGGGCCTGGGTCGTGGAGCTATCGCAGGCCTGGGTCATGGAGCATGGGCGGACCTCGGCCTTAGCCAGGTACCTATCGCCCCCAGGCTCACGGGCTAGAGTCCTCTCTGGACTCTGGTCAGGGGCTGGAGCCATCACTAGACTCTGGTCAGGGGCTGGAGAGGATGCATGTGTGGCCCAAACACACATAATAGCCGTGGCCACAATGGTCAGTGCTGCACACTCTGGAGACTCTGGCGTGGCGGCCATGTTGGCTGGAGACTCTGGTTTGGCGGCCGTCTTGGCTGAAGTCTCTGGCTTGGCGGCTGCCTCATCTGGAGGCTCTGGCGTGGCGGCCAAGACATGAAGAAGCTCAGTCTTTGCGGCCATGACGTGAAGAAGGTCAGGCTTGGTGGCCATGACGTGAAGAAGCTCAGGCTTGGTGGCCATGACGTGAAGAGGCTCAGGCTTGGCAGGCATGACGTGAACAGTCTCTGACTTGGCAGGCATGACGTGAACAGTCTCTGGCTTGACAGGCATGATGTGAAAAGTTGCTGGCTTGGCAGGCATGACGTGAACAGTTGCTTGCAAAATACAAAACAAACAAAGACTAGGCTTGGCTTGGCTTGGCTAACATGGACTTACCAAAACAGTGGTTACACGAACAATACTAGACCAGGAACAAGGCAAACATGAAGGGCTAAATACACAAGGACTAATGACTAAACAAGACACACCTGTGAACATGATTAAACAATGAAAAGACAGGACACATGAAAAGCGGAGCACATGCAGGATCACATGACTAGAACATGACACAAACAAGGGAAGCACATGGCAAACAAGAAACATGAAATAAAACCAAAACTAGACGTGATATATGCAATGATATGCAATGTTTGAAAGGTTTCTCCCTTTTCAACATTTTTTTTTTTTTTTTTTCAACTGTAGGCAATATTCCATATATTCAGCACAGTAAGCTTGTATTCCATTCCACACTGGGCTCTGCCCTCTAAAGGCACTTGATTTCACCTGTGGTTTGAGATGATGTTGCATCTTTCCTTTCATATTCCTATCACTTTATATAAGTCAAAGTGTGTTATTGAGCTTTGATTTAGTGCATTGACAGAAACAGGATTCTGCTGTCGTCTGCATGAAAATAAAGCTCAGCAGTGTTTACAGTGCTGTTTGAAACAGTCAATCTTCAACATCCTGAGTGAAATTATTTGTACACAGTCCCCCTGTTTTTTATTCAGAACAGTAGAGCCATTTCAGATAACTATTTCCAGTGAATTGTCTTACCTTCCTATATCGATTTCAAGGGGCAGACGCAATTTCAGTTTGAGTCCTCTTCCACCTTGGAAAGTGCTTTGTTTGTGGGCCTGAAAATTATCAGAGCTCTCATTGTAATGCTAGTTAGATCATAAAGTCATTAAGTCATGAATCAATGTCTGATGTTGCCAGCGCGCAGTCTTTGAATTTTGCCTTATGTGAGAGTCCTAATTATAGCATTAGCGGTCATTGATGACCAATGCTTGTTGCCTTAATTTTTTTAAAGGAATGTTTTGCTTTTTATTATGAGAATTTGAGGTCACACTTTAGTTTAGGGACCAATTCTCACTATTAACTAACTATTAACTATGACTTTTGCCTCAATAAACTCCTAATTACTGCTTATTAATAGTTAGTAAGGTAGTTGTTGAGTTTAGGTATTAAGGGATATAGGATTAAGTGATATAGAATATGGCCATGCAGAATAAGGCATTGATTTAGTGTAAATATTAACATTCATGACATTCAACATCAAATAATTTGTACCCCTTGTGCCTGGCTGAATGTCATGAAAACGGGTAATATTTCATGCCTAAATAATCAGATAATCAGAATTTAATTAATAAATTTGTAATTCATATAATGTATTTAAATCAGCACAAATTAAAGGCAGGTCAACAAATACTTTCATGTTGTTTAGTTACTACATAAATAGTACATGTTTTCTTAGTTTTCAGAATTGTCTTTTTTTTTTTTTTTTTTGCATTTGCATTTGCAGAAATTAAGGGATGTGCTTAATTGTCATGTACGGAGCTTCACACATGAAATCAGTGTTGCCAAGTTGGGCTGGAACCCCTGGAACATGAATTTTACCAGGGGAACCCCGCCAAAAATGTGCATTTTACCCCCCGGAATGCAGTTTTTTACACTTGTTCCCTTGTTTTAGTTAAATCAAAACTAGGGACTGAATTAGTTCAACATGGCCATGATTTAACTAAAACAAGTGAACAAATTAGTAAATCGTGGCCACAATATATATTTTTGTCCGCATATATAATATGTGTGGGGCTCTGTAGTAATGAAAGTAATGTGAAGATTGAGTAGTAATAATAATAATTAAGCTATTTCTTTCTTTTGATTTTATTGGTGAAATATGATCTAATTTTCACATTTTCACCCAATTGGACTATAAATCATGGCCTGTACAAACTCTCTAGACCCCAAGTTCCAGATATTTCAAGAAAAATGTGTATCACTCAGCTTCTACAGAAGTCACAGATTACCTTGTTTCCCATCATGAACTGAAGCTGAAAGCATTCCTGCTGGAACGGTGAAGTTATCCTTGAAGCAAACCGTTGAGAAAGGACAATAACTGCACAGCACTTCTCTTTGTACTTGTCTCTGTCTTTTCTGCTCTATTTCCATGTTTCCATGACCTTCAGTCCGCTGGGGCTTCATCATTCCATGGTTGGGCTAACGGTAAATCCTGT